>CM041776.1:87906673-88410781 GCA_023374045.1 Limonium bicolor
ATTTTTCTTGGTCTGGTTGCACGAGCCGTCGTGTGCTCTAATGGGTCGACAACCCTGAAGAACATTTGCAGTGGCGCAGACTTCTTTTCAGGCGCAGACATTCAAGAGTTATTGAACTTCTCCCCATGCGTTGGAATTTGGTTGTCATTGATGTACATGGGCCATATATACATGAAAATGAGAAAACAAAAGCACCATGTGCACGGAAATATTATGGACTACAAGCGACAAGTTCAGAGGCGCAGTCGACAAGTTCCGAGCACACTCACGTACAAGGCTGCAAAATATTGTTATCATTATAACATCATTGCCGACACATCATCATCATTTATTTAGTGTACTGATGGGCTGCACAATCCATGATTAACTACTCATGTGTTATTTCCAAAAGCAACACTGACGCCCTACACCACTACGAGAGATGTCCAGTATTGTCGATGATTATTTATTAATCATTATGGCCGCAACTTCCAATGATCAGAGGCGCAGACATATTCATGCACGATCAGTCGGATGTGCTACATGTACATACACTTCTTCCTAGTTAGTGCTGCTGGTGTGCACATGCAATCGGATGGACTGCACATCCAATCCAAATTCAAGGTTCCAGTCGGATGGACTGCACATGCTTATACGCGATCGAACAGGACTGACGTGGAGAATACAAAATCAAGATTGAATAAACTTTTCATTCACATAGGCGACAAGAAGACCACCGCCCCATGCTATTTCTACTTTCAGCACATCATCACATGATCACCATCGAGATTGCACCTCTGCTTGTTCTATAAATAGAATAGTACACTACTTCATCGATGACACACCCAGTAAGGGGCTCTACGCCTCTGTTCATCTCATCACCACTCAACATCGACCACCGTTCACTCCATTCCTTCCATCACCATATCACCACATCAATCCTCCATCTGCTCATTATCCATCGACCCATTATCACACCTTCATAAAATTCCTCCATTTTCCATTCACTCCCATTATTCAACCTGTAAACCGATGTATTATCAGTCCAAATAACAAAGCAATATCAGGATGTCAGATAAGATGATTTTTATTCTGTCAATTTATTTATTATGTCGGTTTAGAGGATTTACTTGGGGGAAGGTTTATTTCAGTTTGTTTTAATTATGTAATTTATATCTTGCTAGTTTTAATTAATTGTGTATTGTTACGATTAATGTTATTCTTGCGCTTTTTAATAAATGTCATGAGTTTATTAAATTGCTTTACTAAATCTATTTTGATCCGACCAAGTGATAAATAGATCGGTTAAATTAATCTGTATATCTGTGGAATTATTGATTGGATTAATTAATTATTCCTGCAGACGCAAATTATTATTCCTCGTACTTAATCTGTTTACATGTGTTTCTGCTTGAGTCTAGACTAGACCCCGCATTTCTGGTAAACGAATTCTTCTAAGACTATGATTTAGCTCTTAAGAAAATATTAGGAATTTTGCCAATCTGTCTTTAATTAACCAGTAGACATAATTGATCAAACGGTTTTAACCTGAACCCAGAGTCCCGCTCATCCATATCATCTATCACTTTATTTTATCATTTTATTTATTTTCCTGTCTGTTATTTTAATTATCTCGTTCTTGTTATTTATTTAAATCCCAAAACAAAAACAACCCCTTTTGAATTACCCATTGTCTTAGGCTAGACTTATTTACCTCAAGTCCTGTGGATTGACACCTGGTCGCTTCTAAATTGCTATACTACTACTGCGACCGGGATTTTTGCAACCCGATGGTCTATTGATTTGTTGATTTCTAGGATTAATTCTTAGCATTTAATATATCAAATAATTCCGTTTGCAGTCTCCACTCAGGAAATTTCATGGCTAAGGTGAAACAGGGCTGCTCAGGTATATGGGTAGTGGTAGTGGAATTTAGCCAAGGTATGGTTCCATCTATGTAGATCTTTGGTTTTAGGCTGTTTGTTTGTGCCCGAGTGACCATCTGGTGTGTTGGTAGGGGAGGTGGTGCAAGAGAGACAATAGGACTGATAGAAGGAGTATAATGTGTAGGCTTTGTGGGACTGGGAATGGGAGAGGTAGAATCTGTAGAAGGAGAGATAGATTCTGAAGTGGGGCTGGCAACTATAGAAAAAGTAGGTTTTGGTGGAGGTTCTGGGGTAAGGATAGGAAGAAGGACTGTAGTGGAGATAGTTGTGTCATTACTTTGCTTATTTTGAGATGTGGAGGCCAGACTCTGATATGGAAAGTGTGATTCAAGGAAGGAAACATCTCTAGAAATGTATAGTCTGTGTCTAAGGGGATCATAGCATAGGTATCCCATGCTATTTGATGAGTAGCCAAGAAAAACACACTCTCTCTGGATCGGAGAGATAGCTTATGACTGTTATATGGCCTTAAGTTGGGCCAACAACTACAACCAAACACCTTCAGATGTTTGAGGGAGGGAGACTGATGATATAGCTGCTCAAAAGGGGTGGAATAGGCCAGGGTTTTGGTTGGAAGTCGGTTTAGTACGTATACTGCTGTGGGAGTAGCATAGGGCCAGTATGACAGGGGTAGTTGGGCTTGGGAAAGTAGACATAGGCTTCTGTCCACTATGTGTCTAATTCTTGTTTCAGCAGAACCATTTTGAGGATGTGAGTGGGGACAAGTGAAGCGGTGGTTAATGCCTTTTGTGGTGGTAAATTGTTTGAAAGCTTTGAATTCTCCTTCACCATCTGATTGTATTGCTTTGATCTTTGTCTTGAATTGAGTTAATATGAAAGTATAGAAATGTGTGAAAACATTAATAGCATCAGATTTAAGTTTGAAGGAGTGGAGAGATACCCTTGAACCAAAGGTCCTAGGTTCGAAACTCACTCACTGCTGTTACCAATCAAAAAAATTAATAGCATCAGATTTAAGTTTGAGAGGAAATATCCAAACGAAACGAGAACAGTCATCTACTATAAGTAAAAAGTACTTATAACCTGCAGTAGAAACAGAATGTGCAGGTCCCCATAGATCTAGGAATAGTAAATCAAAATTTTCCTTAGATCTAGAGCTACTGGAAAAATGAGAGAGGGAGGTGAATAGAACAGTAAGCACCAGTTGGTCTTGTTGCATCCAAACCACGGCATCAGGATTAGGAACTGTTCCTTCCGTTAGATCTGGACAAGGAAAGCTCCCATCCACAAATTTGTATAGACCCGTTCCTTTTAGAAAGGAAATTAGAACCGCCTTCCAAATACGAAAGTTAGATCCATTGAATTTGATAAGATTTGCTGCTGTAGATAATATGGATTGTGTGGATGGTTTTGCAGGTTTGTCATTCTAGTGATTCAACAAACAGTTGGTGGTCTGTGTTTCTCCAGTGGTGGATTCGATGGGTGAGGACTCAGAGGTGGGCATGGCGGCCATGGAAGAAAGGAAGGAAGAAGGAGGGCTCATGCCATTGAAGATGACTATGATACCATATAAGCTAAGAGAGATTGATTGAATAGAAAAGAACTGTAGTATTCGTATTGTATTAGAATTGATCGATTACAAGTGTATTTATAATTGCCTATGGAATGTACTAGAACTTTCATCATATGGGCTTCTATTTGACTGGACTTTACAATTATACTGGGCCGCTGGCAGCCTGGCCCCATATGTACCATTAGAATCAATATAACATTCAGCCAGGAAATTGACTGTTACCCTTTTCATCATATACCATTTTTGAGTGGTGGCACAAGTATTTCTTTTTGAAAAGAGATATTGATATATATTACGTAGAGTTACATAACCTAGTAACAAACTGTGGAATATTATCTAGACACCAATCCCCGCACTGTTGCGTGAGTCTAACATGGTTTGCTAGATAATGGGCTGAGACGTTTTCAGCTCGCGGTATAAAAAACCATTCAACAGAGTCAAAGAAAGTAAGTGCACTCTGGATGTCATGTAAGAGAGTGAGCACAGTTGGATGAAGAGTGAGACCAGCTCCGGAATGCATGTAGTCAATAATTGACTTACAGTCTGATAATAAACGAATGTGCTTTGTCCCAAAACGGCGTGCTGCAATAACCCCCAACTGTAATGCTATGGCTTCCACTTTAGTTGGTATAAAAGGACCAGTCTGACTATAAGTACCAGCAATTTGGAGGTGCCCCGTCAGTAGCCAATATATGCACAACCCATGTGACTATCCTGGTCTAGACTTCCCTCCACTTGAATCTCCAGAGTGTAGGGAAAGTAAGGATTGGGGCGTTACATTAAGATGAGGCTGTGCATGGTGAAGAAAACTGTCAGGCATACGAGGGCAAGAGGTGCGGTTGGAGTGGTGGCACAAGTATTTCGTTAATGCAAAAAGACAAAGTCCTTGAATATTATCATCCCTACTTCCAACAGTCCAATTTAGCACATTAGATTGAACATCTAAAACCGCACACCTCACATGAAAAGGGAACACACCATCCGAAGCTTCCGTTCAATAACAGTTGTTCAAATATCGCTCTTACTAAGATTTTTTACCACGAGCGAGAGGATAATACAAAAAACTGGTTAGAAAACTCATCTTCTTCAGTATATACATCTGAAGATTGACAGACAGACAGACAGACAGACCGACCAACCCAGAATAAAATTGGGGAGAGTTTCAGCTTTACGGCGCTCATTCTTCATGATATAAATACAAACCTAGCCCGAACCGACTACAAGCTCTCACGAATGCTATCTCTTCTGCAGCAGCTACTGGATCGTCTAAAGTTCCTTTCTCACCCGATGATATTGTCCCAGTCGACTCACGGAACGCCTGAGCATAGTACGCATCAAGTCAACAAAATCAAAAGAAAAACATTTGGCATGCGACACATACTCACAATGCAAGTGCAGTTTCTCATAAAGTCAAAGATGCCCATCGAAATCAATTTCTTGGAGACTCTTTATTGAACAGCTTAGGGTACTAATAACAAACATTTAAATCAAATGTATATCATTACCATCACCAGCCAAAAGTTGTATGCATCAACCAGTAGCAATCACAGAATAATATCCAAAAGAGTACACGCATAAATATAGTATTAAAGTCCACCTACCTCCCCATCTGATCCTCGAATGGTTACACGGTATATGACTGTAACACTTCCATTGTCAGAAAATATTACATCACGGACCTCGCCGCACCAACCTGCAAACAAAAATTATAGTTGACAACAGCGTAAAATAAGGGTAGTGCAGAATCTCTACTGGAGATGGTGATGCTACAACAACAAATTGCATGTCTTCCACACAAAGATAAGCAAGATGGTGATTTCTGGACAGAGTGATAACAATGATGATACCATTAAACTCTAAGGCAAGGCTAATTTATTCCTTTTTTTGCCGAGCACCATCGTATGAACAAACTAGTAAAAATCATTGGAACTTTTTTTAATAGCAGAAGTTAAACTAGGCATACCACTACTGCTATTGTACAGATACATGGTGACAACTTGTGAAAGCAAAAACTCAACAAACTTTCCACAAATTGGGAATAGTATCAAAGCCCTCAATTGGATAAAAAAAAAAGAATTTAGTAAGTTTACAAAAACACCAAAAAGATGCAGGCCAATCTGCTGGAGAGCATGCGCTCCTAGTTTATATGTGATGAGACCACAGGTTTGGGCCAGAGACAGATATGAGCCAGGGGACAGTTGGGCAAAGGGGCTGTTTGGCCATTTAAGGAGTAACTAGAGATAGCACATTCCCAACTACTTACTCCTTTTGCTGGTTATTTAAGGAAAAGCTAGGCATAGTTTTAGGGCATCCAGAAGAATGTTATGGAATAGACGGGCTGGTCCAGATTGGATAGGCAGGTCCTCCTGAGTTCCCTTGGTCACTGTATATTGGTTTCCAGAAAGAGTTGAGCAGAGTTTGCTCTTTTAGGAGTATATTAGTAAGCATTTTAGGTTGGGATTTTCTTGAGGTTTCATCAATATGAGCAATGTTAAGCAGAAGATGGTATACTACATGCACAAAGTCAGTTGTGCATAATATTCCAAGGTAGAATATGCAACAGCAAGCCAAGAAACTTATTACAAAGGTATAGTTAACAGTACAACCTCTTCAATCCTTTGTTATTCTCTCTTTTAATTATTCATTGTCTTTAATGTTAAATGTGGTGTCTGAACCCCAAGACAAGTCCCCAGAGCTTAAAGAAGTACTTATATCATGTATGTATGCAAACTACAACAACAAAGACTAGAGATATGGCGAATTGTCAGCATAATATGGTTTCAAATGTTCACAGTGCAGAGCATAACACCAAACAGAGTGAGGCCTATTGGCAAAGTGCTCATGATCCCACCAACAGAGAGATAAATATAGTGAAAAAGTTTATTTCAAACTGATATGGGACTTCTTCTTTCATGGTTGGATGGCAGACAAATTAAATTACAATATTGTGAGGATACTTTGATATTGGTGTCTTTAGTACCCAAGAAAGACCATAATTCTCAAAGAGCACAAAGACACTAACCAATCAACAGAAACAGGAATGCTGGATCTAGAAAAATATGAGAAACAGGTGTGTGGAGTGTTTTACATATTGCATTGATCCTGATAAACTACAATTATAAACAGTAAAAGGGCTTGCACACAAAGTCTTGGAACTCACTCACGTGATGCTCTAACAGAAAACATCTAAATGACTGATTTGGTATGGACAAAATTTTGGGGAGATAATCCTAGAGCACTTTAGAGACATAAGGACACGTAGGCCCATAGAGGGTTCTAAGGTAAGAAAAATTACAATTTGGAAGTCAAGTACAGCTGTACAGGATGACTGAATCTTTGAAGCTTTTGCACAAAGCCTTACTATGGCCTCCTGCTAAACATTAGCAACCAACAGAAAGGCCACACATATTCTGAAACACTCATTTGGACATATGCGCTTAAAAAGGTTCAGCACATGGCGGCGGCGGGTACCAGGAAAAAAAGCCCTTGATTTTCATCACAACAGTACAGACCTTTATACATAAGGTGCAATTTGAAACTGAGGAAGACAGCATTGCCAAAGAAGGCTGCTTTGGCCCGTCATGCAATCAAAAGGTTTCTGGGCTTAAGCTTTGACGTTTATAACAATCGAAAAATGTAAGGCACAAACAAAATCACCACCACCACCACTGGTTAACCTTGCAGGAGCAACGGTCTGGATGTAACTGAAAAATGCACAGCCTGCAGAGCCTAGGAGTAAATTTGAGATAGACTGGGAAATATTTTTTTGGTGCGGTGTAGACTAGAGTACAGATTTAATAAATCAAAAGAAGTCCAATCTGCCGCAATATAGGACTATGAACAAAGAGATGGGCACGTGACAGTGTGAAATCAATTTTTATACATCAACTATTACCAGAGCAAGAGCGGGACTCTCCGCGTGAACTCTGGATGTATTTCACCTTGCTAAATAAATAACCCATACCCCTCTTTATGCTAAGATTCTCTTCCCTTCTTTAAGCTAAGATTCCCTTGATCTGTCTCCTATGTCCTGCACTGTGTTCGGAGTGCCATATAGTTACATACTCCCTCCGCGTCTATAGTCTGACATGCTAGATGTCATTGGGAACCCATTATGAAGATAAAAGATTGGATGGGAGTGTGGAAGTGACGAAGAGGAACCTAGAGACATATGTTATAGTGGATAAATTATGAGAATTGAAAGGGGGGACTCGGGAAAAAGAATATGGAGTTAGCAGTTAAAGGAGTTCAAGGCAAAGGTTACCTCTCCGGAAACAGGCTATACTAACCAGACAATAAAAGCGAACAGTTTAAATCTTCTGCACCTGTTAACTGGATCTCAGAGTTGAAGTTGATGAATTTAGAGAAGAGGGGCCAAAACTTAGAGCTTCCCCACTTCTAGGTTTCTCAAGAAATCAATGATCACAATCATACCGACGCACATCCTTATCCACTAAAGAGCTAGAGTGACGAATTTAAAGTCTGAGAAACGACAGACTCAATTTTACCTACTCCTGCATAGCTCAAGTAAATATATGATGGCAAGAATATTGAATTGCTTTCTGCCAGTGGAAGAAATATTAAACAACATGAATCACATAGCAGATTCACGCTATTTGGTACTCCAGCTATGCAAAAATATTTACTGGCCACGAGAGTGACACGACAACAAGATTTCCACAATAGAAATGTTTATGGGCGAAAACATACTGAACCTTAGATAATCGTACCTGGTGCATAGAAGCTCAGCATTCGGTTCGCATGGTACCTGCGCGAATTGTTAAAAGAAGAAATTGTTATCAGATCAACGACAAAATGAGATAACGGATTGAGATTGAACACAGATTGCAAAATCGGAACGAACCATGGAATTATTCTGGACTGAGGTTTGAGGGTGTTATCAGGAATTCTCTTGTTTAGGTCCCGGAAAATCTCAGCAAGCGGGCGAGTTATACAGGATGAGGAAGGGGATTTATCAAGAGGTACCAGGTAATTTGTGTTGGGCACAGAACCTCCTTTCTGAGAGGAATCGCTACCGCTAGTTCCGCCACTCTTGTGATCAATCGCCAAAACACGGGACCTGTTGTCGCCTTGGCGGCTATTAGTTCTCTTGCCTCCGGCAGAATAGTTACCCCAAGCAATAACGCTGATAACTTCGTTTCTGGGAGAGCAAGAGCTTTTCTCCGATCGAATGCCTGATGATGCTCTGGGCGAAGAGACGACGGTGTGGAGGCGCAGAGCCATGGTGCGTTTGGACAGAGTGCGGAGCGAGAAACTCCAGCAGAGCACTCGCTTGGTTCGGAAGAGTTCTCCTGTACGTATTCTTTTTTAGGATTGACGGGAAAAAAGAGGAAAGTTGCAGTTTACGCTTTGACCTGTAACTCCACTTTGTCTCATATTATTGATCCGCACTTTGTCTCGTATTATAATTATTTTTGGGCTTTATTTTTTAAGCCGATGACTATTATCTTGGTTATTACTTATTATTATTAAATTTTATTTTTTATTTTTGTTTTCAAGGAAAGAAAGTATACTTGTCTTGTTTTTCTGGTTGGAGAATAAACACATATGTCGTATAGCGAAGCGAATGCTTTATATACATATATTAATGCCCATCTTGTTAGGTGGGTAGGTGGAGAAATCGCAGTCCACATAAGACATTGAAAATTTTGAAATTACTACCTACCGTCTTTTTTTTTCGTCTTACTTTAGCAACACCTACCGTCTCATATACTATATGGAGGCGATCTTTGTGTTTAAATCTAGGTAGTAGTTGAACATTCACATGTATTCGAATCTTATAATTCCTTTGTATTAGTAAAATACTCCTTTGTGCTATTTTCTTTAAATTTTACTCATTATTTTTGTTCAATCTCTCTTACATGATCATATGTTATTATGTGGGGTGTTCATAACCGGTTAATCGGCTTTTCGGTTAACCGAAAACTGATTAATCGGATTGTCGGTTAATCAAATTTGATAATCATAACCGGTTCATTTAGAAGCGGTTAACCATTGGTTTCGGTACGGTTTAGCGGTTAACCGAAATGATGTAGATTTATATGTTTTTTCTTATAATTAGTAAACAATATGTCATTTTTCTGGTTATGGTAAAATATTAAACCGGTTAACCATCGATTTTGATAAGATTTTATTGGTTTTGGTATAATTCTAATCATTAATTATATAATTGTATATTTATTTTTGGTAAATCTAATAAAACCATATAGTTTAATACTTATACTCAAAAAAATTAATAAAATAAATGCTTAAACAGTTTTTTCGGTTAACCGGATTCGTCAAAATCAATAACCAGAACCAGAATCGGAAAATTAAATGGTTCGATTAACTGAACCGGCAAACGACTTCGTTAACCGGGTTTCCAGTTTCACCGGTTCTGGTTCCGGTTCTGCAGACCGTGATACACATGTTTTGTTCTTATATGGGAACTCAAATTTCTTTTTAGAAGATTTACCACAATATGTTATAGTTAGAATTAATTTATGAAGCTAAAACATGAAGAAAACAAACAGTAGAAGCAATGAAGAATATTGTTATATTGCTTATGGGGTGTTTGTTTGGGGGTAATCAGGCCAGTTTTTCCTATGTTCAAGAATAGGAATGGAATTACCCCAAAACCCTCTTTCCTGATTCCCCACCTCCTACTAGGGAATGAGATTCCCTTTCCCCAGTACACTTTGACCGACAACAAATGACCATTGACCGATGACTAATGATCATTGATCAGTGACCGGTGAATGTTGACTAGCAATTAAGGGTCGTTGACCGACAGCCGGTAGCCGTTGATTATTGACCGACGGCCGTTGACCAGTTATTTTTTTTCATTTCCTCCAGCTCTAACAAACAACCGGGAAAATCAAAGGGAATTTTTTTTCATACCTTTCCATTCCCTTTCCTGATTTCATTTTGTTTCTCCCGCTTGAAACAAACGCCCCCTTGATGTTTACAATGGTAAGGTTGTGTATATATAGCCTTGTACAAGATTAATATCAATTGGCTCAAATATCTATACAAAGGAATGGGCCTGAATCATATGGACCAAACTATACAATGGTAAACTGGACTATACTTAGCATTGCCCCCTCGATCTGTGCGGGTATTAGACCAAGCACAGATCGTAAGAAATGAAAACGAGGAGCATAGAGAGGCTTAGTAAGAAGATCAGCTAGTTGATTATCACTAGACAGATGAGTGACAACCAAACCTTTGGAAGCAAGACGTTCACGAACAAAATGGACATCCAAACCAACATGTTTAGTTTTGTAATGCAAAACTGGATTAGTAGCAAGATAAGTAGCCCCTAAATTGTCACGGAAAATGGATGGAGCAGCAGGAAGAGGAACATGGAGCTCTTTAAGGAGCTGCTGAATCCACACCAATTCAGCTGCACCAGATGCTAATGCCCGATATTCAGCCTCTGTGGAACACCGAGCTACTGTAGTTTGCTTCTTGGAGAGCCAATATATTAAGGAGGAACCAAGATAAATAGCATAGGCAGAGGTAGAACGACGGTCCTGGATATCAATGGCCTAATCTGCATTTGTGTAGCCAGTCAATCGAATATGAGACTTAGTAGAGAAGAAGAGAGATAGATTGGTGTCATTCACATACAGCAGGATCCGTTTTAAAGCAGTCCAATCTGTCTAGGTAGGATGACGCATAGACTGACATAGCTTATTAACAACATAAGTCACATCTGGTCGAGTTAGGCTGAGGTATTATAAACGACCAAGAAGGCTTCAAAAAGTGGTGATATCAGAATAAGGAGGACTGTCTTTAGAAAAAGGTAGAAGAAATGGCACCAAAAGGAGTAGGAATTGGTTGTTGTTTAGCATAGTTGCTTGGGAGAAGGTCTGTTATATATTTTGATTGAGAAAGAAGAAGATCTTGTGATGTCTGAGTAACCTGGACTCCTAGAAAATAGGAGAGAGTGCCGAGGTTACGAACTGGAAAAGAGTGGAGAGACGGGTGATGAATTGCTGAATCAGATCTAAAGAAGACCCAGTGAGAATGATATCGTCCACATAAACAAGGAGGTAGAGAAGATCAGAACCTAAAGAGAAAATTAACAAGAAGTAATCTAATTTAGAAGAAATAAAACCAAGAGATAGAAGTGTAGAGCTAAGTTTTACAAACCATGCCCAGGACGCTTGTTTAAGACCATAAATGAACTTCTTGAGCTTACAAACAAAGTGAGGATGATGAGGATTAACAATGCCAGGCACTTGTTTTTTTGTATATATATATATATATCCTCAGAGATGTCACCGTGTAAGAAGGCGTTAGAAATGTCTAACTGTTATATAGACCAGTGTTTGGCAGTGGCAAGAGCTAGGATGAGACGAATGGTGACAGGATTAATTACGGGGCTAAAAGTCTCCAGGTTATCTAACCCATAAGATTGAGTACAACCTTGCGCAACCAAGCGAGCTTTTCTACATTCAATAGCTCCATCAGTAAGATGTTTAGTCTTGAGGATCCATTTGCAGCCAAGAATGTTTCTGTCAATTGGTGGAGGAACAAGCTCCTAGGTCCCAGTTTCAATAAGAGCATCATATTTATGTTTAATTGCTTGACACCAGCTGGGGTATTTTAGAGCCTGATTAAAGGTGGGCGATTCAGGAATTTGAGTAGTGGATGAGGAGGTGATTGTGTGCCAAGCCACTATTCTACCAGTTTGAGTAAGAGGTTTATGGTATTTTCTTTAGCTCGGGTAAGCATGGGATGGGAGATGACATGAGGAGTATCAGAAGAAGAGGTGGAAAGAGGATTGTGATCAAGTGAGGTGGGATGATAATGTGGGGAATTTAGTGGCGAAGAAGTGTGTTGTGAATATTGGGCAGCTTGTGGTGAAGAAGAATGATGAGATTGGTGGGAAGTTGGTGGGGAATTTGTGTCTGGTGGGTGATCAGGGGGATGTGAAGGTTCTGATATTGGAGAAAAATTGGAAAGAAAAATTGGTGAAGTAGTAGTGAAAGTAGTGACTGGTATATCTAGTGATATTAACGGGTCGTTTAGTACAAGGGCATATAATAACAATTCATGGAATTGAAGATATGCCGGCACTTGGTTGATGGAATTTAATTTCTAAGAATTATTAAAATTCCCAATATCTGGCGACTCACTAGGAATTCTATTCCCTACGAATTAGGTAGAAATTGTTATTCCAAGCAATTTCTTCCTAACTTCCATCCTCTACGAAATTAATTTTCTCTTTCTTCCTTATTTTTGTGGTATCTCCTTATTACTCGCTCCATCTCTCTCATAAATATTTTTAATTATAGTATTTATTTATTATTTTATTCATATATCATTTATAATTAATTAACAATAAAAATATTAATTTATAAGTATATTATTTATATATGTATTTAAAAAAGTAAAAAAATGATTTAGTTATGGGCACATATATTTGATGTTATATATATTGAAATAAAATATTATATTGTATACCATATATTAAAATATAATGTAAAAATAAATGAAATATTTTAATTAATTCTAAAAATGAATAAGGTTATAGATTTAAATTTGAAAAATGTTTCTAATAATGAAATTATTTACTATAAGCAAATATATATGAACTTAAAATTAAGTATTGCTTTTACTTATTAAAGAACTAGTTTTTTAATGTTTCTTTTTAGTTCTCCATAGTGAATAATTACAAGTTTATATTCACAATAGTTTAATATTATATCAACAAAATTTAAATATAAATACAGCAAAAGTTTCAAATAAATTTATTGACTTATTAATTGGGTTCTTATAACTATGAAAATAAAATTTATCAAATATATTTTTACAAATTTTCAAGTTAATATATACAATTAAAATTGTACAACTAATAATAATAATGGTACTTATCAATGATAGATTCATAACTATATAGTTTATCCTAAGTCTATTATCTTCAGTATTCACGCAACCAAACAAAAGAAACATGAAATTTCAAGTATTCCAATCCTAACAACCAAATCAGGTTATATCCTATTCTTGGAATTTCATTCTTGAAATATTATTCCGGGAATTAACATTCTAAGAACCAAATGACCCGAGGGAAAAGGTAACAAAGGTGGAGGATGAGATTGAGGACATCTGAAGAAAGGGAAGACAGTTTCATTGAAGTATACATCACAGGTAGCGTAAATGCACCCGAATCAATGTCGACAATGATAACCCGTATGTTGTGTACCATAACCTAGAAAGACACATTGTCTACTACGAAAGGAGAGCTTATGGTTTTGATATGGTCACAATTTTACACAACCAAAAAACCTTAAAAAAGGTATAGTCCACTGGTTTCTGAAACAAGAGCTCATAAGGAGACTTCAGATGAGTAAGACTTGAACATGTCCAATTCAGAAGATACACAACATTTAAAAAACACAAAATTCTAGTATTTAAAAGGTACACCAGAATGATGCAAGAGATAAGTCTCTATCTACAGTAGTCCTGTGCCGATTCTTAATAATCTCATTCTAGGCATGGGCATAAGGACATGTTAATCGATAAATAATGCCCAAACTTCAAAAAAGAGATGTGAGGGGTTTAAATCCCCACCCCCATTAGTTTGCACTTGCTGAACATAAGCATTAAATTGAGTGTGAACATAAGCCATAAATTGTTTGATAGCAGCAGCAACTTCAGATTTGGTTGAAAAAGTAAAAAGACATACATATTTGGAAAAATCATCCATTACAGAAAGGTAATATCTATATCCATCAGAACCAAGCAAAGAGGAAGGTCCCCACACATCCATAAACAATAGTATAAAAGGTTTTGGAGTGTGATAAGAAGAGGGGAAATAAGCTAGAGAGTGAGTTTTTCCTGCTCTAAAATCAGAGCGAGAAGTATATATAGATGATTTATCTATACAAGTTAACTGAAATTATTAATGGTATAGGAGGCTAGTCCATCAGCTGGATGACAAAGGAGGTTTTGGTTGTATAGAGAGTTGTAGGAGAGCCCGATTCTGGTGAGAGAGCTCCTGGGTTAAGGTTAAGATTGTAGATGCCATTCTTAACTCCTCCTCTCATGAGGATTACCATAATAGCTTGATCCTTCACAAGAAAATAACCAGAATGAAGTTCAAAGAATACCTTATTGTCATCACAAAATAGTTTAACATAGAGAAGGTTTTTTGTAATAGAAGGAACATGAAGAATATTTTAGTAGGATATCATGATTAGAGAGGGTTAATTGGCCTTTGCCTTGATTTTCAATGCTGAGATAGGAACCATCACCCATTGTAACAACATTTGTTCCATAATAACGTCTAATTTCAAGATTTAAAGTTGACATATCATAAGTGAAATGGTCAAAAACGGTAGTATCTGGATACCAGATTGAATCACCAGATGAGGACCAGATCGAGAGACATAAGTAAAATTAACCTGATAGGCATGATTATAACAATGGACGGTTATCAAGTTTTCCATTGAAGAAGTAAGAAGAAGAGTTAAATCTACCTCCATTGTTATAGCTACAGCCCTAATTATTACGTCCTCCCTAGATAACCGCGCCCCCACGGTATCATCTTTGTCCTCCATGGAAGTTCAAATATGTTTTCCCTCCTTGCTTGCATTATTAATAGTTAGAGAAGTAAAGGTAGGAGACTGAACAACTGTCGATTCATAAAGAGATTTAAAGTAGAGTTCACAAGTTGTTGAGAATGTCGATCAGCCAATTTTTACTGCCAAAAGTTCACTAATCACCGACGTAGTACAAAAGGTGGTTTGACCAAAAGAAGTGTCAAAGTTGACTCATATTCATCCGAAATCCCTAGATGATGCAATAGCAAAGATCATATTCAGGTATGGCAAATCCAGCTGCGGAGAGAGCAGAGGCGAGCTTCTTGCTCGATTAAAGTAATGGAGATAGTATCTAAGTCCTTCTTTAGAAATAAAGTAGAAGCAAAGTTGTTGCAATCGAGCAGTAGCTTGGGAAGCATAGATGGCATGAAGGTACCTCCAAATCTGAGAAGAGGTCTTACAGTCCACTACTTGACCTTGAACATCTTTTGTTAAAGATGTCATTAATATGAAGTAAATCATTTGATCTTGTTGCTTCCATTTGTTGTAGGCTGAACCAGTTGTACCAGCAATCAGAGCAGTAGGAGATGGAATGGCTCGACATGGCCGAACATATTATATCCACGAAGGTAGGACTCGAGCTGTTTTTTCGAGAGTGGATAGTTGTCTCCATTCAGTTTGTGAAAAGAGGTTGCAGGACCAATTAGATTTGGGATAGAGATAGTATTGGTTACCGTCAAGGTACCTTGATCAGAGGTGGAGGAATTTGTTTCAGGTGAAGGAATAGCCATTGAAGCTTATATGAGCTTAAGCTCTGATACCATGCAAACCATAAAGAAATTAGACGGTAGAAGCAATGAAGAATACTTTCTTATTGCTTAATGTTGACAATGATAAGGCTTGTGTATATATAGCCTTGTACAAGAGTAATATCAGTCAGTTCAAAATATCTAAAACTGGTACAAAGGAATTGACCTGAATCATATAGTTCAAACTATACAATGGTAAAACTAGACTATACTTAGCATAAGATACCACTAAAATTTAAATCATATATCTTATGTTAGAAATATTGTCGTGGGAGAAATAGACCCAACAGAGGAAATTATGTAATTCATGAGGGTCCATCTTAAAACCAATTGGCATTAGGTGGAGTAGCCCATAAGCTATATTTACTAGTTAATAGCTATATAATTCTTCAATGTGGGACTCACACTTGATCTCTAACATCCCCCTTTAGTGTGATTCACTACTGGCTTGGTCCTTCTCTAGGTTTATCGTGACACAGTCCGTTCCACTTGGGTATCCATTTAGACAGTGGTGCATTGATAAGTGGTGAAATAGTACTATTTAAGGTCTATTCACCTTCATTTTACTTGGTGCATAACTTATTTCACCATTTTATGGAGTACTTTGTGATTATTAGTGAGCTTATACTTTTGATGTATTTGAATAGGTAAATACTAATGTAAGTACATTTTGAAAGCTTAAATGAGGTTGCATCAATGTTCAAACACTTCGGGAAGGATACCAAGCCAACGGGAAGCATCAGGAGAATTTGGGTGCAAAGAGGAGCCCACTGGACTCTACCGACCAAGGGGACCGACCCTAGATGGGTCAGTCAAACCCTATCCAACTCTTCTACATCCTACTGGAATTGACCGACCTTAGGACCGACCCTAGGTGGGTCGGTTGAGCTTAGAAAAATGAGCACGTGCCTCCTTTACCAAAGGATCGACCGACCCACGGGACCGACCCAGGAAGGGTCGGTCGGACGAAAATTCTGCCCAGATTTGTGTTGTGAAAAGCTGAATTTTGGTGCATCTTTTCTCATTATTCACACACCACGACTTCAACCCTAAAGAGGAGATAGAGTGGTAAAAGAAGGGATAAAAGAAGAGGGGAAAAGAAGAGAAGAAGAGGAGAAAGAAGAAAGTGAAGAATCTACATCCATTGAAGATCTAGAGCTCCTCTAATGGTTAAACCTCTCTTTTCTCTTCTCTTTCCCTTTTTAATGGTTGAGTAGTCTCATTTTGTATCCTAGGATGGGGTTTGACCCTAACATTGCTCATTGAATGCTTTTAACCTTACTCATTAAATACTCTTATTTTATCTCCTTCAATATCAATATGGTTTAATTTGATCAACTATGGCATTTATGGTGGTTCCATTCAACATTTGAGATTGAGTTTGGAACTTGACAAAAGGGGGGATAAACCCTAACTTTTACACTCTTGATTTGGGGGTAAAATCTTAGGGCTATTATTTAAGAGCTTTTGCTTAATGCTACTTAGTGACTTAGACCTTCTTTAATTAAAAGGTTTGGCTAACTTTGTCTCATCCCCTGGTTCACCAAGTTCGTTTTAATTTGAATGGCTACACACCTTAATTATCAAAAAATTAAGAGGTTTGGCTAATTAGGTTAGAATTGATTTTCTCATGATTTGGGGAATTCATGAATTAAGCTTTAATAGACAATGAGATAATGAGTTAAGGTTATGAGATTCTTTGGGTGATTTAGGTGATTCCTCACTATCCTAGGGTACTTTTCCATACATCTTAATCAACACTTGATTTACTGTTTATTGTTTTCTCCATTACAAACAACTAAGCTTGCCTCCGGCTAAACCCCCGTTTACAGTTTTTGTTCGCACATTACTATAGTACTGAAGCTTGGGAATTAGAAACCAATTTCCTTGTGGATATGACACTTGTTATATTGCAACGAATTGGGCGCACTTTCCCATTTTAGCTAGGTCTTACTGCTTAGAGTAGTTTTCCCTAACAAGTTTATGGCGTCATTGCATTAATAGTTTCTATCATTTCCTCAGTTTCGGTATTTTAGTTTTAGTGTATTAGTGGTTTTATCTTGTTTAGTTTTTTTGTTATTTGCGTGTTTAGTTGTTTTTCTCTATTCTTACCTTCTCTACTACTTAAGTGTATTTGGTGTGGTATGGTTTAAGTACCTTTTGTTTTCTCTGTGTATGCCAAGCACTTGAGCCTAGGGATCTTCACTTGTTAGTCTGATACCCAAGCTCGATCGTTCCTTGTCGAGAGCCATCAAAGCTTTGAAAAATCCAATTATGGATGATCAAGAACCACCGGTGATAGAAGATAATGGGAGCCAACAACAAAGGGCTCTCAAGAACTACAACCAGTCGGACACCAAAGGGAGACCTTCAGCCATAGTCCATCCGAAGTTGACACCCGAAGAGGTTGGACAATGGGTATTCAAGACCCACTACATCAATGCTGTCCAAGACTTAGGGAAATTCAGCGGAGCAAATCCCGATGAAGCTCCTAATCACCTAGATCTCTTCCTTGATTTCTACAACTCATTCGGTAAAGCTGGTAAAGTCAAAGAGAGGATACGCTTGCAACTCTTCCCTCACTCATTGTCAGACGCTGCTTCGAAATGGTATAGAAGCTTGCCTTCAAGGTTAATCCACAATTGGGCACAAATGGCTCAAAAATTTCTTACCAAGTATACCCCACAAATAGAACGAGGCAATTCATTGGAGAGATCACCACCATTTGCCCAGAGCGGGGTGAGATGTTATATGACGCCTGGGATCGATTCAAAGATTTGTTGATGAATTGCTCCCTCCATGGTTCAGATGACCAATCTTTAAGTATATCCTTTTTTAACGGTCTCGACGATGCAAATAGACTGCTTGTGAACTCCTCAGCTGGAGGGATCTTCATGACTAAGTCACTCTCAAGAGGGGGATGGAACTCCTAGAGGAGATGACAAGTAACATAAGGCAATGGTCTACACCCAAGGGAAGAACTCCTAGAGCAGCGGGTCTCCTTCTTGTTAAGCCCACCGACCACCTTTCTGCTCAACTATCCTCTCTCACAAAAATGGTGGAGAAGCTAGCTATAGCTTAAAAAGAAACAACCAAGTCTATACCTTCTTCATCATCATCATCATCATCATCATCATCATCATCATCATCATCATCATCATCATCATCATCATCATCACATCATCATCATCATCATCATCATCATCATCATCATCATCATCATCATCATCATCATCATCATCATCATCATCATCATCATCATCATCATCATCATCATCATCATCTCCATCTGCTTCAATTTCGAAGGGTATGCTATTTATGCGGGTCCTCATGAGAACCACTTTTGTGAAGGCAAAGCTTACGCCGATCCACATGAGGACGTAAAGTCGTAAACTTTGTAGGCAACCGCCCCAGATATAACTACAATCAGCAAAATGCCCCATGGAGGAACCATCCATACTTCTCATGGCGGAGCAATGACCAAACCCAAGGGGGATCAAGCAATACTTCCTACAACCCCGCAGGATACCGGTCTTAAGGGTCGTCTCAAATGCCAAACTCACAAATGGGTTACCGACCAAAAGGACCACCTCCGGGCTTTCAACAACAACAACTTACTCCTCCATGGATGCCAACGCCGAGCTAAGAGACATGATGAAGAATCTTGTCTTGGTTATGCAAACCAACGCAGCTGATTTGGATGCCTTTAAAGCAACTAAGAAGCCACCAACAAAAAGGTAGAAGCACAACTTGAAAGAATCTCCCAACAACTTGCTCAAAGGCCAGCGAGTGTTTTTCCAAGTCAAACTAAGCCTAATTCAAGAGA
The DNA here is from genome assembly GCA_023374045.1 of Limonium bicolor. Classification (NCBI taxonomy): domain Eukaryota; kingdom Viridiplantae; phylum Streptophyta; class Magnoliopsida; order Caryophyllales; family Plumbaginaceae; genus Limonium; species Limonium bicolor. Next base: position 87,926,320 of record CM041776.1, read on the forward strand.
GCAAGCAAAGGCAGTGATACTAAGGAGTGGGAGACTACTTGATTCATCATGTCCGCGAGAAAACATGGGATCCCAAAAAGATGGAGCACAAGAGGAAGAGCAAGAGATCATTGAGGAACCCCCATCTCCACCTAAGGAAGTTTCTAAGGAGAAGGAGTCTCCTGAACCATCTACTCCCTCTACTCTTACCAAACATCTTCTCCCTCTTCCTTTCCCCAATAGACTCAAAAAGAAAATTTTGGATGAACAATTTGGGAAGTTTCTAAGCATTTTTAAGAAATTAACAATTTACATTCCTTTTTTGGATGCTTTGAAACAGATGTCGATCTGTGCCAAATTCATGAAGGACATCATCGCAAACATTAGATTGCTCGGGGAAGCTGAAACTGTCCACCTCATTGAAGAAGTTTCAATAGTTCTACCAAGAAGCCACCCTCCAAAACTTGGAGACCCCGGTTTTCCAATCATTCCTTGCTTTATTGGTGAATTGATTATGGTAGTGGGCTATGTGACTTAGGTGCTAGTATAAATCTTATGTCACTCTCAACTTTTAATAAGCTTGGAATTGGTAAATGCACTCCCACCTCCATTCAATTACAATTAGCGGATAGATCCTTGGTTATCCCAAAGGGAAAGGTAGAGGAATTAGTTGTGACTGTTGGAACATTTGTCTTCCCAATTGATTTCATAGTGATAGATATGGAAGAGGACAAGAGAGTACCACTGATTCTGGGTTGACCCTTCATGAGAACTGTTGGGGTGAAACCTAATTCGGCAAGTGTACCGATCTTTGTAACAAGTTATCCTAGAAAGTATTCCCTAGGTTATAGAACCAAGAAGGCAGTGTCTAGGTTAATCTCAATCTAAAGCAACTATTAAATTAATGAAATCAGAAAACAGGAAATTGGGAGGTTTAATTGATGAATTTGTAATTCTAAAAGTAAACAATAACAAGAACAATAACTGCAAAAATGGAAGTGTTGGTTTTCTTGATAATTAAGGGAGAAATCCCGGTTTACTACTCCTCCTGAATCCTCGGTTTCCTTCTCAATGTCATTACCAAGTTCTAGATTAAAATCCCACATCATGTTATTTTGCTCTCGGTCTCCCGCTCGGTAAAACCTAATTAACAGTTACCAAACCCTAACTCGCGTTATGAATTTTCTAATTGCTAACAGCTTCAAGCATGATCTAGTTAGATAATCAGTTAATATTTTAGAGGAATTGTCATCTCCAAATTAACTGTTTTTCCCCTGTAGTCTATTGAATGCCGCAGTTCTCACTTGTAGCAGACAAACTAGTAAACTCTAATAATTGGCTTAACCATAAGAAAATAAATATAAGCAAAGAACAAAACTATAATCTGATTAAAACTGGTAAACTCAAAAATAATGGAACCTCAAATTCGGATTACATAGCAAAACGGAATCTAAAGAACTACTCAGACATGTTAAATTCAGAAACAACAATAATAGAGAGAGAGAGAGAGAGAGAGAAAGGCATCAAATCTGTAATGGAAATATGATGTCATAATCCCGATCTACTCTGCTATCTCCGGTCTAACATGAACTGTTGTCCTCCTCTCTTCTGCTCTAATATGAACAGTGTGGCTAGGGTTGGGGAAATAATCCTCTTTGTGTTGTGTGCTCTCGATTGACTCATAAAGATAATATATAAAGTCTTGATAAAAACAACGTGGTGGCCTTATCTTTCACCTGTCCGGGTGTGGGCGTTGGTTTGAACCCTTAAGTATTGAGCTTAAGGCTTCAAGGTTCGATTTGCAATTAGAACAACTAAACCGAAATCATAAAATTAAAGCTTAATTATTCTAACTGGCCCACACAAACCTAAATAGAGTCGCCACCTAAGTTTTAACCTTCTAAACTTGGAAAGGAAATGTTACTACGATTATTAGAGCTATAAGTCCGGGGGCTTGGTATGAAATTGATAAGGGTTCAGATTCCCATCACCCTTAAAAAATTACTTTTCCTCTACTATTAAAACTCTAAGGTTAAATATTTATGACATTCTCGGAATTAAAAAGAATTAAGTGACCTCCGAATATACATATAAAAAAACCTAAATACCTAGATACGATAAAAAAAACTATTGTATTGATTACTATTAGAACTACCTAAACAGTAAATAGCCTATCAAAATATATCACCCCATAAAAAGAGTCCCTTATTTTCGTTGTTTTATCTCCATTTTTTATTTTACATGGGCTCGTTCGATACGGACATTAATGTGAAATATTGACATTAAGGCGCCTTGAACATAGAGGCGGGACAAGACATTTGCACGATTTTGGGCCACGTTTTGCAGCAAAGTGAGCTTTATCTTAAAGCTTCCAAATGCTGCGTTTCAACATTGAGGTGCTTTAACTCTTGTGGAGTTTTACCAACATACCCTCGTCCTTTTCCATTATTTTCGTCCCACTCGTACGACATCGTCCGCGTCCTCATCAATCACCATACTTGCATTGAAGATATCTACAAGCTGCCAACTCTTGCCTATCACCATTGCCATTCGAACTGGGTTCTGAGTTCCCATTTCCTTGTTACGTCACGCGGTGGACGTCAGCAGATAGCATCATCTTCACATTCAACTTCGAGTTCATTCAATTCCAACTACCATTGTCAACTCAAGCGCTTCCAGATCTCGTCCTTAAATACGGAGCTTTGTTCGACGTCTTTCATGCACTGCACGTACAAGGTAATCCCTACTCTGTCATGTTCTCTCTGATTGTTCCTTCTGTTTCTTGTTCTTCCCAATTGTTCGTGGATCTGTAGCGTTAATTTGTTCCCGTTTGTTTTTTGCTAGGTCCATATAAGCACAACAGTTCAACCATTTGTGTACGTAGCGATTGCCTACTCCAGATAAAAGGTATTGTTATTCTCCCTTGCCATTCATTTGTTGTCGTACTACAGCTGCATTGCATTTGTTTGCATTTATCTGCATTTATATGCGTCAAATGTGGTTCTGTTTGCTTTTAGTGCGGGTACGTATTTGGTTGATTATCTGTTTTACGGAATAAAATCATTAGATTAGGTATGGCCAAGGGTAATGGTAATGATAAGGGCAAGGGGAAGAAAACAGACGATGGGGAAGCAAGACCAAGGAGGGCTAAGCATGATTGGACCAATGAAGACGTTGAGCTCCTGATCAAACTGCTAGTCGATGAGGCTCAACTTCAAATAGGAAGAGGTGGTAGTTTAGTTGGATTTCAGCACAGATGGGGTAATATTGCACAAGTTTAATGAGTTAAGGGAAGGGCTAGAACCTGTTGAAAGAGCTCAGATAAAGAACAAGGGGGACACGTTAAAGGGAGGATAGAGGAAGTGGAAAGACTTAACACATAAGCAGACGGGGCTGGGTTGGAACGAGGAAGGGAACTGCTGCACTTACCCTCCTGAATGGGTTGCTAGAAAGGCTCAGGTAAGGGCAGATGTTATTTTTATGTTTTGGTGTATATATGGTTTTCCTGTTATGTTCAGTTACTAATGACTATTCTGCATATCATTAACAGGAGAATAGGGCAATCTACAAACTCATCAACTCGAAATGGCCATCACACTTGGTTGATGATATGGAACTTGTATGGGGGCAATCATACGCAACAGGGGAGCTGAGATTGACTCCTGGTGGTGTAGCTCCTGTCGAGTATGAAATACTAGATTCTGATGGTGGTGGAACTGTCGACTTGGCTATTGATCAGGATGGTGGAAGTGCAACTGTGGAATTATCTATGGATATATCAGGTGGTAATAGCTATGGGTTTGCACATTCAAATAAGAACCGGGTAAGTGCACCGTTCCAGGGTGGTTGTGGTGAGAGTAATGCACCGTACTTCGATATAAGTAGTGCTGAATATGGTGCAAGTTTGGCAGCTTCTGCCTTCCAGAGATCGCGTTTGCAGGGATGGTTGCTGGCAGTTCTACAGGTTTTATGGCTTTGATAACCAGAACAATAATGTTGAAGGTCTTCGTTCACAACAGCAGAACACAACCCATACTCAGCATCCCACCGTCAACAACTCTTCTCGTCAAGGGAAAGAAAATAAGCCTCCCCAGTGGGATGACTTAATGAAGACAACAGAAGGTGATGTAAGCATGGAGGGAAAAGGAAAGAGTGCAACCAGAACAACAAACCAGCTGAAAAGAAATCCAAAGGTAGTAGGGGTAAGTGTTCAGAGCATGTTGCAGAGCTCAGGGCCTTGCAAACTGGAGTAAATGAAACCTTGGCTAAGTGTGATGCATTGTTCTATGGGTTGGATTCAATTGATTGTGGCCCTAACTGTAATATTATTACAGTGAATGAGGCATCTAGTATAATACGTGGTATTGGTGGGCTAACTAGGGATGAGGTTAGCAATGCTATAATGATGATAGCATCAAGAAGCCATAGGGCGGTGCTAATGAGTCTGATTGATGAGGAAGAGATAGAAAACTGGGCTAGGCTCCTGTACAAGTTCAACGACATGCCAACCTTTGACTAGCAGATGGTGTCACCAGCAACAAACTTTTTGAAAATCCTGCTTATTTAATATTATGACATACAGTATATGTCATACTCATAGCAGGTCATTTTGTTAGATAGTTTTAGTCCCAATGCTTATTTAAGTACCTGTATTGCTGCTATCATCACTGCATCAGTAGTTTCTTTTTGGATGCATGCTTCTCTGGTGATGATATTACCTACTAGTGTAGTCTGCTGATTTATGCTTTTGTTAGCTTTAGCTAGGTAGTTGCTTCTTCATTTTGGGGTATCACATCTGCTTTAACCAGAATTTAATACCCCGGATCTAAAAATGGTGATTAAATTACTCTAATAAAATTATTAAGGGCCTAATGGTGCCTAAAGAGTATTGGTAAAAGAATAAAACCAAAAGAAAAGAGAAAACGCTTGAAAAGCGAAAAACGAAAATGCGCGTTAAATGAGTGTAAGAGATATATGATCTCGAGAGGGTCCGAGATGGATTCCTAAGGCTTAGTTAGGCCTAATTAGTATACGGGAATGATTCCCGAAGAAACGGATCCAAATAATGGATTAAAACGCTAACGGAGTTTAAAGCACGTTTTTCGAAAAAAAACCCGAAAACGTGACTTTAAGTGGTCAAATGGACCCGAAAAATTATAGTTGATTATATAACTATAATTAAGTATTAATGGAAGCTTAATAGCCATTAAAAATAAAGAAACGAGAAAAATCCGAAAAAACGGGCCCGGTTAGTGAATAGTGCCAAACCGGGTAAAATAACGAGCGTTTTCTGTCAGAAACCGAAAAACGCTCCAGCTCTCTAATATTGTGGGGGCCGGTTTTATTGGTGAGTCACCACTCACACACACTCTAAGCTAGTAAATAAGTAAGAAAGAAAGTAAAGGAGGAGAGAGAAAAGTAAAAGCAAAAAGCATAAAACAATTTCCTCTCTCTCTTTCCTCCCATCTCTTTTCTTCTTTCTCTCTTTCCCCTTCTTCACGATTTCTCCCTCTCCCTCTGTGTGCTGTACGCCATTGGAGCCAAGCAAGCTTCTCCACCTTCTCCTCCATGCCCAAGCTTCATCCTTGCTCCGAATTCAAAAATAAGTACATATTTGCGATCCTCTCATCACCCTCTACGATCCTCTCTTTTCAAAACTCGAAAATGGTGAGTTTCATTTTCGTGGGTGTTGGCCATTTGAGGAGAAAAGCACATAATCTTAAAGCTTGAAGCTTCCCCTTTCTAGCAAGGTAAAGATATCCATGAAAAAGTCTTGTTTTCTTCATCTTGTACCTTGACCGATTTTGGTCTCTAATGGAGCCTTGTTTATTTTCTCTTATGAGCATTGTTTCAATCCCTAAAAGCTTGGAGGGAGTTACTCTTTGATTCTTGATCAAAACCCCATCTTAGGGTTTCAAGGTAATCACCAATTTTAGAGCTTTAAGCATTTTAAATTAATGAGGTTAAGTGTTTTTACTTAAACTCATTTCTTGCTTTGAACATTGACATGGAGATGGGTAATTCCATGGTCTTTGACCGATTTTGGGAGAAGAGAAAAGGAGAAGAGGAGAAGAACTTTCAAAAGGAAATTTAAGAGAATGCAAGGTAAGGAACCAACCCAATGTATATTCTATATGTATTAGAATTTGGGAAGGGTAATTAAAATGAATGAACCCCACTGAGTTGTGGTGATAAGGTTCTTGCTTAGAAATAATGCAAGTGAGAAAGCCTTTGTGAGTTAATGCTTGTTTTGGGAGCTATGTATATGATGAATTATGCTTTATGGTGTTTAATGAGTTTTGCTTGATTAATGAGGAAATATTGAGTGCTGATAGAACCCTTGTGGTTTGGCTAGTTTTAGGATGATTTAAATGGTGGTATGAGTTTTGGGCAATGTTGGAGAAGTAGCCAAGTTATGGCAAAATTTATGTGGAAACCTAAGTGGTTTAAGTGATGTTTTGAGTAGAGGAAAGACCTAGAGAAACTAGGTGTTGGAGGAGATTTAATTGGCTTAGAAAATCACCATGGGAATACTTGTGTAAGGGAGAGATTTGTGCAAAATCTGTAGCAAAAGAGGTGGTTTAAATGCTTGAAGAGTTGTAGAAAACAAAGTAGATTTAAGGCCTTAAGAGTGAGTCATGGAACTTGGTAAGAGGTGTGCATTATGTTGGAAGTTTTGGAGAAATTTGGCTAAGTGTTTAAAGGCTTGGAAAGTGAGGATTTTGCCTTGTCCGAACTTCCGTCCGGACATGGAAGTTCGGACAGGCTCTGTTGGTTAGGAAATTTTTCATTCTCGAACTGTGTCCGAACTTGGGAAGTCCGGACACAAGTTCGGACGTACCTATTTCTTCCGTAGAATTATCCTCGAACTGTGTCCGAACTTGGGAAGTCCGGACACATGTTCGGACGCATGGACTTCTGTAATGAATTTCTCTCGACTCACGTCCGAACTTCCGAAGTCCGGACACAAGTTCGGACGTGTGTCTGTTTTCTGTCTAAAGTCACGGCTTGCGTCCGAACTTGGAAGTTCGGACACAAGTTCGGACAGCCACTATACGGACCAAAAATGTTGTTTTAAGTTGGGAAATGATGCCTAAAAATGGTAATTACCTAGTAAAGATGGTGTGAGGTTGTTTAAGACCAGTTAGGTGTGTTGTAAAGGTTGTAAATGATGGGGGTTTGAATGCCAATGATGTTATAAGGTGTTAAGGTTTTTTTCGGTGACATGTAAAGGCCCTAGTGTAAGAAAGTGTTAGAAGTGATTGAGAAGTGAGAACTCAAATTAACAAGAGTAAAACCGAGATAACGGGATAACGGGGTAAGTACGGGAGTAGCATTTTATTATGTACCGTATGAGCTTAGTATTAATAATGATTGAAACATTATCAGAGTCGTGCGTGACCCGAGCGTGGTGAGATGACGGTAAAGTAAAACCCCGGTGAAAGGTATGATTTTCTCATGCCCCGTATGCTAACCGAGTTACTCTGATTTGTGTGTTTGTGTGCCGGCTTAATCAAGACTAAAGCATGAAAATAATCCCTTGTTTGATTATGTATGCTTGTTGTATGTTGAATGAACTAACATACTTGTATGCCGGTGTGGTCTAACATAGTGTAAAGACCGACTCTAGTGAGTACGTTGACTAGAAACCGTGAACGGTAGTCATAACAAACATGCAAACACACACAAGCTATCGATTAAAGTATAACGATAACGCGAACATATGAACTCCCTAGAACGTGAGGAGATGTACGGGTTGAGTAAATACCCGATAACGGTTAGAAAACCTTACTGAAACAATCCACGAAATAAATATGAGTGGAGAGATAAATGAACCTCCATCGAGAGGATTGAAGTTAGTCCAATAATGTGAACTTATAAGAAGGTAAAAGAGACCTAGGGGATTAGACTCCCTTGAGACATGGTCGACCTCTATAGAGGGTTTACCCGGTATAAGAAAATATCCGAAGTATGAGCATATGATTGTAAAGGTAACCTTAAACCTAAGATTACCCGAATTTAAGTAAGTTCCCAAAGTCATTAGAAACATCGAGAATGATGCTTCTAGACTAATATATATGATATTATTATAACTCCGAGAGAGGAGTGTATGGGAACGAGAGTAGTCCGAGAGTAGTCGGACCTAAGTAAAAGAGATAGGAACTAAGAGAGAGTTCCGTGAGCTAGTTGAACCTTCCCACCATGCTAGACCCAGAGTAGGGTCGAAACCGGGGAAGTAAGACTATGCTAGAGAGCCATGAGTTTTGGCTTAAGTATGTAAGAGAGTAACAAGCGTGACGTAGGAGACCTGTAGTGTCTCGAGAATCTACAAGAGCTTGAGTATGAATAACCCAAGAGTGTGGGTGAGATAATGAGTATATAACCCGAGAGAAAGGGGTGAGTATATGTATGAGTAACCCGAGAGAATGGGTAAGTATAAGAATGAGAAGCCCAAGAGAATGGGTGTGTATACGAATAAGTAACCCGAGAGAGCGGGTGAGGTATTGAAAGTAAAAGGCATAGTGAGGAATAAACCTCAATGCCTGAGAGTAACCAGTTACCACTAACAACATTGTTATGTTAGTTAGGAATCGTGTTCCGTGATTGGATGTAGATTCCTTGTGTGATATACATATATTGTATTGCCATGATGCATGTTGTTTGATTAAAATGAACTCCATGTATATCCGACCTAAAGTAGTCGGCGTACCGCGGTTAGCACGCGGTATATGCGAATTTCATGCGCAGCGTAAGCTGACCCCCTAGGGGGAACGTTTTTAGTGTGCAGGTACTTGAAGCTGACCACCGTTCGAGAGAGTAGGACGGGGACGGCTGTGAGCATGGGTAGTTAGATTGTAATTACTTATGCGTTTGAATGAGGTGTAAGTCCGTGTATGTTATCGGCATCCGTATATTGTAGACTCGGTATAGTAGAGATATGAATTGAGTATTGTATTTGTATGAAGTACTCGGTTGTTCCAGTTCATCAGACCGTTACGGTATGTAAGAAAGGCCTGGTTAGCCACATGGGTGGCTAACGGCGTTGTTTCACCCCTCGTTGTAATTAGAGTTCCGCTGCGTGAGTAGGAGTAATTGGTAGCAGTTTAAGAGGTAATGACGAGATTAACGGTTGGGGTGTTACAAAAATGGTATCAGAGCGAAGTATCGCTCTGATGACTGGAAATACCGAGCTTAGGAAATACCGAGTTAGGAAATAGAGACTTAGGGCTAAGGGTTGAGTGGTAGCGTGAGAGATGCGCTAGATAGGAACTTCCAGTATGATCTGGATACCTATAATACCAAACCCGCCCTCCACAACCCCCGCATTAAAAGCTTGGGAAAGAACGCCAGAGAGATGGGAAACCCAATCTGGCAGTTAATAAATATCTCAATATGAACCAGAACCTGTCATGCGGTAAGTCCCGAGAACCGGAAAGCCCGGAGACGGATCCCGCTGGAATGACAATAACCGCACATAATGGCGAGAGATCGAGAAATCCTAATCCAAGGAGACCGAAATCTGTGGCAACTTGGGGCGACATGCTTAGCAGTCGCGAGAACCTAGCTGGCCGAGCAGCAGCAAGAAAAGCACCAACCGTGCAACAAGGCGGACTCATAAAATAACGAAACCGGGACACATGTCTACGGACCGCCATAGTAATAATACCATCACGGTATACAATTGACTAGAATCTAGTCAGGGTAGATCACCCACCCTGCCACACCCGAAGAGGTTGCAATACCTGATACAGCTTAGACAGCTGAGCATACTACGGGATATACCCGAATAGGACTACAAAGTAGTACCTAAAGTTAAACCTCGGTAACCACAGTAAAGACGTGGGAACGAGCAACAAGGTAAAGCCTAGAATTAAAGTAATTAAGGAACTCCGAGAGTGGAGAGCACCTATGAATGACAGTCATGTCAAGATGAATGAGAATCAGCTCCAAGGAGCAGTTATCCAACTAGGGGATCAAGGAAGAGCCAACGAGGCTACCAATACAATGTGAACAATACCGTGAGGTATGGGTTAACCAAAAACTGCCTGTACCGCGCACTTGCCTCGGCAAGTGCAGTATAACGGACAGCTAAGAAGAGCTTTGACAAGCGACCAGTACTTAGCAAGTACCAGACGGCAAGAGAAGCCAATATAGCACACAAACCTAAGAATTCTGAAATGAAACCTTGAAAGGCCTAAAGCCTGACCACTGTATAAAGAACATACCGGTCAGCAAGAAGCTAGACTGGTAAGAAGCAACCGGCATTGAAATGCCAAAAGATTTATTTTCAAACTCAAATTTTCTTTCAAACATAAATTTTCCAAAAACCCCCAATTTTTAAAACCAAACCAGAGAACCATGGTAAATTATCATAGGACGATATAAGAGGAGTTGGCAACAGAATACTTCACTTAGGCGTGACCGACACTACAAGTGTACACAAATGAGACATGGAACGACCGCACTCCAAAGGAGCTTGCGGGCCTGACAGACCAATTATGAGTTAGTGGGTAAGTGGTAACGTATCAATAAGATACTCCATGTATGTATACTAGTAGAGTACGGTACACGGGAAGTAGCCCACTCCATACTACGGACGAAAGAGCCAATCCAAACCAAGACAGTTGGACACCTCGAATGATCGAAGAACACAAGGAAGCTTACCGAGTTAAGGGAGTCTAGAATCCAGCAAGGTCACGGACCTAAGGATAAGGCGTTAAAAAGTGCGAGAAGCACAGAGTATTAAGTACAGACATTGGAAATGTCTCAGGAAATACCTAATAACTGGGTGAATACCAGTGTAAATAATACGGCGAATGCCTAAATGAACTTATTAATGTACGATAAACGGGATAGAATTCCCACTTTATACCTCACTGAAGAGAATAATGACCTGACCCAGAAGGTGTTAGAAGGTACCAAGGATCTGACCAATAATGAGAGACATTACAACCCTAAACGGGAGTCAAGGACATAGCCGCAAGGCGAAGTCACAACTGAACATAACCATGAGTACAAGCCAGATGTAATGGCGTTACTCAGTAACACCCAGGAGCAATCCGAGAAGGGTGCCGGAGTCAACATTAGTTGAACGAAACATCGTGTTGAGAACACAAGTGTTTAAGCAAACACTCGGGTAGAACCCGAAGGGATCCCTCGTAACACGGGATACCCTAAAATGCTAGAGGGCATGAATTAGTATCAAAATACTTTAAGGGTCTTCCATGTTTGGAAGCGTGATGAAACTACCATATCAAAACCCAGTAATACCTCCAAACCATTTAATGGTATACGGAGAGCGGAAACCTGTATAAACAGCCCGCATGGAGCATGGCGAGCAATGTGGCTTATAAGCCGAAACCAACTACAACTTGTAGATCTAAACGTTGTAAACCTATGCATAGAGGCATAAGAGGAACAGTGGAGAATGAACCACTACCTTAGAGTGGGGATACCACTTGTTATTATGAGGCCTATGGAGCGGCATTTGCGTGAATCCTCCAGAGAAAGGCTACCACCTAGGTATGAAAGGTGAAACCGCTAGTTCGGTGTAGTAAAACTTGAGCATGTGTATATTGCCAATGAGTATATGAACTAAAGTAGAGTGTAAGGAGGAACCTCGATTGCAGCAATTCGAACCGAAGAGTAATCGGCTGAGTAGTAAACACTGTATGTGTGCAATATGAACTGCAGAGTAAGCAGCGCGCAAGTGCGCAGAGAGACTTTAAGAATAACGTATTTCATTGAGCCAAGTGAATGGCAAGCCATAGTATAAATGGCGGAGTATGAGCAGAAGCTAAAGTAGTAGCGGATGCCTTATAAACGAATGTTGTTAATGAGTAGAACATGGTACGCAGCAAGCAACCATTGTAAGAGTATAGCCAATTCATGATATGAAGTTGATGAGAAAATGTGGTAAGGAGACATAATCATTCCTATCCCATGAGAGATTTACTGCCAAGGGTTTACGCTTCTGCACTCTGTATGACTGAGTGTTTTGGTATTGCACTTGTGCGGTGATGATCGAGTGGGAGAGCCAGGAATTGAGAAATGTCAACGAAGCCTGTTGAGTGAGAATCTAGAGAGATAACCGTGCGGCCATTGGCCAAAGATGCACAAAGAACGTGGGCAGTAACCCACAGGGCCCAGGATCGATATGTGGAAAAATGCAGAGTAGTATGAATGAAGAACTCTGGTACAGAACCAAGAAACAAACATAATCCATGAGCCACTATTAAACGAGGAAGCACTACATGCTAAGTAGTAGCTTGACCTCAACCGACAACAAGTCGGGAAAAATAAGTGAATAATCACAAAGGTATACAGTGTTATACGAAGTAGATTCCCAGAGAACTGGTGAGACAATCTAAAATTCATCGAATTCGCATACGGTAAGAGATACCAAGCGACGATTGAAAACATGGAGAATACCAAAGAGCGAATTAAGCTCTAGTTATAGGTCACGCAGCAGAAGCTTGGGGACCGTGATTCAGGGTTAAGTATACCTACATAAACCCCTTGAAGCCTTAGAGGCTAAAACCGAACCCGGTTATGAGTTAATTAACCGTACTGAAGTTAAAACACTTCATAATACTCGAATTAATGAACCAATGTTCAGTGATAACATATGGTTGGTTACGCGGGCGTAACCCCTTTTAAGGGGGGTAGGGCGAGAAACCGCTTAGAGTATGTTTTACGTATTGGTGCGTAAACTACTATGTGCATAGCACAAAAAGAAATTGTTTTGATGATTGGAACTATGTTACATAAACATGTCTACCCATTCATGTGTAATATATTGTGCATGAGAGATGCAAGTAATGAGTATGTAATATTTATGAAAGAGGAGTAGAGAGACTCCTAGGGAATGAGAATCCCTATAGTATATGTCTAGTGAGATTAGACATGAGTTATGATGAGTATGAATCGGCATGAAACCGATGTGTAACCTAAGAGGGAGTGAGTTCCCTAGGTGATTTTATTTGAGAATGATAGATGGAGTGAGTTCCATCCTTTGGAGTTGTATGTTATGTGTTTTAAATTGAGCAACAATTGAGTAAATGAAGCCATAAGTATGGAATGCCTAGGCAAGGAAATAGAGAATAATGGATGACTAAGTTCATGATAAGAAATTGAAACAGATTGTTTTATGAATGACTAGAAAGAGTAAAAGATAGAAAACGAAAATGTTTGACTATCTGATTGTTTGAAACTGACGTGGGAGGTGGAACTTGATCTGCTAGCGATCAAGGGAAACCGAACACAAATTGGGGTGGAGGGATAGTTCAACACTGATGCTGATCACATCAGGGTTGGATGATTCTTGAAGCTCCCTATAAGTGGTCACAAGTAATCACGCTAAGAAAAGATACAACTACCATGAACCGGATTTGGAGTTGTGTGATGTTTTAAAAAGATTTTCAAACAGATTTTGGAAAAAGAATTTTCTTCAAGTATGAAGATGGAAATGAAAACTGGTTTTGAAACCGCTATCACCCGCCGATGGCTGTGGCCTTAAGTCTTGATGACCGGTAGAACGGTGGGCGTGTATTAGTTTTGAAACCATTTCACCGTACGTGCGGCGGTCCTAAGTGACCGGTTGGGGCGGTGACAGTGTGTGATTTTTCCAAAGGCAGCGGGACGGGGAGAATACCCTGAGATGTTCCTGTGTTGAGTGAGTCAACCAGAGTGCCGAGGATATGTATATGTGTAATGTTTTGATCAGAACCGAAGGGACCGTGGGCCAGAGAGAGTAAGTGCCCATTTGTCATGAAACGGCCGTGAACCAGAAAGAGTAAGTGTTCAACGTGACCGGTACCTGAGGGATCAGTAGTATATTACTCAATATGGATTCGAGGACTGTAGTGCCTTCTTGTCTTCGGACCGATTCCATGGAGAGAGTAAAAAGAGTATTTTTGATTGCTATACATGCTGTGATATGTGTGTGGTATGTGTAGTATGAAATGAGACAGACTTGTGGAGTCTGTAAGGTTATACATGTATTATAACCTTGGCATAGTACGCCATGAGAGTAACCATCTAGATTCACCAACTTTGAGGACAAAGTTCCTAAGGGGGGTAGATTTTAATACCCCGGATCTAAAAATGGTGATTATATTACTCTAATAAAATTATTAAGGGCCTAATGGTGCCTAAAGAGTATTGGTAAAAGAATAAAACCAAAAGAAAAGAGAAAACGCTTGAAAAGCGAAAAACGCTAAAATGCGCGTTAAATGAGTGTAAGAGATATATGATCTCGAGAGGGTCCGAGATGGATTCCTAAGGCTTAGTTAGGCCTAATTAGTATACGGGAATGATTCCCGAAGAAAACGGATCCAAATAATGGATTAAAACGCTAACGGAGTTTAAAGCACGTTTTTCGAGAAAAAAACCCGAAAACGTGACTTTAAGTGGTCAAATGGACCCGTAAAAATTATAGTTGATTATATAACTATAATTAAGTATTAATGGAAGCTTAATAGCCATTAAAAATAAAGAAACGAGAAAAATCCGAAAAACGGGCCCGGTTAGTGAATAGTGCCAAACCGGGTAAAATAACGAGCGTTTTCTGTCAGAAACCGAAAAACGCTCCAGCTCTCTAATATTGTGGGGGCCGGTTTTATTGGTGAGTCACCACTCACACACACTCTAAGTTAGTAAATAAGTAAGAAAGAAAGTAAAGGAGGAGAGAGAAAAGTAAAAGCAAAAAGCATAAAACAATTTCTCTCTCTCTTTCCTCCCATTCTCTTTCTTCTTCTCTCTCTTTCCCCTTCTTCACGATTTCTCCCTCTCCCTCTGTGTGCTGTACGCCATTGGAGCCAAGCAAGCTTCTCCACCTTCTCCTCCATGCCCAAGCTTCATCCTTGCTCCGAATTCAAAAATAAGTACATATTTGCGATCCTCTCATCACCCTCTACGATCCTCTCTTTTCAAAACTCGAAAATGGTGAGTTTCATTTTCGTGGGTGTTGGCCATTTGAGGAGAAAAGCACATAATCTTAAAGCTTGAAGCTTCCCCTTTCTAGCAAGGTAAAGATATCCATGAAAAAGTCTTGTTCTCATCTTGTACCTTGACCGATTTTGGTCTCTAATGGAGCCTTGTTTATTTTCTCTTATGAGCATTGTTTCAATCCCTAAAAGCTTGGAGGGAGTTACTCTTTGATTCTTGATCAAAACCCATCTTAGGGTTTCAAGGTAATCACCAATTTTAGAGCTTTAAGCATTTTAAATTAATGAGGTTAAGTTTTTACTTAAACTCATTTCTTGCTTTGAACATTGACATGGAGATGGGTAACCATGGTCTTTGACCGATTTTGGGAGAAGAGAAAAGGAGAAGAGGAGAAGAACTTTCAAAAGGAAATTTAAGAGAATGCAAGGTAAGGAACCAACCCAATGTATATTCTATATGTATTAGAATTTGGGAAGGGTAATTAAAATGAATGAACCCCACTTGAGTTGTGGTGATAAGGTTCTTGCTTAGAAATAATGCAAGTGAGAAAGCCTTTGTGAGTTAATGCTTGTTTTGGGAGCTATGTATATGATGAATTATGCTTTATGGTGTTTAATGAGTTTTGCTTGATTAATGAGGAAATATTGAGTGCTGATAGAACCCTTGTGGTTTGGCTAGTTTTAGGATGATTTAAATGGTGGTATGAGTTTTGGGCAATGTTGGAGAAGTAGCCAAGTTATGGCAAAATTTATGTGGAAACCTAAGTGGTTTAAGTGATGTTTTGAGTAGAGGAAAGACCTAGAGAAACTAGGTGTTGGAGGAGATTTAATTGGCTTAGAAAATCACCATGGGAATACTTGTGTAAAGGTGAGAGGTTTGTGCAAAATCTGTAGCAAAAGAGGTGGTTTAAATGCTTGAAGAGTTGTAGAAAACAAAGTAGATTTAAGGCCTTAAGAGTGAGTCATGGAACTTGGTAAGAGGTGTGCATTATGTTGGAAGTTTTGGAGAAATTTGGCTAAGTGTTTAAAGGCTTGGAAAGTGAGGATTTTGCCTTGTCCGAACTTCCGTCCGGACATGGAAGTTCGGACAGGCTCTGTTGGTTAGGAAATTTTTCATTCTCGAACTGTGTCCGAACTTGGGAAGTCCGGACACAAGTTCGGACGTACCTATTTCTTCCGTAGAATTATCCTCGAACTGTGTCCGAACTTGGGAAGTCCGGACACATGTTCGGACGCATGGACTTCTGTAATGAATTTCTCTCGACTCACGTCCGAACTTCCGAAGTCCGGACACAAGTTCGGACGTGTGTTGTTTTCTGTCTAAAGTCACGGCTTGCGTCTGAACTTGGAAGTTCGGACACAAGTTCGGACAGGCCACTATACGGACCAAAAATATTGTTTTAAGTTGGGAAATGATGCCTAAAAATGGTAATTACCTAGTAAAGATGGTGTGAGGTTGTTTAAGACCAGTTAGGTGACATGTAAAGGCCCTAGGAAGTGTAAGAAGGTGTTATAAGTGATTGAGAAGTGAGAACTCAAATTAACAAGAGTAAAACCGAGATAACGGGATAACGGGGTAAGTACGGGAGTAGCATTTTATTATGTACCGTATGAGCTTAGTATTAATAATGATTTTGAAACATTATCAGAGAATCGTGCGTGGCCCGAGCGTGGTGAGATGACACGGTAAATGTAGAAACCCCGGTGAAAGGTATGATTTTCTCATGCCCCGTATGCTAACCGAGTTACTCTGATTTGTGTGTTTGTTTGCCGGCTTAAGCAAGATTAAAGCATGAAAATAATCCCTTGTTTGATTATGTATGCCCTGATGTATGTTGTATGAACTAACATACTTGTATGCCGGTGTGGTCTAACATAGTGCATAGACCGACTCATAGAGAGTAGT
The DNA here is from genome assembly GCA_023374045.1 of Limonium bicolor. Lineage (NCBI taxonomy): Eukaryota > Viridiplantae > Streptophyta > Magnoliopsida > Caryophyllales > Plumbaginaceae > Limonium > Limonium bicolor. The sequence goes on from CM041776.1 coordinate 87,943,153, forward strand.
GATCGACTAGAAACCCGTAGATCGGGTAGTCTCATGATCAATGGTGATTTGCAAACACACACAAGCTATCGATTAAAGTATAACGTTAACGCAAACTTATGAACTCCCTAGAACGTGAGGAGATGTACGGGTTGAGTAAATACCCGATAACGGTTAGAAAACCTTACTGAAACAATCCACGAAATAAATATGAGTGGAGAGATAAATGAACCTCCATCGAGAGGATTGAAGTTAATCCAATAATGTGAACTTATAAGGAAGGTAAAAGAGACCTAGGGGATTAGTAACTCCCTTGAGACATGGTCGACCTCCTATAAGAGGGTTACCCGGTATAAGAATATAACCGAAAGTATGAGTATATGTATTGTAAAGGTAACTCTTAAAACCTAAGATTACCCGAACTTAAGTAAGGTTCCCAAAGTCATTAGAAACATCGAGAATGATGCTTCTAGACTAATATACATGATATTATTATAACTCCGTGAGAGGAGTGTATGGGAACGAGAGTAGTCCGAGAGTAGTCGGACCTAAGTAAAAAAAAAATAGGAACTAAGAGAGAGTTCCGTGAGCTAGTTGAACCTTCCCACCATGCTAGACCCAGAGTAGGGTCGAAACCGGGGAAGTAAGACTATGCTAGAGAGCCATGAGTTTTGGCTTAAGTATGTAAAGAGAGTAACAAGCGTGACGTAGGAGACCTGTAGTGTCTCGAGAATCTACAAGAGCTTGAGTATGAATAACCCAAGAGTGTGGGTGAGATAATGAGTATAAATAACCCGAGAGAAAGGGGTGAGTATATGTATGAGTAACCCGAGAGAATGGGTAAGTATAAGAATGAGTAGCCCAAGAGAATGGGTGTGTATATGAATAAGTAACCCGAGAGAGCGGGTGAGGTATTGAATAAGTAAACAAGGCATAGTGAGGAATAACCCTCAATGCCTAAGAGTAACCAGTTACCACTAACAACATTGTTATGTTAGTTAGGAATCGTGTTCCGTGATCGGATGTAGATTCCTTGTGTGATATACATATATATTGTATTGTCATGATGCATGTTGTTTGATTAAAATGAACTCCATGTATATCCGACCCAAAGTAGTCGGCGTACCGCGGTTAGCACGCGGTATATGCGAATTTCATGCGCAGCGTAAGCTGACCCCATAGGGGGAACGTTTTTAGTGTGCAGGTACTTGAAGCTGACCACCGTTCGAGAGAGTAGGACGGGGACAGTTATGAAGCGTGGGTAGTTAGATCGTAATTACTTATGCATTTAAATGAGGTGTAAGTCCGAGTATGTTATCGGCATCCGTATATTGTAGACTCGGGATAGTAAAGAAGTGAATTGAGTATTGTATTTGTATGAAGTACTCGGTTGTTCCAGTTCATCAGACCGTTACGGTATGTAGGAAAGGCTTGGTTAGCCACATGGGTGGCTAACGGCGTTGTTTCACCCCTCGTTGTAATTAGAGTTCCGATGCGTGAGTAGGAGTAATTAGTAACAGTTTAAGAGGTAATGACGAGATTAACGGTTGGGGTGTTACACAGGGGTTCAAAGATCTGCTATTGAACTTTAGTGTATGGGGATTTGGGTTGTTCGGTCTGACCGTGCTGGGATGATTGCCTCGATTCAGGTCCAGTCTACTTTGATTGAGCGGATTAGAGAGGGTCAGAAGACTGATGCTGAGTTGTGTAAGATAAGGGAGAAGTTGTCAGATGAGCAGGAGTCAGAGTTTTCTGTGTCCAGCGATGACTGTCTATGCTTTAGAGGCAGAGTTTATGTGCCTAGTGGAGGCGACCTTAGGCGGGAGATTATGCAGGAGGCTCATGGAGCTCCTTATTCTGTGCACCCAGGAGGGGTGAAGATGTACCGGGACCTCAGAGAGTCCTTTTGGTGGGCGAATATGAAGAGGGAGATTTCTGATTTTGTGGCTCGTTGCCAAACCTGTCAGCAGGTGAAGGCTGAGCATCAGCGACCTGCGGGTCTTCTACAGCCTCGTCCCGTTCCTGAGTGGAAATGGGAGAGCGTAGGTATGGATTTCATTGTGGGGTTGCCTAGGAAATCTTCGGGGTACGTTGCGTTGTGGGTAATTGTGGACCGGTTGACGAATTCAGCCCATTTCTTGCCTGTGAGGAAGACCTTCAGCCTTGAGCGCCTGGCTCGGCTGTATGTTGATGAGATTGTGAGGTTGCACGGTGTGCCGGCGACGATCGTTTCGGACAGAGAACCGAGATTTGTATCTCGCTTCTGGCGGAGCCTGCATAAGGCGTTAGGGACGGATTTGGCTTTCAGTTCGGCTTATCATCCTCAGACCGATGGGCAGACGGAGAGGACGAATCAGATTTTGGAGGACATGTTGAGGGCTTGTGTACTCGACTTCGGGGGCAGCTGGGATCAGCATGTGACATTGATTGAGTTCGCCTACAACAATAGTTTCCAATCGAGCATTGGGATGGCTCCATTTGAGGCGTTGTATGGCAGGCGCTGCAGATCTCCTATTTGTTGGGACGACCTGCGAGAGAGGGCGATTGTGGGTCCTGAGTTGGTGCAGGGGGCTGTGGACAAAGTCAAGACTATTAGGGAGCGTTTGTTGGTTGCCCAGAGCCGGAAGAAGAGTTATGCAGATCAGAGACGCCGTCCGCTTGAGTTTTAGGTTGGGGACCACGTGTATCTGAAGATTTCTCTAGTTAGGGGTGTTGTCCGTTTTGGTAAGCGGGGCAAGCTGAGTCCTCGGTTCGTAGGACCTATTGAGGTGCTTGGGAAGGTTGGGCCGGTGGCTTACAGATTGGCGTTGCCACCAGCTCTAGCAGGAGTGCACGACGTGTTCCATGTGTCGATGCTCAGGAAGTATCTACATGATCCTTCGCATGTGATAGACTATGGCCAGCTTCGACTCCGAGATGATTTCACTTATGAGGCAGTTCCGGTTCGTATTTTAGCACGGGATGTTCGTCGGCTTCGTAGCAAGACACTACCTATGGTTAAGGTGCAGTGGTCTGATCAGTCCGAGCGTGAGGCGACGTGGGAACTCGAGGAGGAGTTGCGTGCCAAGTTCCCTTCCCTCTTCGAGCAGTGAGGTATGTTGAATTTCGAGGACGAAATTCCTTTTAAGGGGGGAGTGATGTAATACTCCGTATTTTTTTCGTTTTTCAGATTTCATGACATAACAATGTTATTAATTTAAGTTATGTTATGTGTGCTTTGTTTAGTAGAGGGGACGTCGGAGGCATTGAATTAAAAGATGGGGGCAAGGAGGTCATTCCCCTCTCTTTTATTTTGGTAAGACTTAATTAAGGAAGTTAAGTCTTTTAATCCTTTTTGCAATTCACGATCAATTTACAAATCGTGCGTTCTCCCTCGCGACAGTTCTGCGCTCTCCCTCTCTTCTTCTCCATTGCTGTGCTTCTGAGTTCGTGTGGATCTTTGCTGCGTTTGTGGTTGGTTCTGCTGCTGCTTCTGTTCAGATTCTTCCCCTCTGCAAATCAGGTAGGTTCGCTGGTGAATTCGGTAGTCTCTTTGCTGTTTTGGAGAAGCAGTTTTCTGATTTTGCATTCTGTTTTGGGGGCTGTTCTCTGCAAATCCAGTGGCTGATTGAGCTGTTCGGGGTTGCGGTGTGTCGGGTCTTCGCTCTGCTTCAGATTGGTGCAACCTTCTCTGCAATTCGATGTAAGTGGGGGATGGAATCGGGCGCGTTTTGTTTTTGAAGATTTTGGAGTGTCCGAACATCGGTCCGAACTTGGAAGTTCGGACCTGACGCGAGGACGAGGCTCCGTAAAAGTTTCGAAGTGTGTCCGAACTTGCAAGGTCGGACGCAAGTTCGGACACGGGGATTGTTTTGGCTTCTAACTCTCGACTTACGTCCGAACGTCGAAGTTCGAACGTAAGTTCGGACTTTGGCATTTATGTGACTTCTGATTCTCGGCCTCTGTCCGAACTTGCAAGGTCGGATGCAAGTTCGGACATGCCACTGATTTGAGCATAACTTCTCTGTTTTAGCTCTGTTTTGAGTTCCGTTTCCGGGGTTGGATTCCCCTATCTGTGTACAAGTTTCTTATGCTGTTTATATGCATTTCCATGCACTTAAGATCTGTTTTGTGAACTTTTGGTTTTGGGACCTAGTTACTTTGCTTCTGAGCCTTGGATAGTCGGGTCGGGCTGTCCCGTAGCATGCTGCGTAGGAATTCCTTCTGTTTATACTCCTTAGGGTCTCCCTTAGGACGTTAATTGACCGACGGGTCTGTTAACTGTCTCTACGGCTTCTGTTGTGGGATCCTCGGATCCATAGGACCTTATGTGAGTCCTTCTGTTGTGTTAGCTTGTTTCTAGTGTCCCACTCTTCTGTATCTGTTTCCAAAAGTCCGACTATGATTTGAAGTGACGTTCTGCTCTGCTTCTGTTTTGTGGTGTCATTCTGTCTATTTATAATGCCTCCGCCTTCTCCTCTGTTTACAAGTGTTCTTCTGCTTCTGTTTTGAGTGGGCTTCCTTGAGGAAGTCTTCTGCTTGCTGGGCTGTTTAGCTCACCCCTTTACTTTGTTGCAGATTGAGCTCGTGGGATCCTCTCTTCTCGTCCCCTTCTGGAGCTTCGTTCATTTTGTGTTTCTTCAGACTTTGTTTGCTTGCGCGTTGGACGCTTTAGTACTTTGTGTAGCCTTCGGGCCTCTCCTTGTATTTGACTTATAAGTATTTGGATCTTGTAAACTCTTTTGGTATTTATACAAGTTTGTTATTTGGTTTTGGGATTCGTTTTGCTTAGAGCCTTGCGACGTTAGGTAGTAGACTCGCGGCGTGTAACGGCCCTAACTCCTAGGCCGGTTTTGGGGTTGTTACAATATGAGCTCGGCGAGCAAATATATAATTAAATAAAGTCTTTTTCGGCGGTTGTTAGTAATAACCGCCGAAATAGACTGAAATTTAAGCGGCATTTCAAAATTTTCGGAAAAAAATCCTGGGAAATGACCCTATTTCGGCGGTTGTAAAGACAACCACCGAAATAGGTGTAACACCCCTCTCAAATAAACACGTATTAGTCACTCACGTTAACAGAAAAATAAGACGTCTTACAGCGGAAGAATAAACAACATCATTAATACTCACTCGGGTGTCACCTGCCATTTCTCGCCCATGCGAGTAACGAAGCAGAAACTAAATCCAACACTAAAACAGCAACACTACTAAACCGCCGTGACAACAAGATATTCTATACATCATACTAAGTCCGCATCCTATACATCATTCTAACCAAGGTTAACTTAAACGACAATTGACCATCTACCCAAGTCCCAAATAAATACAACCATACCGTTCTACATTCATAACTGACATTGATATACAAATAAATTTTGTGTACAGTAATTAAATTAACCCTGACTACCCGGTACCCGCACTTCGGCTTCAACGTTGTTCAGCAACCTGCACAATAAGTGTAGTCTCAGCGATAGACGCTGAGTATGCCGGATCTGGACCCTATTGGTCACTTGTCATTTTTTAACCGTCTTGATATTAGATTGATTTCATGCTTAACCATTTTACATATATAATAGATACTGTAACAACATGCAAGATTATAATCATTCTTCCAATCCAAACAGTCATATATGAATATACACATCACTGTCATTCATCATACAATACAATAGCATTGAGAACGCATTCATCGTATGTTAACATCATCACGTAGTACATCACTCGGCCCTTCGGGCCTTCACATATCGTTTGTTTTGGTTAGCACAGTCAGACGTCAGTTAGGAGAACCCGAAATATACTCACTTGGACATATCCACGTACACACAAGGTGCTCACTTGCCCTGATCATCCGAAGACTCTGGGACTTATTCACTTTGCCTTTGTAAAGGCGTCCATTTAGGTGGCCAGGGCCTGGTGCCAACGGTAGCACACCTCCGCCTGACGATCTATATAGGCTCGTTCAGGATTAACTAGGGTTAACCCGATACGGGATAACCCAAGAGATCTTTACGCGCGACCAGCAGCCATGACTGTCTGGATTAAGGTACATCATCACATTCATTCACACTCCACTGTTAACTTTGTTAGTTAGATAGTCAGTTACGTTTTAGTTATGGAGAACATCACTTAACTTGTTGGCTGTCCTATGGGTCATACGCATGCCTAGAATTATTCTAGGTAGTATTCACGTTCGAGTCAAGCTCTAGAGACCGACAATATCGTGTCCCATTCCTAAGTGTTTACTTAGGTTATAACTACATACTTGTAATACTTAGCGTATTAGGTCAAGCAACGGTGATCACAATCACACATTTCGCATACGTGTTTTGTATAAGTCGATCTATAGTCGACGTAGTATTAGTCCCGTAGGACGTCCGTGCATAATAAATAATGCAGGAATCATAGTTACACATCACACACATAAATCACATACATACATTCACACAAGTTATTTATCAAATAAATCCGAGCCCGAGGAATTCCTCAGGATAACCCGGATCAAATCCCTTTACATACCGTACACCGTGTCAAGGTCGCGCAGTGTAGACCACTAAGTTTTTCTCGAGCGCGCACACGTCTGACGGGCGATCTAACAATACAGAGAATCTAAGTGTCAATCCACATGACATTATGTTTCGGTATTTCCGAATAACATCACTAACCCCAGTAATATAACTGTTATGAGTTTCGGTATTGTTAACTTTAAGCTTTTTACTCGTAGTGTGAGTTAATACTCGGTTTACTTTGGAGTATGGAACCTACCATTATACACTTGTTATCTTTCATTAAAGGTTTGTTTATTATAAAATCATATGTTAACTATAGTATTTTCATGTCATTGTATACTATAGTTTATATCTTTATTCTGACATGTGTTTACATATACACATGCGCTCAGTATGACGGTTCTATTAAACTATGGTTTTGTTCACATAATATTGTTTAGCGTTACACTTATTTCTCGATGTTTTATAGTATGATATTTTATGTGTCATTCAACTTTATAAGATATAGTTTTGGTAACTATATGTATGTACCGAAAATAATGGGCACGCACATATATATACTTGTGCTCCTTTATTCACATAATTCTTATTGATCACAATTTAACTGCATACTTATAATATGTTGTAGGTACTTGATTTTATAACATCAAGACCTTGTAGTAAAATATAGCCCAAGATTTTATGGTACTTCTTATAATTATCGGAAATGTATGTATCTTGATTCCATTTCCTACCAAATCCTATACTCTCAATATCTCAATTTCACCACTCACTTATATCATAATGCATTCATCATACATTATAAAATTTGCAACTATAATGTATCTTAATCCCTACTGCAGCTCAGCTACAAGGAGCAACTTATACATGAAAACTGAAACAATCAACTACACAACCCTTTTTGGTTCTTCATTTAGTTTGTTGATCGCTTCTCAAAACTTCTCAAAACTTTTGCACCACTAGACAATTTCATAAGGAAGGATTTGAGACTCAAGATAACTCAAAACAAGTCTGTTATTATCTCTGGAAGTCGGTTTTACAGAAGACAGAAAACATGCAGAAACCGTAACTGCATGCTGTGTGACTCTTCTTTAAAGTTTCCTCTTGATTTAGTTATTGGCTTCTAAACTAACCCAAAGTGTTTACAACTTCACTTGGGTGTATTAGGTTTGTTTTAGGGTCATTAGCCACACAGTACTACTCTTTCTGCGCCCTCTGTATGCAGTTATACAGAACCAAAATTGGCGAACCAAGACTGAACTGTTACACCCCTTTATATGTCCTTTCCTCTTGTTACCAATCTGGTTTCTTATTCCCAAAGTTTATTAGATCCTTTGTTAAGGGTCCTAGTATAATTCCATCCTCCAAATGAGCCCACGCCATATCATTAACACCACTAAAAAAACATTATACACAACTACATTGTTGCAGAAACAGGAAGTATAAAACTGATATGGCTTATTCTTTCTCTCAACTCTGTCCATGAACTTGACTTTCATTCTCTCCCAATATCTAGCTACTTAGTGAACATCTTAGTATAGTGTTTAATCCTTAAACAAAATCACCACACCCTCATTAAAACCACTGTAGTCATCCCCGCACTAATTAAAACTGAAACAGAAACCAAAAACTGGTGTAACTCTTTTCTATTCCTTCTGTTGGACTACTAGCCGATTCCAATACTCCTATGGAACATGTCCACCTACTAGGGTATTTTAGCAATTTTCTAGATCCCATTTACTGTCACTTCAACTACTTTAACTCCTCTGGAAGTGGGGTTATACAGAAGTATCCCCGTATTTAAAATCTGTAACCCAAGATCTGTGTAACACTCTTTATCTTTTCTTCCCTTCTGATTACCTCGATTTCCATCTTTCCCACAGTGTCTCTAAGTTTACTTAAGTGTATTGGATATACTCTAGGTTCATTGGTAACTCAGTACGTCACCATTACTGCTCTGAAGCTCATTTACAGAAACATAAATCTGGAAAAACTGAAACCATGCAACTGCTGCATTCTTGTAACCTGATTCTTTTATGTTTATCAAACTGGTCCTTATCTTTCCCCTACCTTATTTACATGAGTCAACCAGATTTCTAGCTCTTCCTCAACCCACTGCAACACTCATATAGTCTCTGTACCAGTTACACATAGACACCTACAATGAACACTTAGAAGCAAAAAAAACTGAAACTTTGAACTTCAACCCATGAAGCTGATATACAAATATATGTTTTTCTGCTGTTTCAGTATGTCAAATGACTCCACAACTGGTTTAGCTATTTAGTTAGAACCCCAATACAGCTTCCAACTTCCAAAACAGACCCAAAGCATTCCCGAAAAAGGTTACGCAGAAACTCAGTTCTTCAGTAAGACTATAAGTCTGGGATATCGAATTCTAATATCCTTGTTCTTATTCTTTCCTGTTATTCGCATAACTGTCCCTCCATTTATCCCCAAGGTACTCTCCTACTTAATTAAGTGTCCTAGCTCTATTTTAAACACAAGGTAACTGGTTGAAGTCACTGAATGTCTCACTTCTGATAAAAAGCTTAAACTAATAAGTTGCAACACACGGTGGCCACATATCTGCTATCTTTCTATTTTTCTTTGGTAATCTGGTTTGGTTACCAGTTTTCCCTCATTATCTAGTTATTTGACCACATGACTGAAACAGTTTTCAAACTCCAAAGCAACCCACCACGCACCATTAGCATTTCAAGAGCATCTTCGTATTAAAACTGGTGAGTATTCCTAAAGAAACTGAAACATCAGTTTGGTAACTCCTCCTTCTGTGTGTTTTTCTTTATGCTCATTGATTAAGTTTCCCTGTTTCTCCCAAATTACTGAAACAGCCGTCCAGTATTCCACTAAAGCTTCAATTCTCAAGAATTTGGTTAATGTTACTGAATTAACTTTATACTGAACTTCATTACTGATCCAACTAAAACAAAACTCAACTTGATTCACTACCTTCTGTTTTAATATGTTGTCTGATTCTCCTAGGTTGTCTAACCATACAGTTACACTGTTATATGGTTTAGAGTCTGAAACAACCCAAAGTGCAAGGTTAAAGTTACAGAAAACCTCACTTACGGAGACAAGAGTTTTCAGAAACTAGTCACTGGAACACGAGACTAATATTGGTCTTTCTTTCCTTTTGTATTTTCCTTATTGCTCATTAAGCAGGTTGTTACTTCTACCTATGTGTTACCCCACTCACTAAGAGTTTGATCAATAGTTTAACTCCAAAGTAAACCACAACAACAAGGCTATACCCTGAGAAATTAATATGCAGAAATCCAACAGTTTTGGAAGTTTCTACTGAGACATAAGGTTCTGATAACCTTTCTGGGTCTCTGAGAGTTCTTGATTTCTAGTTTTTAACTTTCCTGCATTGTTAACCCACGTAGCTAAGGGTTTCATTTACATTTTATAAAGACAAGCAGCTTGGTAACCCTACAGAAACTCGCCTCTACAGAGACAGAAACTTTTCGCCACTGCAATCACAAACCAGAATCTGATATGGTCTATTTTTATTTTTCCTCTTCTGTTGCCTATCCTGATTCTTTTTAATTAAGCTCTCCTCTAATTGTTTTGCTTCTTAACTAATGGCCCAGCAAGGTTTTGAGGTCATTACCCAACACCACTGTTTTTAATCTATCCCTGCACTAGTTTATACAGAGAAGGAAAGTTGTATAATTTGAACTGGTTTACTGCATTGGTTTCTTTAGCCAACTCATACAGAGGTTATTTGAGCAAGTTTTCTTGTTTGTTTAACACTTAGAAGTGGGCATAATTTGTTTCACTCTGCATCAGAAATCACTAGTTTCATATCCCACGTTTTATCTCCCAAAACAGCACACAAGTAAGAACTCTTATTAGCTCAGAAGTATACTACCTCACGGTTTTTTTTTCTTCTTTCTGAGTTGAAACTGGTGTTCCCTTGTGGATCCTTGGCACATCCGAGACTTCCAGCTTCAGTGGTCATGTGACAGCTACGGTAAAAAGGTCACTCAGAAGTTACACTGTGATAGTTCAGAGAAGAAGATGTGCGTTGGACCAACTGAGATGGGTATGATCATTACCTTGTTTTTTTTTTGTCTTACAGACAATGGCACAACAAGGAAGATTTGTTTGGTCTAGCTCCCTCACTAAACTAGGTCTGATCATTGGTCTTTTACATGAAGGAAAACAGGAAGGAGAGTTCAGCTCAACTGAGATAGTTACGGGTAATAATGAAGAAAAGTAGTGCTCAAGGCTTACCGAAGTGACCAAGGAAAACAGGGTATACACTTGGGTCTTTCCTTCCTCCTCCATCTGGGTATGTTCCTCTGATCTTTCCACATAAAAGAGTAGGGAATAAAGTTTAGTAACAGCTGACGTTGTAACCAAAAATGGAGAGAAGAGGTTTTGTTGGTTTCTGGCTGGTTTTACCTTGGAGACTCGCCTAGCTTGCTCTCCCTGTCTTCTTCTAGTTCCAACCGAGGTTTCCCCTGCCTTCACCAACTCATCTCAGTCGTAGTATCTTTAAGCAGCCACCATGATACTGGAGTGTTGGTTCACGGTGAGAGGAGTCGCAAGAGTGGTACTGGCTTCCGACTGAAGAGGAGACGGTTCTGTGTGGGTGTGAGTGCATGTCGAGGGGATTGAGGAGATTGAGTTTATTTATCAATGAGATGCCCATACTAGCCGGATGGAGGGATGTCGGGTTTAAATTTTCGAGTCACGCATTGTATGAGGAAGAGATTACTACATGACAGTGGGATGCTCCAGTTCTGTCGGTGGTTTTAACATGGAGCTAAATGGCAGTGGTAGTGACGTGGTGTCTCAAGTGTAGAATAAGTGATTTGCCTTGCTACTAGTTTGACTTCGTGGGTGTATATTACTGAATTCCAACATAGCTCACTGGTTAAGGCTTCGGGAAGTGTACGAAGGGTCTCGGGTTCGAATCCCGACTAGAGCATGCTTGCTCTTTTCCTTTTTTTTGTTTCAGCCTCATTTATATCTATTTCTAGTATATATGCGACTGGATTAACATGTCGCGTTATTTGTTATATGTACACATATATATATATATATATATATAAGCGACTATTTTGTTAGGTCACGATGTTGCTTATACCCTTATATGGATACGACTATTTTATTTGTCTTGTTTTAGTTATATATACAACGTTATGATGTTGTGTGACGTTGTGTATAGGTATTTTCCATATACGTATCTATATATATGTATGCGACTATATTATATGCCCGTACTAAATCTAATTGTTCGTTTGTTGGCAAGTCGTTACATACTCATAATAATGTAACACATTCCCTTTAATGTAACCTTATGCTTAATTGTTTAGGCCTTAATGTAATCCATTATATGTTTAAATCATGTTTAATTAAGTAGGGGTATTTCAGTCTACCCCCCTTAAAAGGACTTCGTCCCGAAGTCGCTTTACTTAAATAAGTGTATTAATAACTACCCTTATAATCCCATAATGTATATCTATGTGATATATCATTTACACAGATCGTATTGCACTTATACAGCACATAGCCATCATTTGTGGCGTTAATTCAAATATATGGATGTAGGCGATCCATCAGCACCCTTATTTCCTATCAGTTCTACCAATCCTGACAACCTCCCCGAGGTGTCCATACCATGCCATCATTACACATTCCATATCTAAGGATTTATTTTGTCTCCAGACTATGCCATAAGTAATCAATCTACGAGGTACTATAAATATATATATCACACATATCATAAAGAACAGTACTACATTCATGGATGTAGACACATCATTTCAAGAAGTATTTCATAAGATACATACAACAAGTGCACATCACGCACAACAATTAACCATGGGCACGTACGCCCCGCGTACCACACACCACCAACAAAACGAACAACAACATCAACAAGCAACGTATGCCCCGCATACGAAACAAACTAACAATCAACATCGTGTGCCTCGCATACCCACAAACATACCAACAACCAACATCGTATGCCCCGCATACCCACAAACTATTGTATGCCCCGCATACGAAATAACAGAATTCAGTGCAAACATGTGCACAGCCAAGAGGCTCTACCCCCCTTAAAAGGGTTACGCCCCCGTACCCCGCAAGTACTCAACAGCCGCTCCACAAGGAGCGCTGGATACTTGGCTCTCATAGAGTTCTCTAACTCTCATGTGGTGTTTTCACCTTTGGAGTAGATTATTCCCATATTAGAGAGACGGGTATGACTGTAGCCCCTTCGGGCTCTTAAATATATAAAGGGTGAGGCACGTGTTTGTGCTCTCTCCCGAATCGTTTTGATGGGCCCACTCGCTCCGTACAGAGGTGTAGACCCATGAATATAGGCTCGGTTGATTCTTTATTGTCGTATATCCCATCGTTAGGATTACTAGCATTTTCACATATCTCGTCTCATAGACTTTCAGCTTGAGTTGTCATATGACATTGGCTATTATTAGTACTTGGTGCCCTTTTGTACTTGACGCAGTAGCCTTCATGTCTACTTAGATATCGATTGTCATCCATTGGTTTTGTTCTAGAGTGACACATTGTTCGTGTTGATATATGTTATACCTTCTTCCCGTGTGTCGGGTTAGCAACAACGTTGGTATGGTTCTTCCTGTTTCTTGTCAGGGAAATCCATATGTTGTGCTCGTATTAGAGTTTTGCAACTTCATGTTCCATTTCACATTATTCTCTACGGGTTTTCTACGGGTTTACTCGTCTAAGTTCGCCCACGTATTACTATTGATATTTTGTGTTGTGTTGTGGTTTCGCTTCCGCGCGCATCACATTTCAGTCGATTCGACGGGGTGTTAGTCATTATCACGTTTATGTTCTTGTTTAAGCATCTGCTAGTATACTAGCTTTGTTTTTCCATTATTGCGTAGTTACGCGTTTAACTTCACATCATTTGGTAGATTCCTCTAGATTGCAAGAACTTGCATGATCCTTGTAAGGGTCCTACGTATTATTCGTCCATACAGTGGGTTTCCTGTTATCAGTGTCGTCGTCTTCGAAGGGTCTCCTTGTCTTCACTGTATATCGTCCGCTACTCTGTGTTGTAGGTTCTTGGTTTCTCTAGCCCGTTGGTTAACTGCGGCTCTTCTCGTCCATCTTCGAGGTAATCTGCATCCTGTTCGTAGCACGGAGTTGACTACTTCTCGTGTTCCTAACACTACTTGTCTACATGCATGGGGTACCATACTGATACATTACTACTTACTTGACTAACCTATAAATAAGTTTGTCAGGCCCACATGCTCCTATCGGAGTGCGGTCGTCCCATGTCTCGTTTAGTAAACTGGTAGCGTCCGTCCACGACTATTGTGAAGTATTCTATTGTCAATCTCCCTTTCGATGGATGTCCTTGTTGTAGTCCGATGTTGATTGGTCCGCAATGTTGGTTATCTTGTCGTAGGTGCTAATGTTTTAGTAGTATGGTGGTAAGGTGGTTGAAACATTATTATTTTTTTTGTTCCCTGGACTCATGTCCTTAGTAACATATCAGTGGTAGCACTTGGTTGCTAACCAGTTAAACGTTAAACGTTGATTCGTCTGTATGGCTGCCATCGGTTTATGTAATATTGGTGCTGAGGTAGCAATGCAGTTCTCCCATCTCGATCTCCATGAGTACATACATAATTATTTTCTCCAGGTTTAATCATTATCATATCTTACCTATGCTTCCCGACACGGCGTGGGGTAAGCTCTCATGCTTGGTTTTATATGCGTTCGCTGTTCTGTTAATTGGATGCATTGTAGATTGCATGATTGCTTGAGCACTTTGGCTCTTTCACTTCCCAACCATTCTCATTGATGGTACTGCAAATGAGTTGTGTTTACAAATATTATAAGTGAATCCTTGTATGCCACTTCTCATAAGATCAGGTTTGTCCATTAGGACTAAACATTTATCACTATTAGTGATTAACATTACATGCTGGTATGTACTCCTGGTATTCAGCTAGTAAGTAATGTCTTTGTTGTTACTTATTGTTTAGTGCTAGTTACTTGTAACTGCAGTTATTTATATTTCAGGGTGCGGTATGGCGCCTGTTAGTAATTCATCATGGTTATTCACATTGCTTACGCTATAACCGTAGCTCTCTTGTTTCATTATATTATCTTTGATCTTGTTATTGTCCATCAGGTACTTGCGCACTCGCGCTATTTAGCGTTTTGTTGAGTGTTTGCCATTGTGTAACACCCCTACCATTAATATAATCATTACAGTCCAATCTCCTCGTGCTTTCCGAGTCACGCAGCGGATACATACTTACATACAGTGGGTGATACAACGCCGTTAGTCACCCACGTGACTAACAAGGCTACTACTTCTACATACAGCATCGGTCTGATGGACCGGAATATCCGAGTGCTACACAAATACAATCTTCACTACAATTCCAATTAGGTATTACAACTTCCCATTCAACACAATACTCCATAAGTTCAATACATGGTAATACACCGAGTTTACTAAGATCCTTATACAAGTAGAATACCTCTTTCAATTCCATACATACTCACTAGGAGTCTATCCACTACCCATTCCTCACAACTCCTTACTGTCTAATTACAAGGATGTGCCACCGGTCTCTTACCTCGTCCACATCCGCTTCGGGTACCTGCATACTAAAAACGTTCCCCCTAGGGGGTCAGCTTTCGCTGCATATGATAACCGCATACCCCGCGTACTAGTGAGGGTACGCCGACCACTTGGTCGAATACATGCAGTTCATTTTCATTCAAGCATACATGCATACATGCTCTTAAATACAATCCTACAATACTTACACAAGGAGTACACGAATACATTCCAACACATACCAAGAAGTATACAAGTCCAACAATACTTACTTACCTTCTTCCGAATACACATTCACAATACATGCACGATACATACTCATTACATACCAAATCCATACAAATACATATACAATGTCCAATGCTGTGTTAGCTTCATTTGTCCACCCGGGTTAATCGGGTGGAGATTACTCTTTTACTCGTTCCATATTACTTACGCATACATACTCATACATACTTATGGATCCATACTTACTTACTCTTACTCTTACTCATGTTAAGTCGTCGGGACCTCCGGCCCGGGGACTACTCCGTCCCACCACCGGGATTTACTTGACTCACCAATCCGGGATGCTACCCATTTAAGGGGTTTGGGCCGTGGACCAGTTTAAGAGTCAGGAATTGCAGCCAACCTCTTGTGACTCCGCATCCTCACGCGTGGCCGAAGCTATATCGGACTTCTACTCATTCCAATTTACTCACTTAAGTTAGGAGTTAGGTAGTTAGGAATTAGTAGAAGTCAACATTCAACCACATGCACAAATACATTATTCACATACATATCCATACAAAATACAATACAATATTCAAGTATACTACGAGATACTTCACACTTCATCATCATTCATATATTTCATGAATTATACAAACTAGTTTCAAGACAATTAATATCAAGAACAACATAAGTCAAGCAGGTAGTGCAATATAGTCCGATTCATGTTTTTATCTTATTTAGGTGATCAAATAAGCACACAAATCGGGGTAACCAGATTAGGATACAGGGCATGAAATCAAACCGTTCACCTTGTACTTGTATCCAACTTTCCTCCGGTTCACAATCCAAGTCCTATAACATACATGTGATCGAGTGGTTAATTCCCTATGGGTAACCCAACACGTTTCATCCTTTATGTTTCCCAATGTACCATTACTAGTTCCTTAGATTTCATACTTAATTCCAAAATCATTTACTTCACATCATTTCCTAGCTCATTATCTTAGTTCTTATGTGTATACTCCCTCCGTCCTGAATTGACCGTCCTGTTTACTATTTGTACATGTCGTTTGACTTCATTTTACAATTAACGTATAGAATAATTTTGAAAATTTAAATTTTGCATATGATTCCTGGACAATAACTCTATGGATACACAAATTTAGTTTTATAAAATTATTTTATCTTATATCTTAATATTGAAGTGGAAAAACGTGCCATAAAGCAACAGGACGGTCAATTCAGGTGACGGAGGGAGTATTATTTCCTCCCTACCAACATTATTCTCCCTATGGTTTACTGCTCAAGCCCAAAAAAAAAAAATTTTTTTTTTTTGACCGGACCTCCCCTGTGGGGCGGTCCCTAGGGGCGGTCAGAGACAGAAGCAATTTACGCTGCGAGATTCCAGTACTGGACCTCCCCACAGGGGCGGTCCGAGACAGAAACCAATTTTTTTTTTTTAATCTTCTCTGCACTGGACCTCCCCTGTGGGGCGGTCCCTAGGGCGCGGTCCGTGACAGAAACGAATCCGTCCAGCTGAATTCGACTATGGACCTCCCCACAGGGGGTCCACAACAGACCCTGTTTTTAAAAGTGTTTTTCTACACATTCTGAACTCCAAATTCACCCCAATTTTTTTCCACTTATTCCACAATCTTTCCACATGTTTCCTACAAGTTTAAACACCTTAAAACATGCATTAAACCTCTCCAAATCATTGGTTAAACTCTTACTCCAATTCTTGCTCAAATTCACAAACATCAATTCTTACATTTTGCACTTTGCACACTAAAGCACTTCTAACTTTCTCTTGCAGTTTCCTACCTCCTACCAACTCACTTAATAACCATTCCAAATCCTATATAACCATTTGCAATAACTATACACAAGTTCTTCATTCATTTCCAAGGTTATGCACACCAACTTTCTTCCTAAAATTCAAGGTACTCATACACTGTTTTGCTACAGATTTTTGCCCCACTTCTACCATTCAATACTCCCTCTATCATATCATTCCTAGCATTCTAATTGCATTACCTCCCACTCAAGTTATCCCCATTATCTAGCTCCATTCAAAATCTGTTACAACATGATTAATCACTCACAACTTCTACCAAACACACCTAGTTATTGTCTAGGTTGTTCCCTCTCCTTACACATCTAAGTCCTCTAATTTCCATACAAATTTGGGCAGAGTTTCCCCTAAAATTCTCACTTTGCCCACATACCATTTCAGCTAAAAATTCATTCCCAATCTCCATATCGATTCACACATCATTACCACACTACAACACACAAAATTTTCCTGCCATATACATACATTACCATGGTTTTTCCCAATCTTTTAACAACATTTAACAAGCTTCAAACCAGCTACATTACCTTTCCTCATTATCCTACAACATACTTATTATTCATTACCATATACACTACTCATTTTTACTGCACAAAAACTGTTACAACACCATACATAAAACTAGTTCAAGGTAAGCACAATTACCTTGTTTTGCTAGTTTTTTCTTTTCTTGTCTTCTCCTTTCTCCTTTCCTTCTACCTTGTTCTTCCTCACACAATACACAATGCTACAGCCACCATACCAATACACAACTACTACTTAGCATCCATTTTTAACTAACCTAGAATTTAGATTTCTTAGGTTTAGAAAGAGTATTACCTTCCAACCAATGTATGAGGTTCTTGACTAGCAAGAGAGCAAGATTCCTAGCCCAATGGAGAAGCCAAAATCGGCTGGAGCATAAGGAACGAGGAGTTCAAAATCTGGAAATTTTCGTTTTGCCAACAAGGGCTAGAAAAATGAGTTTTCAAGATTATTTTACCTCAATTAATAAGGATATGAAGGTGGTTCTAGTGGTGGTCTTGAAGCTCCAATGCAGCACACCCATGGATATGAAGATGCTCGTTTTCGAATTTGAAAAGAGGAATATGTTCTCCTTGATGATGGGATTCCAATGGTTAATTTTGTAATTTTTGGTGAAGGTTTGATGGGTTAACAAGAGGAGAGAAGTGAGTATTTTTGTGAGGGGCTCAAGTCTCCATTGTTGTCGCTGGGAAGAAGGAGAAGAAATTGAGAGAGTGAGGGGGATGGGTTGTTACCTGAGAGTAGAGATAGAATAGGAGAGAGAGTGTGAGAGTGTGAGAGTAAAGTAGTAATGTGAGTTACTTTATTATTTTGTTGTTTTGTAAATGAGTAAGTGAGTGTGTGAGAGAGTGTGAGAGGCCTTAAAAATCGGACCCCCCCACTGCACACACACAGATCCACATTTTTATTTTCAAAAGTGGACACTAAGTTTGCGTATTTATGTTTCTACCCCACAACTTCCCGTTTTTGACAGTTTTTACTAACCGGAACCCGTTTTCCGGGATTTTGTCATTTAATTAATTTTTATTGGTTATCAAGCTTCCATAAATGCTTAATAATTATTATTTGATGATTCATAATTTTTACGGGTCCGTTTGACCACTTAAAGTCACCTTTTCGGGTTTTCTCGAAAAACGTGCTAAAGCTCTATTATCGTTTTAATACATTATTTGGATCCGTTTTCTTCGGGAGTTGTTCCCATATATTATTTAGGTCTTATTAAACCTTCAGAATCCATATAATAAGCTAACCGAGGTCTCATACCTCCTATGGTTATTTTAACGCTTATTAGCGTTTTCCGCTTTTTAAGCGTTTACTTGTTTCTTTTGGATTTATTTTTCCTTACCAATATTACTCAAGCATTATTAGGCTCTTAAATACGGATTAGAATTATCTAAATCACTATATTTAAGTTTGGGGTATTTCAATCTACCCCCCTTAAGAACTTTGTCCTCAAAGTTGCTCGAGGTTATAAGACTACGACACTTGCTAATTCTTACACGTCTAATGCCAAAGTCATACGTTCTTCCCTACTGATTCTCAAATCCATTACTCAAGGTTTCTACTTTCCATACCATGCCAATGTACAATCATTACTCGAATTCGCATTACTACCAACCCTCCAGCTCCTCATTACAAAATTATACATCATACAGTGCAAAGCTATCCCCAAAGCAATGCAATACACATTACAATCCCGCAGGCCTCAGGTAAACTAGACACAGGACTCCTCTATGTCCCCTGCTGCTGCCCTTGGAATATACAATATGCTAACACTACTATCTTCTCCGGTATAAGCTTCTACCAAATCCTTATTCTCAGTCTAAGGAAAATCCTTCCCAACAGCTAATTAGAAATCTTCTAAAGCATCCAACTCCAAGTTCCAATTTATATTCATTACTTCTATCCTATGTGTGATTCTTGTGACCACTTGAGGGGAGCTTCGAGAATCATTCGACCCTGATTGATCAGCATCAGTGTTGAACTATCTTCCCACCCCAATTTGTGTTTCGGTTTCCCTTGATCTGATCAGATCAAGTTCGACTTCCCACATCAGTTTCAAACATTCAAATAATTTGATTATGTCCATGTTTTTATATTTTTACTCTTCCTAGTCATTCATACATCTCCAAAGGATGGAATTCAGTCCATCTATCATCCTCATTCTACTTCCAAATTCTTTTCTTCGAGATTCAATACCTAATTGCTCATCTCATCAACCTTCACTACTTCCATCCATTACTCACCATTGTTTCAAATATTCTAACTAGGGGTTACCGTACTTGTATGTTTTAGTTGTCCTCCATTTACTTCCAATGACTTACATAGGTATACACTACTCTTAGACTTCACTCATCTACTATTCTCATTCATTTCGTACTACTTCTTCAAAGGCTACAATACTTGTGGAGCTCCGTCCACTACTCATTACTTTTCTTTTACTAATACTCTTACATGGTGTTACAAGGTAGGTATATCCATCCTATGGTATTTGCATCTCTCATGCCTAATTACCACAATTTCAATATGAATGAATACTTATGTTTATTTAACATAGTACCAATCATCCAATCAATTCTCGTTTGTGCTATGCACATTATAGTTTATGTGTTTTATTCATAAAATTCACATTATGCGGTTTTTCGCTCTACCCCCCTTAAGCCCCCCCTTAAAAGGGATTACGCCACGTAATCTACCATATGTTATTATTACTAAATATTGGTTTACTCAATTGGGCAATCTGAAGCGTTTTAGCTTCTTTACGGTTTGTTACATAATATACCCTTGTCAAAGGGTCCTAATCATAACAATGGTTTAGTCTTGCACCAAGGATTCCTATATGAGTTTATTTAACTCGTAATTAATTTGGTTCCAGCCTATTAGGCTTCAAGGCATTAATAGCCATTCTACTATACTTACTAGGTATATTATCTCTTAGCTAGGGCCCACTAGCTTCTGCTGCGCGACCCTGATAATTTGGGTTATTCACCCTTCTTGTTATCCTTAATGTGCTATACATCACCTTTTTATCCGTCTATTATGGGAATAAGGTTTACTAAACAATTGCGGTATTCTTTCCCCGTGTTTGAACTATAATTAGTTATAGATTGTAACCAGCTCTCTGGTAATCTACTGTACATGCTATTCGTGCTTCCACGATTATTCACTAGGTTCCTCCGACTTATTGTCGGGCGAGGTTAAGTCACTACTTAGTTGTAGTGCTTCCTCTGGTGTCCGTAGTTTCTGAATCACACCAGTTCTTCTGGTTCAGTACAAGTGTTCTTTACTTGTATGACCTTGCATTTCTATGCGTCGGTCCAAGTGACTTTGTTACGTCTCCTTTCACCTTTTATTCCAATGGAATTCACATCTTGTGATTGCATGATTGCTTGAGCACTTTGGCTCTTCACTTCCCAACCATTCTCATTGATGGTACTGCAAATGAGTTGTGTTTACAAATATTATAAGTGAATCCTTGTATGCCACTTCTCATAAGATCAGGTTTGTCCATTAGGACTAAACATTTATCACTATTAGTGATTAGCATTACATGCTGGTATGTACTCCTGGTATTCAGCTAGTAAGTAATGTCTTTGTTGTTACTTATTGTTTAGTGCTAGTTACTTGTAACTGCAGTTATTTATATTTCAGGTGTGCGGTATGGCGCCTGTTAGTAATTCATCATTGTTATTCACATTGCTTACGGTATATACCGTAGCTCTCTTGTTTCATTATATTAACTTTGATCTTGTTATTGTCCATCAGGTACTTGCGCACTCGCGCTATTTAGCGTTTGGTTGAGTGTTTGCCATTGTGTAACACCCCTACCATTAATATAATCATTACAGTCCAATCTCCTCGTGCTTTCCGAGTCACGCAGCGGATACATACTTACATACAGTGGGTGATACAACGCCGTTAGTCACCCACGTGACTAACAAGGCTACTACTTCTACATACAGCATCGGTCTGATGGACCGGAATATCCGAGTGCTACACAAATACAATCTTCACTACAATTACCAATTAGGTATTACAACTTCCCATTCAACACAATACTCCATAAGTTCAATACATGGTAATACACCGAGTTTACTAAGATCCTTATACAAGTAGAATACCTCTTTCAATTCCATACATACTCACTAGGAGTCTATCCACTACCCATTCCTCACAACTCCTTACTGTCTAATTACAAGGATGTGCCACCGGTCTCTTACCTCGTCCACATCCGCTTCGGGTACCTGCATACTAAAAACGTTCCCCCTAGGGGGTCAGCTTTCGCTGCATATGATAACCGCATACCCCGCGTACTAGTGAGGGTACGCCGACCACTTGGTCGAATACATGCAGTTCATTTTCATTCAAGCATACATGCATACATGCTCTTAAATACAATCCTACAATACTTACATAAGGAGTACACGAATACATTCCAACACATACCAAGAAGTTATACAAGTCCAACAATACTTACTTACCTTCTTCGGAATACACATTCACAATACATGCACGATACATACTCATTACATACCAAATCCATACACAATACATATACAATGTCCAATGCTGTGTTAGCTTCATTTGTCCACCCGGGTTAATCGGGTGGAGATTACTCTTTTACTCGTTCCATATTACTTACGCATACATACTCATACATACTTATGGATCCATACTTACTTACTCTTACTCTTACTCATGTTAAGTCGTCGGGACCTCCGGCCCGGGGACTACTCCGTCCCACCACCGGGATTTACTTGACTCACCAATCCGGGATGCTACCCATTTAAGGGGTTTGGGCCGTGGACCAGTTTAAGAGTCAGGAATTGCAGCCAACCTCTTGTGACTCCGCATCCTCACGCGTGGCCGAAGCTATATCGGACTTCTACTCATTCCAATTTACTCACTTAAGTTAGGAGTTAGGTAGTTAGGAATTAGTAGAAGTCAACATTCAACCACATGCACAAATACATTATTCACATACATATCCATACAAAATACAATACAATATTCAAGTATACTACGAGATACATTCACACTTCATCATCATTCATATATTTCATGAATTATACAAACTAGTGTTCAAGACAATTAATATCAAGAACAACATAAGTCAAGCACAGGTAAGTGCAATATAGTCCGATTCATGTTTTTATCTTATTTAGGTGATCAAATAAGCACACAAATCGGGGTAACCAGATTAGGATACAGGGCATGAAGAAATCATACCGTTCACCGTTGTACTTGTATCCAACTTTCCTCCGGTGTTCACAATCCAAGTCCTATAACATACATGTGATCGAGTGGTTAATTCCCTATGGGTAACCCAACACGTTTCATCCTTTATGTTTCCCAATGTACCATTACTAGTTCCTTAGATTTCATACTTAATTCCAAAATCATTTACTTCACATCATTTCCTAAGCTCATTATCTTAGGTTCTTATGTGTATATTATTTTCTCCTTACCATCATTATTCTCCCTATGGTTTACTGCTCAAGCCCAAAAAAAAAAATTTTTTTTTTTGACCGGACCTCCCCTGTGGGGCGGTCCCTAGGGGCGGTCAGAGACAGAAGCCATTTACGCTGCGAGATTCCAGTACTGGACCTCCCCACAGGGCGCGTAGCGGTCCGAGACAGAAACCAATTTTTTTTTTTAATCTTCTCTGCACTGGACCTCCCCTGTGGGGCGGTCCCGTCCGACAGAAACGAATCCGTCCAGCTGAATTCGACTATGGACCTCCCCACAGGGGCGGTCCACAACAGACCCTATTTTTAAAAGTGTTTTTCTACACATTCTGAACTCCAAATTCACCCCAATTTTTTTCCACTTATTCCACAATCTTTCCACATGTTTCCTACATGTTTAAACACCTTAAAACATGCATTAAACCTCTCCAAATCATTGGTTAAACTCTTACTCCAATTCTTGCTCAAATTCACAAACATCAATTCTTACATTTTGCACTTTGCACACTAAAGCACTTCTAACTTTCTCTTGCTAGTTTCCTACCTCCTACCAACTCACTTAATAACCATTCCAAATCCTTTATAACCATTTGCAATAACTATACACAAGTTCTTCATTCATTTCCAAGGTTATGCACACCAACTTTCTTCCTAAAATTCAAGGTACTCATACACTGTTTTGCTACAGTTTTTTGTTCCCACTTCTACCATTCAATACTCCCTCTATCAATATCATTCCTAGCATTCTAATTGCATTACCTCCCACTCAAGTTATCCCCATTATCTAGCTCCATTCAAAATCTGTTACAACATGATTAATCACTCACAACTTCTACCAAAACACACCTAGTTATTGTCTAGGTTGTTCCCTCTCCTTACACATCTAAGTCCTCTAATTTCCATACAAATTTGGGCAGAGTTTCCCCTAAAATTCTCACTTTGCCCACATACCATTTCAGCTAAAAATTCATTCCCAATCTCCATATCGATTCACACATCATTACTCACACTACAACACACAAATTTTCCTGCACATATACATACATTACCCATGGTTTTCCCAAGCTTTTAAACAACATTTACAAGCTTCAAAACAGCTACATTACCTTTCCTCATTATCCTACAACATACTTATTATTCATTACCATATACACTACTCATTTTTACTGCACAAAAACTGTTACAACACCATACATAAAACTAGTTCAAGGTAAGCACAATTACCTTGTTTTGCTAGTTTTCTTTCTTTCTTGTCTTCTCCTTTCTCCTTTCCTTCTACCTTGTTCTTCCTCACACAATACACAATGCTACAGCCACCATACCAATACACAACTACTACTTAGCATCCATTTTAACTAACCCTAGAATTTAGATGTTCTTAGGGTTTAGAAAGAGTAATTACCTTCCAACCAATGTATGAGGTTCTTGACTAGCAAGAGAGCAAGATTCCTAGCCCAATGGAGAAGCCAAAATCGGCTGGAGCATAAGGAACGAGGAGTTCAAAATCTGGAAATTTTCGTTTTGCCAACAAGGGCTAGAAAAAGATGAGTTTTCAAGATTATTTTTACCTCAAATTAATAAGGAGATGAAGGTGGTTCTAATGGTGGTCTTGAAGCTCCAAATGCAGCACACCCATGGAGATGAAGATGCTCGTTTTCGAATTTTGAAAAGAGGAATATGTTCTCCTTGATGATGGGATTCCAATGGTATAATTTTTGTAATTTTTGGTGAAGGTTTGATGGGTTAACAAGAGGAGAGAAGTGAGTATTTTTGTGAGGGGCTCAAGTCTCCATTGTTGTCGCTGGGAAGAAGGAGAAGAAATTGAGAGAGTGAGGGGGATGGGTTGTTACATGAGAGTAGAGAATAGAGATAGGAGAGAGGAGAGGTGTGAGTAAGTAGTGTGAGTTACTTTATTATTTGTTGTTTTGTAAATGAGTAAGTGAGTGTGTGAGAGAGTGTGAGAGGCCTTAAAAATCGGACCCCCACTGCACACACACAGATTCCACATTTTTATTTTCAAAAGTGGACACATAAGTTTGCGTTATTTATGTTTCTACCCCACAACTTCCCGTTTTTGACAGTTTTTAGTAACCGGAACCCGTTTTCCGGGATTTTGTCATTTAATTAATTTTTATTGGTTATCAAGCTTCCATAAATGCTTAATAATTATTATTTGATGATTCATAATTTTTACGGGTCCGTTTGACCACTTAAAGTCACCTTTTCGGGTTTTCTCGAAAAACGTGCGCTAAAGCTCTATTATCGTTTTAATACATTATTTGGATCCGTTTTCTTCGGGAGTTGTTCCCATATATTATTTAGGTCTTATTAAACCTTCAGAATCCATATAATAAGCTAACCGAGGTCTCATACCTCCTATGGTTATTTTAACGCTTATTTAGCGTTTTCCGCTTTTTAAGCGTTTACTTGTTTCTTTTGGATTTATTTTTCCTTACCAATATTACTCAAGCATTATTAGGCTCTTAAATACGGATTAGAATTATCTAAATCACTATATTTAAGTTTGGGGTATTTCAATCTACCCCCCTTAAGAACTTTGTCCTCAAAGTTGCTCGAGGTTATAAGACTACGACACTTGCTCATTCTTACACGTCTAATGCCAAAGTCATACGTTCTTCCTTTTACTGATTCTCAAATCCATTACTCAAGGTTTCTACTTTCCATACCATGCCAATGTACAATCATTACTCGAATTCGCATTACTACCAACCCTCCAGCTCCTCATTACAAAATTATACATACATACAGTGCAAAGCTATCCCCAAAGCAATGCAATACACATTACAATCCCGCAGGCACTCAGGTAAACTAGACACAGGACTCCTCTATGTCCCGCTGCCCTTGGAATAATACAATATGCTACACTACTATCTTCTCCGGTATAAGCTTCTAGCCAAATCCTTATTCTCAGTCTAAGGAAAATCCTTCCCAACAGCTAATTAGAATCTTTCTAAAGCATCCAACTCCAAGTTCCAATTTATATTCATTACTTCTATCCTATGTGTGATTCTTGTGACCACTTGAGGGGAGCTTCGAGAATCATTCGACCCTGATGTGATCAGCATCAGTGTTGAACTATCTTTCCCACCCCAATTTGTGTTCGGTTTCCCTTGATCTGATCAGGATCAAGTTCGACTTCCCACATCAGTTTCAAACATTCAAATAATTTGATTATGTCCATGTTTTATATTTTTACTCTTCCTAGTCATTCATACATCTCCAAAGGATGGAATTCAGTCCATCTATCATCCTCATTCTACTTCCAAATTCTTTTCTTCGAGATTCAATACCTAATTGCTCATCTCATCAACCTTCACTACTTCCATTTACTTCCAATAACTTACATAGGTATACACTACTCTTAGACTTCACTCATCTACTATTCTCATTCATTTCGTACTACTTCTTCAAAGGCTACAATACTTGTGGAGCTCCGTCCACTACTCATTACTTTTCTTTTACTAATACTCTTACATGGTGTTACAAGGTAGGTATATCCATCCTATGGTATTTGCATCTCTCATGCCTAATTACCACAATTTCAATATGAATGAATACTTATGTTTATTTAACATAGTACCAATCATCCAATCAATTCTCGTTTGTGCTATGCACATTATAGTTTATGTGTTTTATTCATAAAATTCACATTATGCGGTTTTCGCTCTACCCCCCTTAAAAGGGATTACGCCCACGTAATCTACCATATGTTATTATTACTAAATATTGGTTTACTCAATTGGGCAATCTGAAGCGTTTTAGCTTCTTTACGGTTTGTTACATAATATACCCTTGTCAAAGGGTCCTAATCATAACAATGGTTTAGTCCTTGCACCAAGGATTCCTATATGAGTTTATTTAACTGGTAATTAATTTGGTTCCAGCCTATTAGGCTTCAAGGCATTAATAGCCATTCTACTATACTTACTAGGTATATTATCTCTTAGCTAGGGCCCACTAGCTTCTGCTCCGCGACCCTGATAATTTGGGTTATTCACCCTTTTTGTTATCCTTAATGTGCTATACATCACCTTTTTATCCGTCTATTATGGGAATAAGGTTTACTAAACAATTGCGGTATTCTTTCCCCGTGTTTGAACTATAATT
Source organism: Limonium bicolor (assembly GCA_023374045.1). Classification (NCBI taxonomy): domain Eukaryota; kingdom Viridiplantae; phylum Streptophyta; class Magnoliopsida; order Caryophyllales; family Plumbaginaceae; genus Limonium; species Limonium bicolor. The sequence continues at coordinate 87,970,423 of CM041776.1, forward strand.
AGTTATAGATTGTAACCAGCTCTCTGGTAATCTACTGCACATGCTATTCGTGCTTCCACGATTATTCACTAGGTTCCTCCGACTTATTGTCGGGCGAGGTTAAGTCACTACTTAGTTGTAGTGCTTCCTCTGGTGTCCGTAGTTTTCTGAATCACACCAGTTCTTCTGGTTCAGTACAAGTGTTCTTTACTTGTATGACCTTGCATTTCTATGCGTCGGTCCAAGTGACTTTGTTACGTCTCCTTTCACCTTTTATTCCAATGGAATTCACATCTTGTGATTGCATGATTGCTTGAGCACTTTGGCTCTTCACTTCGCAACCATTCTCAATGATGGTACTGCAAATGAGTTGTGTTTACAAATATTATAAGTGAATCCTTGTATGCCACTTCTCATAAGATCAGGTTTGTCCATTAGGACTAAACATTTATCACTATTAGTGATTAGCATTACATGCTGGTATGTACTCCTGGTATTCAGCTAGTAAGTAATGTCTTTGTTGTTACTTATTGTTTAGTGCTAGTTACTTGTAACTGCAGTTATTTATATTTCAGGTGTGCGGTATGGCGCCTGTTAGTAATTCATCATTGTTATTCACATTGCTTACGGTATATACCGTAGCTCTCTTTTTCATTATATTAACTTTGATCTTGTTATTGTCCATCAGGTACTTGCGCACTCGCGCTATTTAGCGTTTGGTTGAGTGTTTGCCATTGTGTAACACCCCTACCATTAATATAATCATTACAGTCCAATCTCCTCGTGGTTTCCGAGTCACACAGCGGATACATACTTACATACAGTGGGTGATACAACGCCGTTAGTCACCCACGTGACTAACAAGGCTACTACTTCTACATACAGCATCGGTCTGATGGACCGGAATATCCGAGTGCTACACAATACATCTTCACTACAATTACCAATTAGGTATTACAACTTCCCATCACACAATATCCATAAGTTCAATACATGGTAATACACCGAGTTTACTAAGATCCTTATACAAGTAGAATACCTCTTTCAATTCCATACATACTCACTTGGAGTCTATCCACTACCCATCTCACAACTCCTTACTGTCTAATTACAAGGATGTGCCGACCGGTCTCTTACCTCGTCACATCCGTTCGGGTACCTGATATAAAACGTTCCCCAGGGGGTCGCTCGCTGCATATGACAACCGCATACCCCGCGTACTAGTGAGGTACGCCGACCACTTGGTCGAATACATGCAGTTCATTTCATTCAGCATACATGCATACATGCTCTTAAATACATCTACATACTTACACAAGGAGTACACGAATACATTCCAACACATACCAAGAAGTTTATACAGTCCAACAATACTTACTTCCCTTCTTCGAATACACATTCACAATACATGCACGATACATACTCATTACATACCAAATCCATACACAATACATCATACAATGTCCAATGTGTTAGCTTCATTTTGTCCACCCGGGTTAATCAGTGGAGATTACTCTTTTACTCGTTCCATATTACTTACGCATACAACTTATACATACTTATGGATCCATACTTACTTACTCTTACTCTTACTCATGTTAACGTCGTCGGGACCTCCGGCCCGGGGACTACTCCGTCCCACCACCGGGATTTACTTGACTCACCAATCCGGGATGCTACCCATTTAAGGGTTTTGGGCCGTGGACCAGTTTAAGAGTCAGGAATTGCACCAACCTCTTTGACTCCGCATCCTCACGTGTGGCCGAAGCTATATCGGACTACTCATTCCAATTTACTCACTTAAGTTAGGAGTTAGGTGTTAGGAATTAGTAGAAGTCAACATTCAACCACATGCACAATACATTATTCACATATCCATTACAAAATACAATACATATTCAAGTATACTACGAGATACATTCACACTTCATCATCATTCATATATTTCATGAATTATACAAACTAGTGTTCAAGACAATTAATATCAAGAACACATAAGTCAAGCACAGTTAAGTGCAATATGTCCGATTCATGTTTTATCTATTTAGGTGATCAAATAAGACACAATCGGGGTAACCAGATTAGGATACAGGGCATGAAGAATCATTACCGTTCACCGTTGTACTTGTATCCAACTTTCCTCCGGTGTTCACAATCCAAGTCCTATAACATATATGTGATCGAGTGGTTAATTCCCTATGGGTAACCCAACACGTTTCATCTTTATGTTTCCCAATGTACCATTACTAGTTCCTTAGATTTCATACTTAATTCCAAATCATTTACTTCACATCATTTCCTAAGCTCATTATCTTAGGTTCTTATGTGTATATTATTTTCTTCTTACCGTCATTATTCTCCCAATGGTTTACTGCTCAAGCCCAAAAAAAAAAAAAAAATTTTTTTTTTTACCGGACCTCCCCTGTGGGGCGTCCCTAGGGCGGTCAGAGACAGAAGCCATTTACGCTGCGAGATTCCAGTACTGGACCTCCCCACAGGGCGGTCCGTGGGGCGGTCCGAGACAGAAACCAATTTTTTTTTTTTAATCTTCTCTGCACTGACCTCCCCTGTGGGGCGGTCCCTAGGGGCGTCCGTGACAGAAACGAATTCGTCCAGCTGAATTCGACTATGGACCTCCCACAGGGGCGGTCCATAGGGGCGGTCCACAACAGACCCTGTTTTTAAAAGTTTTTTCTACACATTCTGAACTCCAAATTCACCCCAATTTTTTTCCACTTATTCCACAATCTTTCCACATGTTTCCTACATGTTTAAACACCTTAAAACATGCATTAAACCTCTCCAAATCATTGGTTAAACTCTCTTACTCAATTCTTGCTCAAATAATATAAGCGACTATTTTGTTATGTCATGATGTTGCTTATACCCTTATATGGATACGACTATTTTATTTGTCGTGTTTTAGTTATATATACAACGTTATTGTGACGTTGTGCATAGGTATTTTCCATATACGTATCTATATATATGTATGCGACTGTATTATATGCCCGTACTAAATCTAATTGTTCGTTTGTTCGCAAGTCATTACCTACTCATAATAATGTAACACATTCCCTTTAATGTAACCTTATGCTTAATTGTTTAGGCCTTAATGTAATCAATTATATGTTTAAATCATGTTTAATTAAGTAGGGGTATTTCAATAGGGCTCCGAGATTTCTAGTGTCAGGAAAAAAGACACCTATTTCGGCAGTTCGTAGCTAGGAACCGCCGAAATAGGTGTCTTTGGAGCCCTATTTCGGCGGTTGCCTCTACAACCGCCGAAATAGGGGCGCCGAAATAGGCGTTTTTTGTACTAGTGTATATAACGCGTTATTTTCGGATAATCTCCTTGCGTTTATGATTTTATGCGATTAATTGTTCAGGGGTGTTTCAGGGGAAGCAAGCTTAAGACCTAAGCACCTAAACCTTTGTCTTCTTCATTTCCAGTTGGGAACCTGAGTTTCTTTGGCTTATTTTTCTCTCCTTTGCATGTTGGTTCAGTTGTTATATCAAGAGCATCAATTCCTAGCCAAATCCATGCCAAAAACACCATTTTTGGCATTTTAAACAAGGTAAAACCTAGCCTTCTCCTATTCTGATCATTGATGATTATATAGCCTGGTTTAAAGAGTGTTTTGACACCTTCATTCTATTGGAAAATAGGGGCGTGAACAGCTTGAGAAAGCCTTGAGAATTTAAGGTAAAAATCTAGGTTTTTATGACTTATGATCATTCCCATGGTTATTCATGTTTTGAACTTAACTATATCCTTGTTGTGCTATTTAAACATGTTGGAGAAGCTGTGCAAATTTTTCCCTAAGCTTCCGTGGCCAACTTAGACATTAAAGCTCATTAAATCAAGGTATAACATCTTTATATCATGTTTATAAATCCTTTTAGCTTATGTTATGTCATTGTCGTGAGTGGAGAGTTTATAATTGTCATTTTAGCTTCAAAAATGACTAGGAAATGTTATAGAAACCTTGGATAAATTAATTAAGTGATTAATTAACATAATTGTCAAATTTAAGACATTATGTGGAAGTTTGGTAATTTATAAATAATTCTATGTGAGGGCCAAGAGTTTATAAATGTTTGGTGACATTTAAATGTAATTTTATGTTATAAAGCAAGGTTGTAATAAGGCCATGTTATTTAGGCCATTTTATTTAAGTTTAAAAGCTTATTTAATTTAATTAATGCATTTAGCATAAGATTGGGGTCAAACCGATAATTACTGAAACTATACAAAGCCGTGGGCTATTTTAGGGGAAATATGGGGTTTAAAATGAATTTAAATAAAATTATAACATTTTATAAAGTTTTGTGTCAAAATTGTAATTGTAGGAAAGTTTGGGGTATATATTGTAATTACCGAGAGTTTGGGCTCAAATTGGGATTAGAAGTCAAGGTTGACTATGTGGGAGACTTTAACCAAATTTGGGAATTTATTGAATTAAATACTAGCTTATAATAAGCTAGGTATTAAATTATAAAAAATATATAAATATTAGGGTGGATTGGTAATTTCCGTAAATTCTGGTACGAAATGGAGTTTAGAACAGACCTTAGTTAATTAGGAATTTTTCGGAATTTATTTGGTTAAATTTAGAGTTAATATGGATTATATAAGTATAATATATGATATTTTATATCATTGTTACATATAGGTAACATATGTAGTAAAAACCGAAAATACTGAAAGTATAAGGTTAGGAATGATGTTTATAACCTTTTGGTATAGTTTGGTAATTTTTGGAATTATATATGAGGTTTTATTAAGATATATGTATAATATATAGTTTTGATGACATTAGGAAACTATATGTTATAAAATTGGGTCATTTGGCAATAATAGAAAGTTGATGGGTTGGAAATTAATTTAGAATAGACCTAGGGTCTGTTCGGTTATTTTGGGAATTTATAACCATAGGTTATAATTATATTAAGGTTTAAGGATTATAATATAAGGTATATATTATAAGTGTGACAATGGAATATAAATTGGGGTTGATTTGTAAATTATGGAAGTATAGAGAAATTAAATAAAAACAGAGAATAGTATGGTCTGTTTGGTATTTTGTAACATCTTATAACTATAGGTTATAAATGTTTTAATGACATAAATGTCATAATGTATGTTATATAACTATAATATAACATTATATAAATTATGTGGTGGATTTTGTAAATATTAAGGTACACAAGTGCTGTTCGGTAATAATGGAAATTTTAGAATAAAAATTTATAATATGGGTTTCAATGTTATAAAGGTTATAACATTTATAATATAAGAAGTATTCATTAAAAGAGAATGAATGTATTATAAAGAATTACCATATAATAAATGGTCCCATAATACATATATAAATAATATATGTTATGGAGTGAGAAATACAATATGGTTCAATAACCATATAATATCATAATTAAAATGATAAGGTAATAAGAAAAGAATTATAAACATTAGATAAGGAAATTATAATGTTATGTTGTACATGAATAATAAGGAGTTGTATACTTCAAAGTATTTTCAAATATGAATTATACAACATTACTGTTTGAAAAACTAACCTTAGGAAAATAAATCCTAAGGTGAGATGTATAATATATGTTTAAGATTATACAGGTAATATAGTGATAAACTATGTAATATACAAATGTGTATTAAATTACATGCGATAACAAACGTTTATGAAATACCCCAAACCTTGGTATGTTGTTAAAACATTGAAATAAGGTATAATAAGACTAAAAAGTGTCTTAGAAACATTAGTAAACAATTTAAACCATAGAAAGCACAATTAAATACCTTAAAGTCAGTATAGGCGAAAATGTGCTCTTGACCTGCAAATACACAAACAAAACACATGCCCTTTAATAGTCTCCTTGAGAACATTTTTACTAAGTCATTCACCATTGGCTCCTTAGGTAGTTTTAACAAGCAACAATAAGCTCATTTTCCTAAGACTTTAAACTACATTAGGTTACACATTTACCTCTTTTCCTCACAAACTTCTTTCTTGTTTCCTTGACTAAATCGGCAAGGCTTTTGGTTGCTTGTCAACTTCTAATCAATATACAAACAATGTAATGAGTATTCAAGCTTTATGCTTCATCTCATTGTAAACCTAAATACATATTGTCTTAGAACATTAAAGATGATTGTTTACCTTGGAAATGAAAGAGAGTTTGGATATGTAGGAAGAGAGGACTCCACCAAGCCCTTGGAAGATTCAAATGAAGCTAGAACAAGGCAAAAGAAAACACCATGAAGAGGTGATTTTCGGTGAACATAGAAACATGGAGGAAATGTTATTTCTCTTTGAGTTTCCTTACCTAGAAGCAAAGGAGAACAAATATGTGCCTTGTTTTGAGTGGCTAAATGTCCATCATTACTCTTTAATTAACATGTGTACTATTTAGTGTCACATTAGGAAGTCTAAATCGATGGGAAATCAAAAATTTCACAAATATGTGCCTTGTTTGTTGAATAGTAACCAAAATAAGCTAGTTAATAATATAAGTCAAATAAGTAATTTAATTAGTCAAGAAAGACTAAAACACCCATTATTACATAAGGGGGGGCCGGTTTTTACATGGGTGAGTCATCACCTTAGCTAACTAATAAGTAAATAAACAAATGATAAAGCAAGTTACTATTTGCTTTTAACTTACAAATATCTAAAAAACTAGCTAAGTCTTCTACATTCTCTTCATTTCCCTTGCTTTCCCACGTCTTCTACCTTCTTCTTGCTCTTTCTAGGTTGCTACAGTACAACCACCATCCACCATCTTCAATCTCTTATATCTCCTAGCTCCCTTTGCCAAATCAAAAACCAGGACCACCATTCTCTTTGTCTTGCCAAGCTCTTCAACTTTATCCTTTCAAAACTCCAAGAGCTCCATTTCGGTGCCAAGAGGAATCTCCATGGGAGGAGCTTGAGCTCATCTTTTCACGTATTATTGTTCTCCTTTGCTTCTAGGTAAGGAAACTCAAAGAGAAATAACATTTCCTCCATGTTTCTATGTTCATCGAAAATCACCTCTTCATGATGTTTTCTTTTTCCTTGTTCTAGCTTCATTTGAATCTTCCAAGGGCTTGGTGGAGTCCTCTCTTGCTACATATCCAAGCTCTCTTTCATTTCCAAGGTAAAACAATCATCTTAATGTTCTAAGACAATATATGTATTTAGGGTTTACAATGAGATGAAGCATAAAGCTTGAATACTCATTACATTGTTTGTATATTGATTAGAAGTTGACAAGCAACCAAAAGCCTTGCCGATTTAGTCAAGGAAACAAAAAAGAAGTTTGTGAGGAAAAGAGGTAAATGTGTTAACCTAATGTAGTTTAAAGTCTTAGGAGAAATGAGCGTATGTTGCTTGTTAAAACTACCTAAGGAGCCAATGATGAATGACTTAGTAAAATGTTCTCAAGGAGACTATTAAAGGGCATATGTGTTGTTGTGTGTATTTGAAGGTCAAGGGCAAATATAATGTGGGAAATTCAGTGTTTATGGTTTATGCATTTTAAGGGCCTAAGAGCCATGTTATTTAAGGGCCTAAGTGCCAAGCAATTTAAATAATGCACTATATTGTGATGTAGTGTATTTTTGTTGAAGTTTTGCGTATAAGAATGTTCTTGACGGGATTAAGTGTTCTTAGGTGTTTGATGGTAAAAATAATGTGTTTTGGTGTAACAAGATGTTAGTAGAACCCATGTCGAAATTTAGGCAATGTGTAAGAAGTTTTAGGTGTTTAAAATGAGTTTTGGTGAGTTAGGAAGTGTTTAAAATGATTAAGTGTTCTACTAGTGAAAGAAACATGCATTAAGGTATTCTAAGATGTAAAAAGGATTTAGGCAATATTTTAGAGGATTTAGAATGCAAATGAGTGTTTTGGGATACTTCAACATCATGGTAAGATTGTGTTTAGGACTTGTGCAATGTTGGTGAATAAGGAAGAAGTGATGTGTTGCATGAAGGAGCTATAAACTTGTAGAGATATTCAAGGAGTTTGGTTAGGAAGAAAAGATGCTTGGGAGATGATGTTGTAGTGGTGAGAAAAATTTGGGAATAGTGGAAGTTATAGGTATAAAACACCACATAAAAACTTAGTGAAAAACATTTCATGTGCTAACCTTAATATAAGAATTTGTGTAATGTTGAGGAGGGTTTTGGTAAATGATTTAAGGAGTTTAATAGATGTCTTAAGGGATGTTTGAAGTGCCAAATGTGGTTAGAACATACTAGGGCACTATGAGGAGAAGTTTGGAGTTAAATGGGCAATTAAAAACAAGGGTCTGGAGCAGACCGGCCTTGGGGACCGAACCTGCAAGGTCGGTCGAGCCCAGTTTACCCTGCGAGAAATGGTCTCTGGAATGGACCGACCTTGGGGACCGGACTTGCAAGGTCGGTCGGGCATGGATTTTTGGTACGGATTAAGTCTCTGGAATAGACCGACCTTGGGACCGAACTTACAAGGTCGGTCATGCCTAAATCTTTGTACGTAAGTGAGTCTCGGGAATCGACCGATCTTGGGACCGAACTTGTCAAGATCGGTCGGGCCTGAATTTTCAAAGGGGAAAAACTCTCAGGAATAGACCGACCTTGTGGACCGAACTTGCAAGGTCGGTCGGAGTAGAATTTACTGACGGTAATATGTTCTGGAATGGACCGACCTTGTGTAAGGTCGGTCGGACCAAAACTTGTAAAAAAAAACAAACAAAAGTTGCTTAAGTAGTTAACCCTAGGCGGTATAATGAAGGCAATCAAGGGTGAGTTTAGGCATTAGAACATGTCATACTATCATGTAAACGCTTAGTAAACGAAAGCTAAGTAAGTTAATTAACCGACATTATTAATTATGTTTAGGGACTACGCTTGGCTGGTCACGTTTGCAGCAAGGACCAAGGTATGGTTTTCTTGCAGTCTGTTGCCTACCGGTTTACACCAGCTTGTGTGTTGTTTATTTTTCTGTGTGTTTATGACCTTGTAAGACTTAAGTCTTGTAATGAGTTTACAGTTGTTAATATTACTATGTTGTAAAGAGTGGGCTCATTTCCCTTGTGTGTGTCTAACAAGACATAACCACTTGTATGTGATTTGTTTATTGAGTTCGTTGTTGAACTTCTAACAAGTGCTAACCGGGGAGTGAGGAGTCCGGTAGTTCCGGCCACGCGTGTGAGTATGGGAGTCGATGCCATAACCGGTTCGATTCTCTTTGTATGTTATTGTTGTTTTCCATTTTGGTTTTCAACCTACCCTTTTAGCTTATCCAAGGCTATTTTACTGACTCATGTCGGGCCACAGGGGCATACTATGTTTTGTTCGGTGTGCTTGGATCACTATATCCGACGCACCTTTGTGTTAAGTTATTTGTTCAATTTAACAGGACGGTAACGAGTTATGTAACGAGCTTAGCATGAGTTTGGCAACATTCTCTAGGCTTTCCGTGGTATCTAATTGTGTTGGTTCGCTTCCTAAAAGGATTCGTTAGTGTATGTTATGTGTGATGTTGTTATGCAATACTCTTGCTATGATATATATGTTTTATGTTTAAAATGAATGCCTTGTCATCATGACAATTAGTTGCGCGTAACCCGGTAGCCGATGGGCTACGCGTTAACCATACTAGCCAAGGGTTGCTGACCCCCTCGGGGGCTCCATATTTTTGTTGCAGGATGAGGATCGAGGAAGTGGAATGGCTTTAGATCTTAGGTTATGAGTACCTTGGTTATTTTTGGATGTTGAGCCCGGGGTGCGCCTGTGCTCCCGTGGCGATATATGTTGGTACCGTTTGTATTACAGTGACGGTCGTTGACAGTTTACAGTGATAGATATTGTTAAATACTCAGTATGTTGGTTATGTATATATGGATGTTAGTACCTAATGCTCGGGAGTCTGATCATCAGACCGGTACGCTTGTATTTATTCTGCCTTGTTAACCACGTGGGTGGTTAATGGCGTTGTAGCACCGAATCGTTTAGTTAATTGTAACACCCCATCTCAATCCAAATGTGGTTTCGCAACATAACAACATATATATAAATGTCACAGCGGAATTCAATACACTCCAGGACCTTTCCACGATCTGATTGACAGAATATACCGAACATTAGTACATACAAATCTTAACCAAATACATATCCTTCTTACAATCCCCTCACATCCTGTACATCTTACTAACTCAAATTGCCATACGAGTGTACATGCACAACTCGTAGGCCACACTTAACCCGTAACGCTTGTACCCCTTATTACTCTCGCGACGGCCGCCTCCTGACGTTCACCTGTGTAGTAAAAACAGCCCCCAAAGGGGGTCAGCACGAATGCTGGTACGATCCTCTCGTGGCCCCCAAGCTAACGTGGCTACGACGACTAATTGTCGATAGCATGGAGGTTGATTAGATGCACAACATAATAGAAAGTGCAGTATACAACAATCCAAATATGAACAATCATAGTTCAAACATAATGAACGACTTAAATGCGTTCCCTTAATTAGAGAGTTAATTATTTAACTCCTTAAGTTATGTTTCCTCTTAATCTTAGTCCATCCTTATCTTACCTCAATGTTAGTCTTATCTTAGTCTTAGAAACAACCATCCTTTAGAAAGGAATGGATGTACCTTATCTTAGTCTTATAATACGAACCATCCTTTAAAAAGGAATGGTTGCAACTTATCTAAAACCTTATCTTAATCTTAGAATACAAACCACTCTTTAAAATAGAAATGATTGTATCTTACCCCAATGTTTATTTTTGTCGGGCCAAAAGCAACCCTAGCCAATGAGCTATTAACTCCATTGGTTGAATAAACAACTTATCTTATAATTTAGGATTTAGGTGATCCTACCGCACCATCTTATAGCCTCCTACCTTGGACTGTGTGCCCAATGTAGCTGAGCCGGCAACCGACCCTAGGCAACAAGTCCGAAGACAAGTCCTTAAGCGGAGGTCGGATCTGCTTTAGATACCGACCCCCTTATTCCTTAGCATGCATGACCGGAGTCAGTCCCGGGTTCCTCACTCCCCTCCCTTAAGTTCCAGTTAGTAGATGTCTCAAGACAATGTTTGTTGGTTAACCTCTTTCAGTTTATAACAAACTAATATTAGGGAGCGTTCCTTAGTCTCACGGTAAGTTGTGTTAGTTTTCAAACATCACACAACAATACAATAAACATAATGTTCCGGTTGCATGCTTTATCTTGTTTAGTGAGCACACAGAAACAAATAGCACACAAGCCGAGGGACACCTCGTTAGCAAGAAGGTCACAAGAAGAACTGTACCGTTCACCGTTGGTCGTTCGGTTGCTTACTCTCTTCCGGAGTCCAAATACTCAAGCCCAAAAACATTCATTCAGTTTTAGGTTGTTAATCACTTAACTTAATTCAACTTATTTAACTTACTTAACCCATAATGATTCACCACCTAGCACCTCTTAAGTTTTACAACTCATTCTTACAACCTAAACTTAAACTTTTAAGTTTATACTTAACTTAATCTCTTAGGTCTTTATACCTCTAATCATCAATGTTTTCTTAATGGGGTACCATTTATACCTCTAAACTTTCTTAGGGTTTCTTTCTTTTTTTTTTCATCTTTAGGGTCGATCGACCTTACCGACCGACCTTACCCAAGGTCGGTCCATACCAGAACTTATTACCGTTTGAAAATTTTACCCCGACCGACCTTGCAAGTCCGGTCCCCAAGGTCGGTCCATTCCCGAGAGTTTTTCCCGTGGAAAATTTAAGCCCGACCGACCTTGCCAAGGTTGGTCCCAACTTTGGTCGATTCCAGAGATTCAATTCGTACACAAAATACAAGCCCGACCGAACTTGTAAGTCCGGTCCCAAGTTCGGTCGATTTCAGAAACTCTTTCTAGTAGTGTAAACTGAGCTCGACAGACCTTCCAGGTCCGGTCCCTAAGGTCGGTCGGCTCCAGAACGTTGTTTCTAAATTCCCATTTGACTCCAAACTTCTCCACAAGTTCCCCCATGTGTCCTAATTCCACTTAGGCACTTAAACTCACCTTAGAACTTCCACCAAACTCTCCAAAACAATTTCCAAAGATCTTCTTAAACATTCACTCAATCCTTTCAAAACTCCTAACGCTTAGGACTTATTTCCTTACATTTCCAACTTGTAACCTTACCAAAACTTCAACCAACCCAGGTGTTCCCTCCTTAATAGTTTGAGCACTTCATAGACATCATCTTTTCCATCTTCAGCTCTTTTACCAAAACTTCCTCAAGTCACCTTGCATATCCATGCACCAATTCCTCTCTTTTCCATTTATTACTCATCATTCCTAAACTTTTGGGCATACCTAAACATTTCTTCCCATCCTCTTAGCACCTTAACGTTGTTCTTCTTTACCTTGACCTTCCTACACCCTCCTTAGACATCTACATCTCTTTTACTTAATTTACTCACCATTCTCATGATCTTACACTCTTATACATTCCTAGTCAATTTCCTCGACAATCGACAACATTCGCCTTCAACCTTCACTCCCATCACCTAAGTCCTCTCATTACCATCTAACTAAAACCTTATTGTTCCACCACTAGTATCCTCTTCACTTACACAAGCTTCCCAAAATTCTCATTGTTATATTCCATAGTTCATAACTAAATCACCTTAAAGCATTATACATCTTTTCATCCAAATTTTGCACAAGTCTTACCATTCCTCTTACCATGACTTTGGTGTGTTCAATACACCCACCAATCCACTAATTCTTCCTAGACAACTCTAGGTCATTCTCATCCTCAAGAACTCCTTAGTTAACTCATTTCCACTCAAATTCCTTTTAATGATCCCAAGTGAATCCTAGGGCATCTTAACTCACCACTACCACTTAAACACTTTGTTTTCTACTCAAATTTTGTCATAGCTTCTCTAGTATATTATCATGCCCAAATGCATTGTTTTCCTCATTCAACCATCTCACACACATCAAGTTCTTTCTCATCATATTTTATCACCCAAACCAACTCATTCACAACAAACTCAATATTTTGCAATAATCTTAAATTGCATAGCACTAAGGCTCTTAAATGACATGGCTCTTAGTACCTTAAATAACGTAAACTTAAACACTGAATTTCCCACATATAAAAGCTTTCAACCTGCAAATACACCCATCAATCTCATAGTAGTTATAATGCTCTTAAAATCCATCTTAAACTTATCTTACTAACTCATTCCCATTGGCTCCTTAGTCACAAGTTCATAAGCTTGTTTAAATTCCTTTTTCCTAGGTTATATAACCCATTACATAATGTAAGCTTTAAGCTACATTAGTACTCATCTAAATACCACCCGTTAAAACTTAAACCACCATTAGGTAAGCATTTTACCTTGTTTTCCCAAGCTTATCTCTACTTCCTCCTTAGACCTTGTTCTTGAATGAATCTCGGCCACCCATTAAATTTCCTTTGCCAATGTTATAATCAATATTCAATGACTCTCATGAGTTCTAAACAATACACTAACCTTAAGGAGTAAACCCTAGGTTAAAAATGTGTTCTAAGGTATAAAAGTCGATGATTACCTTTGAAGTCTCAAGGTAGACATGGGCATTGAATGAAATAGGACCTCCACTAGTCCTTTGAATAAAACAAGCTAGAACAAGGCATAAAAACAAAGCCCCATGAGTAGTAATTTTTGGCCATGTAGAAGAAGTGGTGGAAACATGGTTTTTCTTACATTTTCCTTACCTTGAATGAATGGAGAAGACAATGAACAACTCAAGCTATTTTTTCCTCCTCCAATGGTGATTTCACATGGCTCCAAAATGAAGCTTTTCATTTTTGAAAAGATAGGAAGCAAGGTCTTGGTCTAACTAAGAGAAATCTATGCTTAGTTTTTGATTTGGAGCTAAAATGAGCAAGTTATGGACATTGAAGATGAGGCAACCATGGAGGCTGCTTGGGACGGTTTGGAACAGAGGAAAAGAAGAAGAGAACCGTGGAAGAAGAGAGTGAATGAAGAGGAGGAGAGAAGGTAAGCTAAAGGTAAGGTATTTTACTTTTAAAAGCAAATAGTACTATTCTCTCTTTTACTCTTCTTTCCCTTATTTTCTTATTCATGTGGTGACTCCCCACACCAAAACCGGCCACCCCCTTAATAACCAAGATATTTATGGTCTTGGTTGACCAACCAATTGACTTATGTTGGCTAAAACTTAAACTAGTCACTATTTGGCACTATTCACAAACTAGTGTACATATTTGTGAAATTTTTGGTTTCCCATTGATTTAGACTTCCTAATGTGATACTAATTAGCACACATGTTGATTAGGGTCTAATCATGGGCATTTAGCCACTCAAAACCCATTTCTAAGACAATTTCTCAAAAAGGTGCTTTAAGGGGTCTTAAAGCACATTTTGTGTTTAAGCTTGTTTTTGAGCTTTGTTTTCTTTGCTAATTGATTTAACATGTCCATTAGCATGTTACTAAGGTCTTATAATGATATTTGGGTGCTAATTAAAGTCACTCAAAGCTTAAAGCATGTTTTTGCCTAAATTGCCCTTAAGGCGTTTTCTTGTGTTTTCCTTGGGTTAAATTGTCTACCAATCTTTCTAAGGCATATGTTAGCCTTACTACATCATAATTTGATGTTTACTTAGCATACTTAGGTTTGGGGTATTTCAATCTACCCCCCTTAAAAGAACTTTGTTCCCAAAGTTCCCATGCATCTTATCCTATTAGAATACATGTCTTACCTCATTCCATACATCATATAGATCATACTTATGTATACTTAAACTCATTGAATCATTAGATCCACCATATGCTTATACTTAAATATCACACAACACGCTTAAGCATGTATAGCACTCAAAATTCCCTTTGTGCCTTTTGATGATTAAAACATTCACATAAATTCCAACGTATTCTCCCATGTCACCGGTCCGTAGACAATGGCTCGTTCGTCCTCGTCACCATGGGCCAGAATACAAAACAACTTTGCTCTCCCCATGTCACCGGTCCGAAGACAAAGGCTCGTGCGTCTTCGACTTCATGGGCGAGACTCAGTGAAAAGGTAATCCTTTTTACGAGGTCATGTGAGGAATAATTCCTCTAATTAAAAATACAATCAACTCCAATTTCATTTTATCCTAATGCCTCTATCCTTAGCGTGATTTAATTGTGACCACTGGTAGGGAGTTTCAGGAATCATCCAACCCTGATGTGATCAGCATCAGTGTAGAACTATCTTTCTACCCCAATTTGAGTTCGGTTTCCCTTGATCCCTAGAAAATCAAGTTCCACCTCCCACGACATTTTCAAACATCCAAATAATTCACTCATGTCCAATTTTCTATCTTTTTAGTTCTTCTAATCATAATCAATACATCTCCAAAGTGTGGACTCAGTCCATCAAACATTCTCGATTCATCTCTTAGTAATTACCTCAAGACTTAAATTCCTACTAAGTTCTATAACCGTCTCATACCAATTCTCACCATCTTATATCTCATAGCATTACTATCTTCTTCCTTATATTCATATCGAACAGTATCCCATATTGTTATCTTATTCTTATCTCACACATAGTCTCATATCGACTCATACCTCATATATTCCTTATTTCTTAAGTCTCCTTAATCCTCTTCCTTACTTCTCTTAACTTGTACTCACACCGGAGTTAACAAGATAGGTACTTAATATGTATGGTATTCACATCTTCTATGTGCAATAGCCATGATTTATCTGAAAATTTTTATGTAAAACATATTCTCAAATGCTTTTGTGCTACGCACACCGTAGTTTATGTAACATACGCTAAGCGGTTTTCGCTCTACCCCCTTAAAATGGATTACGCCCACGTAATCAACATTATATCATCCTTGAACATAAGTTCAAGATGTCTAATTCTTACCAAGCATTCTAGCTTCCATGTCATCTATCTCACTTATAATTGGATCAGAGGGTCATAACTATGTTAATGGCTTAGTCTCTGTATCGAGGATTCTTAACGGTACTTATACCATTTTCTTAACTTAGTTTGGTCTAATCTCAAAGGTAGTGGTCTGCTAGCTTCAACTGCGTGACTCTGATAATCTTAGGCTTAACTGCCTTTCTAATCGTTCATAGTATTCTATATCCTTCTGCCTCCTTACAGTTTAGGAATATTGGTCTCTCAGTGGACACGTGTTATCTTTTTATATACACGGCCTTAATGAGTTGTAACTCGTCTATCCATTCTCCTTGAAGATCTTATGTTCATACTCTTAGTGTTTTCTCGAATGTCTAAATTGTTCTCCCCAACTGACCTTTGGTCTGAGGATGACCCTTAATATGAAACTACTGTTTAGTGTTTATTGCGCTTTACAGTCTTATCCTTAACACTTTAAGACATGTCCAATGTCTGTGCTTAACAATCTGTGCTCTTCGCACTGCATAGTTCTTAATTATTTGTTCTCTAATTCCTTTGTGTTGTTGGTTCAACTTATTTCTTCTCTTCGACTGTTTGCGGTAGTAGCTGCTCTTGTCTGATCTTGCGTCGTGGTCCGTGGTACGGAGTCGACTACTTCCCGTGTTCCTTACACCACTCGTCTACATGCATGGGGTACCTTACTGGTACATTACTACTTACCCAACTAACTCATTAATGATCGTGTTAGGCCTGCAAGTCCCTGTGGGGTGCAGTCGTCCCACGTCTCGTTTTAGTAAACTCATAGTGTTCGTCACACGTTTAGCTATTGCTAATTATGAAGTATTCTGTTGACGATCTCCTCTTCATCGTTCCATGATAACATTTATTGTTCTTCTTGAACTTAAACAAGGGAAATTTATTTACTGTGTTCTTAAGTATGGTATGCTCTAGTTCTTTCTGTATCTCGTACTGATTCGGTCTCTTAGTAACTGAGGTCTCTTTCCATAGAGCCTCTTATCTTCTTTCTCATTTTTGTCCTACTAGGAATGCACTTCCAGTTCCTTAAGGAATGGGTAGTGTGCTTCCTGTGAAATCTTACCTAAACAGGTCCAGACCACTGACATCAATGCACAGTTCGTCTTCCATCTTATTCCCTTACTTATATCGGTCTTAACTCATAAATCTAATTGCCTCGGTGTCAATATTTGACGGCTCATCCATAATGGTCGCTTTACCGCGCACCATGACTTAATTCACTTATATAAATATTGTACTCACGACCACTACTACCGTGGTAATTGGCCTTTACCATGTTGCCCATTGTAGGCGCAACTACTTACTCATTTACTCTAACATTTTATCTTATATTCAATCCTTTCTCGGTGTAAACACACTGGGAGTTCTCTAATTTCGGTGTATGGCGGTTGCCGTACCGTGTTGTAATTTTGATCATCTCTTAATATGAAGGTGTTCTGCTTCAATCTCAGGTTTATAAGTAGTCTAATTTTTCTCACATTCTTTCATCCTTTATGATGTTATTTACCATGTAGTTTACCCGGTATTGAAAAAGCCATCCGTTAAATCTCAAGCTCTCCTGAGCGTTGGTCACTTAACGTGCCATAATGTGCACTCACAATGTTTATATCTGACGATTACCGATTCTTACATCCAGGGTGTTGGATATGGGGTCTATCTATGTAGCCTTCCTTATTACTCAAGTGTATCTGATATGTTTAAAGGTAGTCTCAAGGTTTATATTTTCCATTCTCAAACAAAAGCGTATTGCATCTTTAATAAGTGAAAGCCCTTTTTGAGGGCTTCATTCCCACTCATAGCCTCACAACAAGGAGCGGTGTCCCCACCCTAAAAGGAATGGTTCGTTCTCCGCCCCTGTCCTTAGCATTATCCCCTTATTCTCATTAGTGCCCTTTCCTGGCAATTCTTACACAATCTAAATTATAGGTTTGTAACCGTTCACATCTACACATTGTAGTTCCTTCATGGCTTGAATAAGCTCTTTTACAACTTACTGCGCCTCAGGCTCTGATGTGGTCCTTGGCTCGTAGGCTCTTAGTGCTTAATGTCTCAGTTCATTACTTGTACTCTTATTCATCTGTAGGTCATCCTTATAGATTTTTGTTTCTTTGAACACTATCCACCGTTAGGTTACATATTAAATGTAGTATCGGGTTTCATGGTAAGTTGCTGCATCCTGCTTCCTGCTATGGAAGTTTATTCAGGTGATCTGAGGTTACTTAATATCTTTGACACTAGACTTATGTCTTTTAGCAAATAAGGCTAAGTTCGTATTAGGCGTTTGCCTTACGGTGTCCAAGTCGGACATTGTCCCGCCATCTTATACTCCCACCTCAACGCTTCGTTCAACTTCCGTTGACTGCGCCACCCGTTGATGATTGTTCACACATGGGTGTTAATGAGTTAGGCAAACAGTATTAGCTGTCATTCATCAGTTATTCGGCTCGACTATGGCCGCTCTGTGTGGGTAGTCCTCTGAGTTTCCCTCTGTCGGGATTGTATATCTTTAATCCTTAGTAGATTACTGCTTATGTTTATTCCTTTCATCTCTGTTTCCGGGGTTCACCAACATCTTCATTGTAGAATGTTTGTTATTGGTATTCTTAATGGTCACTCTGGGAGTCTTATCCCATTTTCGCTGGAAGTCGTTCTGTCAACAGTCTCCACTGTATCACGCAATGCATTCTTTGTACGTTATCACTTACGTAGTGTTTTGCTCGCATTAGTGAGCGATCTCTTATGTTTTCCTCTCGGGGTTTAGGTTTGATGTTCTTACCGCATTGTCGGTTGTTGTTGTAGTAGATTGTACCGTTGCTAATATTTATATCGTTTAGTATTCTGTCCAAGTTCTGCTCCCTGCTGACTGGTGTATCCACTCTTCTCATCATGGTCAAGCCGTCAGGCCCTTCCAAGGTCTCATTCTCCCGTTCTTATAGATTTACAATCCGGTATTAGTGTGTACTACAATTGTAGCGTTCGGTTATCTTGCCATGATGGCTTTCCGTGTAGTTAACCGTAGACGTGGTAGCACTTGCTATGGCAAGTGCGCCATGCAAGATGAGCTTCCGGTACCGTGTGCGTCGGTAGTGGTACTTCCACCTAGTTTCCATATCTTTGGTAGTCCTCGGGACTCCTTCGATGTTCTTCGTTTTGGATAACTAGCCATCCGGCAGTTTCCTGTTGTTTTGACCGTACTGTCACTTATCCGGGCGTTCCTCTTCCTGAGGGAACCCCTTGTTATTTTCTTACGTCTTAATCCTCACTCCCGTTTCCACACATTTTGTCGTGGTTACTAAGAAATGATTCTCCTTTAGGAACTACATCGTAGTCCTATTCCGGTACTCAGTTGTGCGTATCCTTATTGTTGTCTGCGCTATGCCGGCCAGGGTTGTAACTTTTCTCAATTTATGGGGTTTGGAGTTCCCGTCTTTAACTAGACATTCAGGTAGTCTTAATTCTCATGCATTGTATTATCCCACTGTTATGCTCACTCGGACCATTGTCCGGTATTCATGTCGCTTATATTTTCTTACCACTGTCCGGTATTCATGTCGCTTATATTTTCTTATCCATTGCACTCGTAGTGCTTTTCTTATTATTGGTATAGAAAGGTAACTCGACTGCGTAGCATGTCGACCCATGTTGCCGGTAATTTCCATTCCCTTACTGGTAGAATTCCCTTGGTAGCGCCTGTTTCACTGTTGCGCTCCATTAAAAACCTTCAAGTTCTTGTAAACTGTCGTACGATAAGTTATTTCTCATATTGCTTACTGTTAACTAACTACCAAATCGGGTTTTTCCCGAGTAAGAGAAGGCTTTCTTCTCTCTGGCATTTGTTCCACATATTTAGGGTTAGGGATGTGGAGGGCGGGTCTAGGTACTATGGATATCCAGTAAATACCGGGAAGTCCTAACTAACGCACCTCTTACTCTATCACTCAACCCTTAACACATAACTCAAACTCAACCTCCGTATTCACCTAAGTTCGGTATTTCTTGTCTTCAGAGCGTAACTACGCTCTGATACCACTTTTTGTAACACCCCATCTTAATCCAAATGTGGTTTCGCAACTTAACAACATATATATAAATGTCACAGCGGAATTCAATACACTCCAGGACCTTGCCACGGTCTGATTGACAGAATATACCGAACATTTAATACATACAAATCTTAACCAAATACATATCCTTCTTACAATCCCCTCACATCCTGTACATCTTACTAACTCAAATTGCCATACGAGTGTACATGCACAACTCGTAGGCCACACTTAACCCGTAACGCTTGTACCCCTTCTTACTCTCGCGACGGCCGCCTCCTGACGTTCACCTGTGTAGTAAAAACAGCCCCCAAAGGGGGTCAGCACAAATGCTGGTACGATCCTCTCATGGCCCCCAAGCTAACGTGGCTACGACAACTAATTGTCGATAGCATGGAGGTTGATTAGATGCACAACATAATAGAAAGTGCAGTAAACAACAATCCAAATATGAACAATCAAAGTTCAAACATAATGAACGACTTAAATGCGTTCCCTTAATTAGAGAGTTAATTATTTAACTCCTTATGTTATGTTTCCTCTTAATCTTAGTCCATCCTTATCTTACCTCAATGTTAGTCTTATCTTAGTCTTAGAAACAACCATCCTTTAGAAAGGAATGGATGTAGCTTATCTTAGTCTTATAATACGAACCATCCTTTAAAAAGGAATGGTTGCAACTTATCTCAAACCTTATCTTAATCTTAGAATACAAACCACTCTTTAAAATAGAAATGATTGTATCTTACCTCAATGTTTATTTTTGTCGGGCCAAAAGCAACCCTAGCCAATGAGCTATTAACTCCATTGGTTGAATAAACAACTTATCTTATAATTTAGGATTTAGGTGATCCTACCACACCATCTTAAAGCCTCCTACCTTGGACTGTATGCCCAATGTAGCTGAGCCGGCAACCGACCCTAGGCAACAAGTCCGAAGACAAGTCCTTAAGCGGAGGTCGGATCTGCTTTAGATACTGACCCCCTTATTCCTTAGCATGCATGACCGGAGTCAGTCCCGGGTTCCTCACTCCCCCCCCCTTACGTTCCAGTTAGTAGAAGTCTCAAGACAATGTTTGTTGGTTAACCTCTTTCGGTTTATAACAAACTAATATTAGGGAGCGTTCCTTAGTCTCACTCAATTCCTTACTAAACATTGGTTAGTAAGTTCTCACGGTAAGTTGTGTTAGTTTTCAAACATCACACAACAATACAATAAACATAATGTTCCGGTTGCATGATTTATCTTGTTTAGTGAGCACACAGAAACAAATAGCACACAAGCCGAGGGACACCTCGTTAGCAAGCAGGTCACAAGAAGAACTGTACCGTTCACCGTTGGTCGTTCAGTTCCTTACTCTCTTCCGGAGTCCAAATACTCAAGCCCTAAAACATTCATTCAGTTTTAGGTTGTTAATCAATTTACTTAATTCAACTTATTTAACTTACTTAACCCATAATGATTCACCACCTAACACCTCTTAAGTTTTACAACTCATTCTTACAACCTAAACTTAAACTTTTAAGTTTATACTTAACTTAATCTCTTAGGTCTTTATACCTCTAATCATCAATGTTTTCTTAATGGGGTACCATTTATACCTCTAAACTTTCTTAGGGTTTCTTTCTTTTTTTTTTTCATCTTTATGTTCGACCGACCTTACCGACCTACCTTACCCAAGGTCGGTCCATACCAGAACTTATTACCGTTTGAAAATTTTACCCCGACCGACCTTGCAAGTCCGTTCCCCAAGGTCGGTCCATTCCTGAGAGTTTTTCCCGTGGAAAATTTAAGCCCGACCGACCTTGCCAAGGTCGGTCCAAAGTTCGGTCAATTCCAGAGATTCAATTCGTACACAAAATACAAGCCCGACCGAACTTGTAAGTCCGGTCCCAAGTTCGGTCGATTCCAGAAACTCTTTCTAGTAGTGTAAACTAAGCTCGACCAACCTTGTAGGTCCGGTCCCTAAGGTCGGTCGGCTCCAGAACCTTGTTTCTAAATTCCCATTTGACTCCAAACTTCTCCACAAGTTCCCCCATGTGTCCTAATACCACTTAGGCACTTAAACTCACCTTAGAACTTCCACCAAACTCTCCAAAACAATTTCCAAAGATCTTCTTAAACATTCACTCTATCCTTTTAAAACTCCTAACACTTAGGACTTATTTCCTTACATTTCCAACTTGTAACCTTACCAAAACTTCAACCAACCCAGGTGTTCCCTCCTTAACAGTTTGCGCACTTCATAGACATCATCTTTTCCATCTTCAGCTCATTTACCAAAACTTCCTCAAGTCACCTTGCATATCCATGCACCAATTCCTCTCTTTTCCATTTATTACTCATCATTCCTAAACTTTTGGACATACCTAAACATTTCTTCCCAACCTCTTAGCACCTTAACCTGGTTCTTCTTTACCTTGACCTTCCTACACCCTCCTTAGACATCTACATCTCTTTTACTCAATTTACTCACCATTCTCATGATCTTACACTCTTATACAAACCTAGTCAATTTCCTCGACAATCGATAACATTCTCCTTCAACCTTCACTCCCATCACCTAAGTCCTCTCATTACCATCTAACTAAAACCTTATTGTTCCACCACTAGTATCCTCTTCACTTACACAAGCTTCCCAAAATTCTCATTGTTATATTCCCTAGTTCATAACTAAATCACCTTAAAGCATTATACATCTTTTCATCCAAATTTTGCACAAGTCTTACCATTCCTCATACCATGACTTTGGTGTGTTCAATACACCCACCAATCCTCTAATTCTTCCTAGACAACTCTAGGTCATTCTCATCCTCAAGAACTCCTTAGTTAACTCATTTCCACTCAAATTCCTTTTAATGATCCCAAGTGAATCCTAGGGCATCTTAACTCACCACTACCACTTAAACACTTTGTTTTCTACTCAAATTTTGCCATAGCTTCTCTAGTATATTATCATGCCCAAATGCATTGTTTTCCTCATTTAACCATCTCACACACATCAAGTTCTTTCTCATCATATTTTATCACCCAAACCAACTCATTCACAACAAACTCAATATATTGCAATAATCTTAAATTTCATAGCACTAAGGCTCTTAAATGACATGGCTCTTAGGCCCTTAAATAACATAAACTTAAACACTGAATTTCCCACATATAAAAGCTTTCAACCTACAAGTACACCCATCAATCTCATAGTAGTTATAATGCTCATAAAATCCATCTTAAACTTATCTTACTAACTCATTCCCATTGGCTCCTTAGTCACAAGTTCATAAGCTTGTTTAAATTCCTTTTTCCTAGGTTATATAACCCATTACATAATGTAAGCTTTAACCTACATTAGTACTCATCTAAATACCACCCCTTAAAACTTAAACCACCCTTAGGTAAGCATTTTACCTTGTTTTCCCAAGCTTATCTCTACTTCCTCCTTAGACTTTGTTCTTGAATGAATCTCGGCCACCCATTAAATTTCCTTTGCCAATGTTATAATCAATATTCAATGACTCTCATGAGTTCTAAACAATACACTAACCTTAAGGAGTAAACCCTAGGTTAAAAATGTGTTCTAAGGTATAAAAGTGGATGATTACCTTTGAAGTCTCAAGGTAGACTTGGGCATTGAATGAAATATGACCTCCACTAGTCCTTTTTGAATAAAACAAGCTAGAACAAGGCATAAAAACAAAGCCCCATGAGTAGTAATTTTTGGCCATGTAGAAGAAGTGGTGGAAACATGGTTTTTCTTACATTTTCCTTACCTTGAATGAATGGAGAAGACAATGAACAACTCAAGCTATTTTTTCCTCCTCCAATGGTGATTTCACATGGCTCCAAAATGAAGCTTTTCATATTTTGAAATGATAGGAAGCAAGGTCTTGGTCTAACTAAGAGAAATCTATGCTTAGTTTTTGATTTGGAGCTAAAATGAGCAAGTTATGGACATTTGAAGATGAGGAAACCATGGAGGCTGCTTGGGACGGTTTGGAACAGAGGAAAAGAAGAAGAGAATCATGGAAGAAGAGAGTGAATGAAGAGGAGGAGAGAAGGTAAGCTAAAGGTAAGGTATTTTACTTTTAAAAGTAAATAGTACTATTCTCTCTTTTACTCTTATTTCCTTTATTTGCTTATTCATGTGGTGACTCCCCACATCAAAACCGGCCACCCCCTTAATAACCAAGATATTTTTGGTCTTGGTTGACCAACCAATTGACTTATGTTGACTAAAACTTAAACTAGCCACTATTTGGCACTATTCATAAACTAGTGCACATATTTGTGAAATTTTTGGTTTCCCATTGATTTAGACTTCCTAATGTGATACTAATTAGCACACATGTTGATTAGGGTGTAATTATGGGCGTTTAGCCACTCAAAACCCATTTCTAAGACAATTTCTCAAAAAGGTGCTTTAAAGGGTCTTAAAACACATTTTGTGTTTAAGCTTGTTTTTGAGCTTTTTTTCTTTTCTAATTGATTTAACATGTCCATTAGCATGTTACTAAGGTGTTATAATGATATTTGGGTGCTAATTAAAGTCACTCAAAGCTTAAAGCACGTTTTTGCCTAAATTGCCCTTAAGTCGTTTTCTTGTGTTTTCCTTGGTTTAAATTGTCTACCAATCTTTCTAAGGCATATGTTATCCTTACTACATCATAATTTGATGTTTAATTTGCATACTTAGGTTTGGGGTATTTCATTAATATTTAGTTGTTTATTTCCGCTACGATTTCAATTATTGTTAAGTGTGTAGTAGGGGTGTTACAAAGTTAAGTATATTAATATACACGACGTAACCATACATGTAATATAGCGCTTTTCCTAATCCCGAGTTAAACCGAAAACCTGACAAACGTTATTAGTTAGCACGGGGAGTAAACTGGGATGGATTAACAACGGTACTGGGTGTCGTAGTGTATTATTAGTATGAGATGCTGATGCATACTGTGATGCATATTGAAGAGGGAAAAAGTACAAGGATAAGGAAAGATAAAACATCCGGTCTCATGTGACTGGAAGGAATAGCTTCGAATAAGGAGTATCGCCGGATCAGAATGTGACCTGGCCGGATGGGTAGTCAAATATCTTGCTTGTGTAAATGCCAGCCTGGCAATTAAGAAGAAAGACAGGCTGGCAACTCTCGATCTAGTAGCAAAAACACTATAAATAGGGGTTTAATCCCACAATAAAGGACACGATTAACATTCGAGGCTACATACTGTTGCATTGCCCCTGTCCTCACGACTCTCTCTCACTCTCTCTTAGGCTCGGTCACACAGTAACAAGGTAATTCGACGAGGTACAGGAAGAATTAGAATCAGACTAGGGATTAGGGTAGAAGGCTAGGGAATTTAGGAATTCTCCATTTCATTTTGGCGCCGTCTGTGGGAAACGAATGGCTCAAGATCTTTCTTAGCAACCACGAATCCACCGGAGGTAGTTTGATGATGAACGAAACAATGAAATCCTGAAACTTTGAGGTTGTGCCTTTTGCAGGTGTAAGCGAGGAGCGTGCGCGTGGAAGAATGGCCCCAAGAACAAGAAAGACACCCCGACCTGATGGCGAGATCAACAACGAGAGAGTGACTGAAGATAACAGAGCGGAGGCTGGAGACACGATCTCCAAGCAAGCGTTGGAAGAAATGCTAAAGAGCTTAGTCAGGACCATTGATGAAAGGATAGTGGAAGGGAATGAAGTCTTGCAGCAGGAACTGATGCAGCGAGATGTGGAATACCAGAAGAAATGGGAGGACATGACCGAGGCGCTTGAATCGCTCAAGAACCGCGGCTCCGAAGCGAGCAACAGCCGGAAAAAAGAGCAGCTAGAGAAAACTCTGATCGTCAGCGAAGAGATCGAGGAGGATGATTCGATTGACATGACACTTTATCCCTTCTCCGAGAGAATCAGGAAGGCGAAACTTCCTCCCCACTTCGTTGCGCCAACGGTGGAGAAGTACGATGGAACGGGCGACCCTGCTCTTCACGTTAAAAAATTTATGTTCGCAATGAATACGCAGGGGATAAGTTCTCTCGCTCTTTGCAATCTGTTTCCGGGAACATTATCCAAGAGGGCACTCGGCTGGATCTCAACAAGACCCCCGCAGTCGATCTCAAGCTTTAAGCAATTGACTGAGGAGTTCCAGCAATATTTTGCTGCAAGCAAGCAAAAAGATCAAGAAAGAAACAATAGAACTAATGGATCTCAAACAGCGAAAGGGGGAGACGGTGAAGGAATTCAGTGAAAGGTTCCATAAGCAGGTAGCCGAAATTGACGACATTGATGAGAAGATTCTAATCAAGGCTTTCGGGAACGGGCTAGCACAACCAAGACTTGCCGGGAAGATCGCAACGAAAGCCCCAAAAACCCATGGAGAGCTGGCTGAAATGATTCATGAGTTTCTAAAGTCAGAAGTGGCGGAAAATAAGGCCAGAGATTTGGCAAACAGCTTCAAGGCGGTTAACGATAAAAAAGGGGGGCAGAATGGGAATGGCTCATCTGGCAGCGTATCAGGGAGTTCATCCGGGGGAGGCTCAAGATACAAGCCTTACTACAAGACTCCATCCCAGGGACCTCAGTTTCAGAACGCCAGGGTCGCTGTTCAGATTGATCCGGGCAGGTATGCGGCGGCGGTCAAAGAAGGATATCTACCCCCACCAAAGAAGCCTTATCCAGGGGAGATTCCGGTAGCCTTCTGCGAATATCATGGCTGCAAAAGTCACAGAACCGCAAATTGTGCCACTCTGGCCAAAGAGTTAAGATCATCGAGGAAGAAAAGAAGAGCAAGGGAAAGCAGGCGGCAGGCCAGCAGAAGCAGTACGGCAGGCAAAATCAATCTCGAAATCACCAGGAAGAAGAGATCCACCCTGAGCTAAACCACGGCAAATCAGTCGGTATGATCTCAGGTTTGTAAGAAGATGGAGAAGTTTTTGTTTCCCTAGTATTAGGTAAGACCAGTCATGTCGGTAATAAGACAAGAGCTGTGTAATCGGTCTGTGTAATCGGTCTTTTTTCTCTTCCTGTCAGAACAGGCAAATATTGTAAAAATTTTCCGGTGATTCCCTTCGGAAAAAATAGAAATCTAATAAACTTTTTCTCTTAAGTAAATTCTCAGGTCTCTTTTCGGAGGTAGGACCGTTGACCCCAAACGAAAGGAAAAGACATATTCATGCGGTACATCAGGAACTACCGGAAAGAAAAATCGCCAAACGAGAGAATCTTCCCCAGATTTTCTTTACAGATGAAGACGAAGAAGGGGTGTTATCCTCACAATGATCCACTGGTCATTCGGGCTCAAGTGAATGACAGGATGATGGAAGGGATCTTGATAGATAGCGGGGCTGGAGCGAATGTCATATCTGCCGAGGCAGTTAAAAAATTGGAAATTCCAGAAAGTAAGATTAAACCATATTCGGCGGTCCTCGGAGGCTTTGTTGGGGGCGTTTCTACCAAGTCTTCAGGGAGCATAGACTTCACCATGACATTAGGGTTGGGAGATGAACGAAGAACTGAAAAGCTCACAGCCTTCATTGTACCAGGACTTTCCGGATACAATATGTATCTCGGTCGACCAGGGATTAATGCTTTCAAAGCAATATGCAGCACTCACCACCTAAAGATGAAGTATCTAACCAAGGCTGGAAAGGTGGTAACCATAAAGGGGAGTCAAAAGATGGCTCGAGTATGTGAAGTCCGCATCATGGAGGGAATGCCGGAAGAAGGGATGGTCAAAACAGTGGGGTCGGACAAGGAATTCAAAGGAAAGCTCCCTTTCCCGCCAGAGCCGGATCAAAGAACAGGAGACTGTGGAACCTCTAAAGAGTCACCAAGAGAGGTATACTTAAAAACTGACCCTTCTAAATTTTTTAAAATAGGAAATGCATTCGGCAGTGGGGAACAAACTCACCTGATGAGATTCCTGGAAAAAAGAAGGACAACTTTCGCCTGGAGTACGGACGAAATGCCAGGAGTAGACCCAAGCGTTATCCAGCATGACCTACGAGTGGATCCGAAGCACCCAGCCATCCGGCAAAGAAGAAGAATAATAGGAGAAGAAAGGGACCTTGCGGCACGCGCTGAGGTGCAAAAACTGCTTAAAGCCGGATTCATCAGAGAGGTGTCTTATCCCAAGTGGTTAGCCAACGTTGTAATGGTTAGAAAATCTAATGGTAAATGGAGAATGTGTGTGGACTTCACAGATCTAAACAAAGCATGCCCTAAAGACTTTTATCCATTACCATCAATAGATAGGTTGGTTGCTTCAACGGCTCAAAGTTCTGTCTTAAGTTTCTTGGATGCGTTCTCAGGATATAATCAAATAAGGATGAATGAAGATGATTCGGAAAAAACATCTTTCATTACCTCGGCCGGAACCTTTTGTTACAAGGTGATGCCTTTTGGATTAAAAAATGCAGGTGCAACCTTCCAAAGAATGATAGACAAAGTGTTCAAACAACAGTTGACTCGGAATGTAGAGGCATATGTTGATGATATTGTTGTAAGGAGTAATTCCTGGGTACAGCATATGGAAGATCTAAGAGAAACCTTTGATACCTTAGACAGATTCCAAATCAAGCTGAATCCGGAAAAGTGTGTATTTGGAGTTACAAAAGGAAAGTTCTTGGGCTTTATCGTTGGGCAAAGGGGAATTGAGGTGGATCCCGAAAAAACCCAAGCAATCCTCGATCTATCGCCACCAAGGAACATTAAAGATGTGCAAGCATTGAACGGAAGACTCACGGCTTTAGCAAGATTCTGTTCAAAACTCCAAGAAAAGTCAATTCCATTCTTCAGTATTTTACGAAAAAACAAGAAATTCCAGTGGAGTCAAGAGTGTGTGGACGCCTTTGAAAGGATCAAAGAGATGCTCAAAGAATTGCCAAAACTGGGTGTTCCGGCGCCCGGTCAAGACTTGTATCTCTATCTGTCCGCTACGGATTGGGCGGGGTAGCGGCTGTGCTAATAATGGAGGAGGAGAGAAAAGAGATACCAGTATATTACACCGGAAAAATCCTAACTCCAGCAGAAAGCCGGTACACCAACATCGAAAAAATATTGTTCGCATTAGTCGTTGCATCTCGTAAGCTTCGACCTTATTTTCAGTCACACCGGGTATTCGTTAGAACGAATTGGCCACTAAAACAGATAGCAAACAACCCAAATGCATCCGGGCGAATGGTCAGTTGGACTGTCGAGCTCACCCAGTACGAAATCCACTTTCTTCCCCGAACAGCCATAAAAGCGCAGGCTTTGGCGGACTTTATAACCGAAACAACCTTTGCCCAAAAACAAAGAGAGTTCACCAACCCATACGTTGTCTTAGTTGATGGAGCTCGATGTAAGACTGGAGCGGGAGCCGGAATAGTGGTCCAAACGCCGGATGGAAGAACTCTTAACTTTGCGTTCCGGCTAGACTTTGAGGTAACAAATAATGAAGCAGAATATGAAGCTCTCATACAGGGTTTGGAGGTCGCCACTGCCTTAGGGGCAACAGGTTTTTTCTTATAATAAGACAGTAGTTCTCGTTTGTGTCCTTAGAAATTTTTACATACCTCCAAAAGGGGAAAATGGGGCTTACCTCTTTGTTGTTATGCAGAATTGGAAATATACTCAGATTCAATGCTAGTGGCACGACAGAACGATAACATTTACGAAGTCAAGGAGGAGAAGCTTGGGAAATACTTGGCCAAAGTCCAAGAGACAAAGGCGAACTTTCAGAGATGTGAATTAAGACATCTTCCCCGAGCAGAAAACATAGAGGCCGATACGCTGGCTAAATTGGCCAGTATGGCCGAGAGAATGCCTAGTAAAGTCTGGATGGAAATAAAGGCGAGCTCAAGTCTGGAAGAAATCCGGGTGTGCACCATTGAATCAGGCACAATAGCCAAGTCTTGGATGACGCCTATTGTTGATTACGTACAAAACGGAAACTTGCCGCAAGATGAGAAGGAAGCGGCAAAAACAAGGCGAAGGGCTGCGTCTTTCTTTCTAGAGCAAGGGCAGCTCTACAAAAGATCATTCGCGAGACCAGCGCTTAAGTGTGTTACCATAGAGGAGGGAGCAAGGCTCATGGAAGAGCTACATGAGGGAACCTGCGGGAACCACCAAGGAGAGAGGGCGATAATTCACAAAATCCTAAGGCTAGGATACTATTGGCCAAGAATGAGGGAGCATTCGAAGGAATACATACGGAAGTGCATTAAATGTCAAGACACGGGCACAAAATACACAATCCTCCATCCACACTAAAAAGCATACTATCCCCAATCCCATTTGCCATGTGGGGTTTGGATATCATTGGACCTTTCCCGGAAGCATCCCCTGGGAGATACAAATTCATTTATGTGGCCATTGATTACTTCACCAAATGGGTGGAAGCCATGCCAACGGTGTCTATTACCGCAAGAAAGTCACAGGACTTTATCTGGAAATATGTGGTTTGCAGATTCGGAATCCCAAAGATAATAGTAACTGACAATGGAGCTCAGTTCAACTGTAATAGCTT
This sequence comes from Limonium bicolor, assembly GCA_023374045.1. Classification (NCBI taxonomy): domain Eukaryota; kingdom Viridiplantae; phylum Streptophyta; class Magnoliopsida; order Caryophyllales; family Plumbaginaceae; genus Limonium; species Limonium bicolor. The sequence goes on from CM041776.1 coordinate 88,000,893, forward strand.
CCGGGCGTTCTGTGAAGAGTGGAAGATTGATCTGAGGTTTGCATCGGTCGCTCATCCACAAGCGAACGGCCAGGTAGAAAATGCAAATGGACAAATTGTCAAAGCTATAAAAAGGAGGTTGGACAGCAAAAAAGGGGGTTGGGCAGAATTGCTACCTCAGGTTCTCTGGTCCTACAGAACAACCGAAAAGGGTCCAACTGGAGAAACTCCATACAGATTAACATACGGTCTGGAAGCGATTGTTCCGGCTGAGATTATAGTCCCATCAATTAGATGGGAATCCTTTGATGAGGAAAACAACAATGAAGGGGTAAAAGACAACCTTGACCTGCTTGAAGAGACCAGGGCCATGGCCCAGGTTAGGATGGAAAGGGATAAAGCGAAAGTGGAAAGATATTTTAACCAAAGAACGAGGGAAAGGGGTTTTGCTCCGGGAGAGCTGGTTCTTCGAGAGGTAAAACAGCCAAAGAAATTAGAGCCTCAGTGGGAGGGACCGTTTTAATACAGCAGCGAACAGGGCGAGCCTCCTACCGCCTGAAAAACAGCGAAGGATGCGAGTTGCCTCACTCTTGGCATGCTGAATGCCTTAAAAAGTTTTATGTATAAAAGCATTTTTTACAAAGAGCAATAAAATGAGGTATTCTTTTGAGGCAAAGTTTTTTGAAATGTACCATCCGGCCAGCGTGCCTACAGGCTATCACGCCTTGAAATGTACCATCCGGCCAGCGTGCCTACAGGCTATCACGCCTTGAAATGTACCATCCGGCCAGCGTGCCTACAGGCTATCACGCCTTGAAATGTACCATCCGGCCAGCGTGCCTACAGGCTATCACGCCTTGAAATGTACCATCCGGCCAGCGTGCCTACAGGCTATCACGCCTTGAAATGTACCATCCGGCCAGCGTGCCTACAGGCTATCACGCCTTGAAATGTACCATCCGGCCAGCGTGCCTACAGGCTATCACGCCTTGAAATGTACCATCCGGCCAGCGTGCCTACAGGCTATCACGCCTTGAAATGTACCATCCGGCCAGCGTGCCTACAGGCTATCACGCCTTGAAATGTACCATCCGGCCAGCGTGCCTACAGGCTATCACGCCTTGAAATGTATCATCCGGCCAGCGTGCCTATAATGTCTAGGAATTTACTTGAAAGCTTTGAACGAAGGTATAAAATCTTCCGTATAATAAAGGGGAGGCTTATAAAGCATTTGGAAATCCGGTCGCTCCGGATAAAGCCAAATGAGAAATATATAAAGCCAACTCATAGGAGTAACTTAAAACAGTTAAGGGATACAAAAGAAGTGGTAAAGGCAAAGCGCTAAGACATTACCAAAACAGTAATCCAGAGTACAACTATACAAGGTTCCTACACTAAAAACTACTCTATCTATAAAACATCTATTTCTGCAGGCTTTTTGCAGCAGACCTTTCGACCGGGTTGGACACACTCTCCTGAGAATTAGATCTCCCAGCGGCCTGGTGGGAACCAGCAACCCCTTGACGCACTCCACTATCGGGGGGAAGAAAGGAAGCTTGGCCAGGTCCAAAGACTGTCTCACCAGGGAGACGACCGAACTTCTCAAAGTCTTCAAAGAAATTGCTCTTCCGAGCAACATTGTCAAACTCCAGCTCACTATACAAATCGTCATCCAGCACTTCCCCCCTCTTCAGAAAGTACTTAGAGATGGTTTGGCGACAGACATTCGTGATCTTCCGGCTTTGGGAGCCGAAAGCCTTTTTCAAATGGGCAATAATAGTTCCTTGCTTCTTCAGCTCCTCTTGGGTCCGACGGGCGTAGGCTGTATGCTTAGCAACATCCTCCTCGAGCTGTAAAACCTGAGCTCGGTAGAGATCGCGGTCAGAACCCGCAGCAGAAAGCTCCTCATTCAGCTTGTCGATGCGATTGCTGAGTTTCTCGACATGTCTTAAAGATTTTCAGAATCTGTTTTCCAAAAAAAGAGAAGAGAGCAAGAACGGTAAGAATAAGGCATGAGGATGGAAACGGCAGGAAAGAGGCCGATAAGACTCACCTTTGGGGAACCTTAGCACTCTGGGTTGAGGGAGGGCCATGGCCTCCTCTAAAGCCTTCACCTTTTCTTCCAGAGAAGCCTTCTCGGCTGCAAGAGCAGCTTTACCGGTAGAGAGAGCCGTGTTTTCTTCCATTAAGAACTGCTTCTCTTGGTCAAAGGCGGTCCGAGCCTGCACATCCAGGGCATTTTTTCCTCGGTCAGTTCAGTAAGCTCTTGAATAAGTTTGGCTTTATCTTCCACTAAAGCTTCCATCTGCCTGGCCAAAGCTTTTTTGTCCGCCTCAAGGGACTCGACTTCTTTCTCAAGGGCGGTATTCAGGTCTGCAAAGTAAACCTTATCTGAAGTAAGGGATTCCACATCCCTCTTGTGAGCAGCTTGTACCTGCCGCAACAAAACTTCCAAGTCAGACAAAGCATGCTTTGGTATCAAGGCATCCTTTTCGCCGGAGGGTTTGCAGTATACCTGTTTCAGGATACTCTCTGTGTGGAGGTTCTGGTTTCTCAGAGCGAACATCTCTTCCCGTAAGTTCTTTAACTTCAATTCATATTCGTCTCGAAGACGAACACTCATGGCGAGATGACCGCAGCTCCTTGTTTAGAGTGTCTGTCCTTTCTTTCACCTTGCGGTCAATCTCATAATTTACGTGATCCATGTAGGTATCATGACTGGAACGGGTTTGCTTCAACTCAGCTTCAATATTGTTGGCTCGACTTTTTTCACGTTGCAGGTCAACTGAAGATCCCGAGTCTGAACTTCGGCGCTTTGGGCCATTGACATAACCTAAAGAAACGAAACATAAAAGGCTTAAGGAATGTCAAGAGGATGTGAGAAGGGGAGGAAGACGGCGCTTACTCGAAAGATGCTTTGCCACATCAGGTTGAAGACCTCTCCCATGGGAATGGAATGGCGCATAATAGCATCAGCTCCTCCGCTCCCGGCCCTCAGTTTCTCCTTGGTGGCAGTAACAATGGACGGAGGGGCGAAGATCCCGTCCGGATGATCGGACAGCCTTATCGCTTCCTTCCAGGCGTCGGTGTATCGAGCAGCGTCAAAGGAGATCTTGCGCAGGGGTTGCCCAAGTAGTACAGCCATCCCTCCTTCTGGGAAGAACCGGTGAAACTCCCCTGAACAGGGGGGGAGGAGAGGAGGAGGCAGTAATGTCCCCCCTTTGCTTGTCTTCCCTCTGCTTGCTTCGAAGTTCTGGGTTCTCGGGCACAGGACGGTATTCTTTCACTCCCTCGGGTACTGATTCCAGACTCCAGGAACATCATGTGAGTTGAGGTCCCAGGAGGTTCACGGTCCATTTCATTTCAGAAACCTCCGTTAAAACAGCTTTCGGCTTTGATGCTGTCTTCTTCCGAAGTCTTTGAGTACCGGAAGCCGGAACAGCAGAAGTGGGGGGGACTGGGCCACAAGCAACCTCGTTGTCAGTAACGGTTATGGGAGCGTCTTGAGAACCTAAAAAAAGGAGAGGTCAGCGTAAAATGTACAAAAAAGGAGAGGCCAAAGTTTCCCTCAAATAAGGAAGAGCAATACGTAGGTTAGTATCTTCCAAGACAGCACCGTGGGCCGGATCGGAAGAAAAATATCCTGCCAAGTCAGGAAACAATTCACAAATAGGGGTTGGGTGACCAGCCCCCTGCCCTGCACGAAAGACAGATCCCTGGCCTGAATCGGGAGTAAGAGGGAGAGAGACGCGACGCCCAGACCCTGGACTCACGTGCCAAGTACCTGGCAAATCACCGCTCGACCGGGCTGGAGACTCAGTAATCCTCTTTTTCTTCTGGCCGGAATGGCCTTGTCATTATCGCCTCTCTGTTTCCTCTTGGAAGAGGAGGCATCCCCGAGGAGCCTTGTGGCCGCATCAACAGCCGCATCGACAGACGCGTAGTAATCGACTTGCTCGTCGCCCATTTTGAAGTTAACAAAATTCCAACTGTTGAAGGGCCCCACCTTATCTCCTCTAGAAAAGAAATCTACCAGAACGACGCAAAAAGTAAGAAAACGGAAAAAGGTAAAAACTTAAGAAAATTGATTAAGTAAAGCTTACTGTGATATTTCTTCAATGAGTTCAGGCGCGCCGGAGTGAAAAATTGGGAGATCGTAGGCTGCTTCCTGCTCACCATCTTCAGGATTTTCGAGATAGGCATTTCTTGCGCCGGGGAGGCGGGGCAGCTAAATTGGCCTTTCGGAATCGAGGAACAGTAGGGAACTCCCAAAAATCGGCCTGGAGGTGGACAATGACAAACCATCGGGAGTTCCACCCGGAAGACACCTTCTTGTAGTCAAAAAGGGAAAAGCCGGCCTTCGCCTTGATGGTCAGGCTATCAGGATCGTCCCTTGTGCAGTAGAACTGGGCGAACTCGGTTGCTTCCGCCTGAATGCTGTTCTCTTCACAAAGGAGGACATAAGCGTGAAGGTAAGAAATCGCCTTCGGGTGTAGGTGAGCAAGTACACAGCAGCGCCGAATCAAAAACCCAGAACAAATGGGTGAGGGGGCACAGTTAGGCCGCGGGAGAAGAAATCCGCATAAACGGCGTACCCAAGTCCAAAATTATCATGGGGATGTGAATCGGGAGAGGGAAGATAGATACAAGTACCCAGTGGGACTTCGACATCCTTTAAACAGAGAGAAGGGAGGAAGTATCCAGGGAGGATGAAGAAGGTTCTCGATCAGCAGAAAAGGGCTCGGTAGACTTCAAATAGTGGGGCGAAACCCTTGGGGCGAAAAGTGCCTTGAATCGCCTCTTTAGCAGGGACAAAATTCGCTGCGGCCTTGTTCTTCTTCGAGCTAGACGAGGCCATCGGAGTAAGAAAACAGGGACAGAGACGAAGCAAAGAAGTGGAAGGATTCGAAAGCAAGACGCAAGAGAAGAAGCGACGAAGTCTGGGCAAGCAAGGGAGAGAGATGTCTGAAAGAGATCGAGACTGGAGCTTTGAAGAAAGCGATTCCCGCCCAGTTAATGAAAAATAAAAGGGAGACCTTGCACCTTCCTGGAAATGAGGCGCTGGCACAAAACGACTCTGCAAATTCCACATCAAAAAGGGGCAGGCACGAGCTAAGCACGGGCCGGGGCGTGACTCGGAAAAAAAAAAAACTTGTGGGACTAAAGAGAGGTGACGGCCGGAAGAGCAAGAGGCCGTAGCGACAAAAAAACAAACAAGGGATACGCTAAGAAGTTCTACTTTTTACGTTTAAAGGACCAAAAGTAGAACTTGTGGGACTGATGAAGAGGGAAAAAGTACAAGGATAAGGAAAGATAAAACATCCGGTCTCATGTGACTGGAAGGAATAGCTTAGAATAAGGAGTATCGCCGGATCAGAATGTGACCCGGCCGGATGGGTAGTCAAATATCTTGCTTGTGTAAATGCCAGCCTGGCAATTAAGAAGAAAGACAGGCTGGCAACTCTCGATCTAGTAGCAAAAACACTATAAATAGGGGTTTAATCCCACAATAAAGGACATGATTAACATTCGAGGCTACATACTGTTGCATTGCCCCTGTCCTCACGACTCTCTCTCACTCTCTCTTAGGCTCGGTCACACAGTAACAAGGTAATTCGACGAGGTACAGGAAGAATTAGAATCTGACTAGGGATTAGGGTAGAAGGCTAGGGAATTTAGGAATTCTCCATTTCACATATTAATAGATTGTTAGAGGCGTCTCGAGGATCGCCAGAGGAGTTAGCTGATTCATACTCCACGGTCTAATAATCCTGGTGCACGGTATGTTATTTATGTCGCTTGATTGTCTCTGAGGGTTTCCTCAGTTCAGACATTGTGTGAAAATCTATGTTAATATTGAATGTCTATTTGCGTGAATTAATATGCTTGAGTTGTGTATTAATACTGCTTTATTATTATTACTGTTGTACGATAACAGTACTGTTAGTATATAAGAACATATTATAAGACGAACTAGCGGCAATGATGCTATCTTATATCTGTAATATAAGGAACGTAAGTAAAACATTGTAGCACTAGGATAATAAGATATATATATATATTTTCTGAGGATTATATACAGAGCATTGGCCTTTTTAACGCCGCTCTCGTATCTAACACTGGATCCCGAGTCGACATACTCAGGATTGAACTAACAACCTTAGTCTGCTGTGTTTGGAAAATAGTAAGACGATGCGATGGTATAGATAAGTTAATCAAGAGGTTGTGGCTCTTGCTGTAAATTATGATCAATTAACAATACTAGGATGCCGTGTGGGTATCTGTAAGTATCAAGATAAATTTCCAACGGACTACAGATGGTTCGTCGGTCGGAGACTCTACCGCTGGAGTGGCTACTGCCGTGGGTGATCCGCCATTGGAGATGGGTAACTTAGAGACACGTCGTTTCAACGAGACGTTGTCATTAGGCATGACTGAACAATTACAAGCAACTATATTAGCTCGTACAGTAGGTGAACATTATTTGGGCTTGTATGCCAAAGATGAGAATCTATACTTGTTTATAATCCTCGTTGTTTTGCCTTGTTGTTCATTGGTTATGCTATGTGGTTATGTGATGTATGTTGAAAGATTTGTTGAAATGAGTCGTTGTACTCATATGTGTGTTGTGAATTGGTTTGAGTCATTGTACTCATATCTATTTTTGTGAACTGGTTGAGTCGAGTCACTGTGCTCGTGTGTGGATTATTGTGGATTGGTTGGTCGAGTGAGTCGCCGTACTCAATTATGAACTATTAAGTGTTTGGTGGAGTGGAGTATTCGTACTCATGTATGCATTGTAACACTTTCAGTTGGTTTATTACGATGTGATGTGTGAAGCCGGGGGCTTGTTTGCTATTTGAGTTTACTGCAATATATTTGTTGCTTTACAGTTTTTATATTAAACTACTTGCATGAAAATGAATTGCATGCTCTCGACCAAATAACTGAGGGTCTGAGGGGGCCATGACAGTGATGTAGTAACATACTTAGTAGGGGCTGATTCCATACCACAAACAAATATTTTGCAGGTATGCGGCTTCCGGTGTCAATAGAGAGCGGGACGCGCTGGGTAGTTTAGTCACAGTTGTTTAAATATGCACTGTTGTATTTCGATACGAACATAGAAACGTGTGTAGGATTGGGTACTTAGAATGCTCACTATGATTGTATTTTATTTTGGAATGGAAGGTTAGATCTATCTCTTGTTGTCACTGTGGGAAATTGTTTCGTATTTATGAATATATCAGTAAGCACGTTATTACTCGTATGGGCGAGTGAGAACGGTGACACCAGTAGTTCAGTTGTTTAGATTACTGCTGCAATTACAATGTTAAGTAAGACGATTACGAGCCGATTAGAGTAGGGGTGTTACAAAAGTGGTATCAGAGCGGAGTACCGCTCGGATGACAAGAGATAGTAGGATTTTGATAGTAAGCATAGGTTTTGGGAATACGGGAAACGTTGTAAGGATACGTGACCTTACGAGGTCGGTGCAATGCTTAAATGCTTGCACACAATAGCCGTAGAGGCACTTCAATATTAAACAACCGAGACTACGGTATGAGACTGAGTAAAGGTCTAACCCGTCCTCTTGACATACATTAGGGAGAAGTCTGGGTAATAGTACTAAGGAAGGACGAGGCGCAGCGGAAGGTGGTGAAATCCAGCAACCCCAAGTAACGCGAATTCGGCAGGAACCGCTCGCACTTGATGGGAGAGCATCCCGGGAAATTTGCAATGGTACCTGTTAGCAGAAATATGTTACTATCTCTACCTAGGCAGTGTACCTATCGTTTTGCGGAATAGTGAATTGAGTGGGGTTGTCGATCTCAGGGACCTCGTTCAATTAACTGACAATTTATTTACTAACCGAGAAAACTAAACTAAGAAAATAGGAAACGTCAGTTTTTCAGGTTTTACTTAACTTTAATAAAAAGAAGGACTAAACAAACTAACATAAAATAATGAAACGGTAAAAAGATAAAAATAAACTAAATAAAGAAATAAAGATTGAATCTAAAGAAGCATCCCGGATTGTTCTGCAAACCTTCACTTTATTAATCTATCAATAAACTCTTCCCTAATTCTGCAATAAACTCAGGAATTATAAATAGTTCGTTGACCGGTCCCTGTACAACGAACCCTAACTAACTGAAATAACAAGCCGCAAACCATGCCCAAGTTATCAAGTTAATAGCATTAAACACAATTCCTATTGGAGACAGAATAACCTATAGGCAAACCATGCTTCTAGTCGTTAATCCGGTTTAACTTCCTATGTCTTGTTTACTAATCTCAGCGCCGCATTTTGATTAGAAAACTACAAATATTACTTTAATAATTGATCAGAAGATTAAAGCACATTAAGAACAGGAATTAAACTACTGCATTAATGAATTAGAGAAAAGATTACAAAATAAATATAAAGATTCGGTTTGCTACCCCAATCCGGGGAGCTAAACTAACTACGCTAACATAAATATAAAAACTGGAAAAATAATAACAAAGGAAGAACACATGGACAGATTAGATAAAAAGGGAAGAAGAAACTCTGTAAAGAAGTCCCCGCTCCGCCTTCCGTCGTCGTGTGTGTCTGTATTAATCCTTGTCAGAAGTGTGGTGTGATGACAATGATATGTGGTGTGGTGGTAACGTTGGTGAACGGATGAAGACGTGGTGATGGTATGGTCTGGTGGTGGTGACGTTGAAGAGAGGCGCAAGCCTCTGCGGCGTGTGAGCATGATTGATGTACCGGTCCAGGAGTTACATTTATACTAGTTGGGATCTTTATCCTTACGGTAAAGATAAAAATCTGTTTTATTATTATCTTCTCTTCCGTCCTGTCAATCAGATGCAGCCCCTCTCTTTCCTTCCGAATCAATCTCATACTTATTAACATGGGCCGTCAACCATTACTTAATCAAATGTTTGCATATTTAATGCCCATGAGTTCAAAGCCCGCGTGATGTGCTGGACATGATTGATATATACTAAATGAAATCGTGAGGCATGTATAATGCTCACGTGTAGCTCTGGACATTCATCTGAACAACGTATATGGGTGTATATATATGTATTTATATATATAAATATGTATGTGTATTTATATTATATATATATATACCACCATATGTTGTATTTTCCTGTATTTGACATATAAAATATATCAGTTCACATCAAAACACATATCTAAGGAAAAACATATGATAAGTGAGAAATATGGCATGAATTGTTATAAAAATAGGAAGAATTATATTCCTAAAAGTAGGTATATTTCGCACTTATCAAACTTCCTCACACTTAGCTTTTGCTTGTCCTCAAGCAAATAAAGACTATAACTACTTTTAAGGACCGTAGTATGAAAACTCAGGATTAAACAACTGCCAAGGAAAACAAGCAAAATGACAATCAAAAGAATAGTTCTGCTATCTGCTGTAGGTTTTCGCAAACAGTGAAAAAGAGTGAAGTTAAAAAAACATGGAGAAGTTAGATTATAGAAACTGAAACAGAATAGTCTGGGATCTTCCACCGTTTCTTCCTCTAACCTTTGGATGACAAGGGGTGTGAAGTAACACCTTATTCCGTGATACCTTTCAACACCACATACTCATGATCAGAATAAGCAAAATTGAATTACACATTTAACTTTTCAAAGTTCCTTTTCCTTAACATTTTATTTTGCCATTTGCATATTTAATTCATCCCCTCAGACTTTTCTCTTCACCCTTGTAGCGGCTTTGGGTCTTCTATCCCAGATTTCAAAACCTTAGGTAGATGGGTGATGAAGCACCCCCAAGGACTTAATAACCGAATGAAGAGGCCTGTTTTGGTTTAGAAATAAATTTCAATTCAGATCAGCGGAGTACCTTGCCTTATCCTTTCATACCAAACTTTCTTATCAATCCCAAAATCCCAAACTAGACTAATTCAGTTTTCATAATCATCTAATCCACCAAATTTCAGTGAAAATGGATTCAATTTAAGTAAAACTATACATACAAACAGCCAAAAGCAGAAAGATTCTTGAGGTGGTCATCAGGCTTGTTTTCAAAACCTCAACAAAAAATTTCACCTGGAGATTCAACATTTATTGGCGCTTAAAAGAAGCAATCCTTTCAAAACAATAGGACAAACAAAAACAAGTATGACATTTAAGCGCAACTGGCATATTTTCAGGGAAAGGTCATACTTCCTCACACTTAAGAGGAGCAATGTCCTCATTGTTCAAAAATAAAATCAGGAAAAGACCTTTCAAAATATGCCAGACTCATGAAGAATTTCATTCAGGACAATCATGGACTGATATAAAATAAGCATTAAGCATGATAGGCTGAACACAAACATTTAAAGTAAAGAAACTGAAACTCCCCTGATAACATAGATTGAGGAAGGTTCCCTTCCTCACACTTAAGCTTGAACAATGGGCTAGCATCCTTCCTCACACTTGCGACCAAGCAAGTGTCCAGCCTTGGGGGTTCATCAAACACCATGATAAAAATTTCACCTGCACACACTCACAACTACTGCAAAAACGCTGAAAGCGTTGCATTAAAAGCACTGGCACCACTGCCATCTCTGAATGAAAGAAAAAAAAAACCAGAAAACAAAAATAAAAATAAAACATAAATTTAACCACTGGGTTGCCTCCCAGTAAGCTGCCCATCTTTATAGTCTTTGGCTAGACTCCTGCTTCGTTATCCTGGATCAAAAATAAAAGTAGACAACAACTTTGCCAGGAAAACGAAGTAGGCAGTAATTAAAAGCAAACCACCTGGATCAAAACAAAACGTTACGTTGGCAAATAAAATAGGAAAATGAATACTCCACAAAACCTGATGTTTGAGGAGATACTGCCGGTAACGCTGCTCAGTCAGAAGACCAGGTGTGAATGGCTCTTCTTTCCTTCCTCAAATTGGAGGATGTAAACATCCTCCTTCTGTTGTTGAGGCTTCTGGAGGCAAAGTGGGAGTTGCTGTTGACTTGGTGGTAGCGGTGTTCCCTCCTCAGATTTGAGGATATAAATATTCTCTTCTGGGTGCAGAGACTTAACATTATAATCCTGTTGGTAGACAACTTCGGAGGAGATTCAACTTCTTCAATGTCTCTGGAGTCAACCACATCAGGTACCTCCACTGGTTCACAGATAGGTGCAGGCAGAATATCTTCACATACTGGTTGCTCTATTTGAGTTGAGGTTGAAGGAGGAGGGGAATATAAATTCCCAAATAATCGCTCCAACTCTTCATCAGACTCCTCTTCAGCTTCAGAAATTATAAGCTTGGAATGGTCTTCACCAATCAAAGTCTCTACTTGAGATCGGTCCACTAGGTTCGAATGACTTTGATTTTGGAGGAAATTTGTCTGCTCCTGTGCTAGCTGCTGCGAGATCTGATTTAGTTGCCTTTCCCAACTCCGGTTTATAGCTTCTTGCTCAGTAAATTTGGCATCTATATTGGCAAGCCTAGCATTAGTGATTTTTCTTTGCTCTAGGAGCTGCTCTAATACTCTCTATTCTGCTCGTATCCACCTTAGGGGGCTCCTGATAAGTGTAGAATTGTTGTTCCTCCATCTGCATTCTAGTCTGCTCACCTTCCCACCAATAAGGCTGTCGAAAAGACGATTGTTGTGGCTGGTAATAATCTTGTCGCCTGAACTGGTTGTAACTTTGAGTACCCGACTGATTATACCTGTTCAAATTATGCTCAATGTTCATTATTGTAATCGTCGTTTCCAACTGTGTCAACACTCTCCTCAACTCATACATGTTATCCTCCATCTTGCCTATCAAAAACAAAAATAAAAAGAAAAAGTAAAGTAGAACTAGAAAATAGACAAGAAACACAAAAACAAAATTAACTAAATAAATCAACACAGAGAAATAAAATATAAATAAAAGAGAATGACTAAAATAAATAACAAATAAATAAAACAAGAATAAAGCAAAAACGGAATAATTAACAAAATTAAAAATGAAAATAAAATATCAAAGATAGAATAAAGAAAAAAAACAGAAAAAATAAACCGACCGAAAATCAATTCCTAAAAGTATACGGTTATATCCTAAAAGTCTAGAAGATAGTCCTAAAATAATCCAATGAAAGTAATTGAATTCAAAATGCAAGCCTATTCTAACTACGAAACTAAAGTGAAAAAGAAATTAAAAACAAAAACTTACGCATAACTAACCTACAGTAATTGAATTCATAAATAAGATGGGAAATTCGGAAAAGAAAAGATCGTAATAACAAAGCAAAGTAAATCTGTTATCAACTTAAAGTAACGAAGTAACGAACTTAAAGATCGTATGTAGCAAATCTGTTATAAATTGAAAATTAAAAAAAAGAGAAAAAAAAAAAAAGAAACGTAATGAAAACAAAACTTACGTACTTCGAAACTAGCTAAATCAGAAATCGAAATTGAACAAAATCTAACCGAAATAAAAGAAGATAAAACTCAAATAAAATCTCAATCAGATAAATAAAAATGCCAATTAACCGTGCCAGAGGTCCCCGGCAACGGCGCCAAAAACTTGTTAGCAGAAATATGTTACTATCTCTACCTAGGCAGTGTACCTATCGTTTTGCGGAATAGTGAATTGAGTGGGGTTGTCGATCTTAGGGACCTCGTTCAATTAACTGACAATTTATTTACTAACCGAGAAAACTAAACTAAGAAAATAGGAAACGTCAGTTTTTCAGGTTTTACTTAACTTTAATAAAAAGAAGGACTAAACAAACTAACATAAAATAATGAAACGGTAAAAAGATAAAAATAAACTAAATAAAGAAATAAAGATTGAATCTAAAGAAGCACCCCGGATTGTTCTGCAAACCTTCACTTTATTAATCTATCAATAACTCTTCCCTAATTCTGCAATAAACTCAGGAATTATAAATAGTTCGTTGACCGGTCCCTGTACAACGAACCCTAACTAACTGAAATAACAAGCCGCAAACCATGCCCAAGTTATCAAGTTAATAGCATTAAACACAATTCCTATTGGAGACAGAATAACCTATAGGCAAACCATGCTTCTAGTCGTTAATCCGGTTTAACTTCCTATGTCTTGTTTACTAATCTCAGCGCCGCATTTTGATTAGAAAACTACAAATATTACTTTAATAATTGATCAGAAGATAAAGCACATTAAGAACAGGAATTAAACTACTGCATTAATGAATTAGAGAAAAGATTACAAAATAAATATAAAGATTCGGTTTGCTACCCCAATCCGGGGAGCTAAACTAACTACGCTAACATAAATATAAAACTGGAAAAAATAATAACAAAGGAAGAACACATGGACAGATTAGATAAAAAGGGAAGAACTCTGTAAAGAAGTCCCCTCCGCCTTCCGTCGTCGTGTGTCTGTATTAATCCTTGTCAGAAGTGTGGTGTGATGACAATGATATGTGGTGTGGTGGTAACGTTGGTGAACGGATGAAGACGTGGTGATGGTATGGTCTGGTGGTGGTGACGTTGAAGAGAGGCACAAGCCTCTGCGGCGTGTGAGCATGATTGATGTACCGGTCCAGGAGTTACATTTATACTAGTTGGGATCTTTATCCTTACGGTAAGATAAAAATCTGTTTTATTATTATCTTCTCTTCCGTCCTGTCAATCAGATGCAGCCCCTCTCTTTCCTTCCGAATCAATCTCATACTTATTAACATGGGCCGTCAACCATTACTTAATCAAATGTTTGCATATTTAATGCCCATGAGTTCAAAGCCCGCGTGATGTGCTGGACATGATTGATATATACTAAATGAAATCGTGAGGCATGTATAATGCTCACGTGTAGCTCTGGACATTCATCTGAACAACGTATATGGGTGTATATATATGTATTTATATATATAAATATGTATGTGTATTTATATATATATATATATACCACCATATGTTGTATTTTCCTGTATTTGACATATAAAATATATCAGTTCACATCAAAACACATATCTAAGGAAAAACATATGATAAGTGAGAAATATGGCATGAATTGTTATAAAAATAGGAAGAATTATATTCCTAAAAGTAGGTATATTTCGCACTTATCAGTACCCCACCAGCCGCAGCCCGTACCTCGAGTACCGCCTAGGGAGGAAATGAAATGAGAGGCGCCACGGAGATGATCCTCCTGATCGGGAAGACCCGATGTGGTCGCTATGAGAATTATGTTAATTGTATAAAATAAGAATTTGTGTTGTGATGAATTGTTAAGGACCGGGGGTCCTGGTAATGACATAATGTCTACCATACCAAGTATGAGATGAATATTAAACCGAGGTTGAGGAGATAATTCCCGTAGGACTAATGGGGCCAGCTTGCCATAAGCAAAGCAACCCTGTCTTACATCCAGGAAAGCACTGATAAGTGCGCTTGGGGGGAAAGAAAGTGGAAACGATGAGTAAAGATTAGTTCATGAGATATGTAACAGACGAAATGGATGACCTTTTCGAAGTCTCACCCGAAGCGAGTAACTTTAACCCATACAACACTGAAGGTTAAAGATGGCGCAACGTGCATGAGGAGAGATGAGAGCTGTAGAAATAAGAACTCGCTAAGTTGCTACCATGCAACGTCTCGAAAGGGAAGTAAGACCTTACTACCATGGTAAACTTGTGGGAACGAGTGCGGGAATGAGACTGTATTATTTTGAATAAGAACTCCTTCAACAGGAGTAGAAACCCGATTAGGGAATAGCACTGCACTGGTACACACCGTACCGGTGGCTCAGTTTGTATTGCGCACTTGCCACAGCAAGTGCCACACTAACCAAAGTACTAAATTTCAACCAGCCTTGCGCACTTGCTACAACAAGTGCAGCGACGGTAAACTATCCCCAAAGGACCAAGTAGTCCAGGTGGTTACCAATAAACACTAAACTTCCATGTGAGTCTGTAATGCAATGAAGCAGGACATAGCCTTCTTAAAGGCAGGGTTACAAAACCCTTGGGTTGGAGGTCGATAAAACCTCTGGAAGACCTAGCCGGTCTGACCATTAAACCTGAAAATAATACACCATTTAGTAGAGTGTGGAAAGGGAGTCAATGAGAACAATGGTAAGAAGCGCCTATAAGCCTAACCCCAGTGCCGGTATGGACACATTAAACGTCAAGTAATACCAGTGGGGAGTGTCGAGTCTTCAGGACCAGCATAACCATATTTAGGGAGTGCGCGACACTTATGGTTAAACCACTACCATGGAACATTGCCAAAGGGCAAGAAGTGAGCTATGCGAGCCAAGACTTTAATTAAAACCTATCTGACGGAGTGGATGAAAATAATAGACAAGTGCCGTTATGGCAAGCTATTTGGGAGCTATAAGAGAATAATAGGCAGATGCGAACATGCAATGAAGGGGCCGATGTTATGCCCGCACCACACACACCGGGGGTGTTGTGAATCCATTATGCTGCTAGACACCCGTACGGAGGGCAGTGGATATTAATTGAACCGTGAATTTGCCTGAGGACGGAATATACCGTTACCTTGAAGAGGATAGAGGAAATACAAGTTGAATAAGAGTTAGGACGACACTACGAAGAGCGATGATCAGCAGAACCCACTAAGTTGTGGGTACCCTGTAACACCCCGTCCAAAGCTAATCGTGGTTATCGCAAACTTAACACTTAATCAAAAACGTCGCAGCGGGAATAACAAACACCGGGACCTTGCCACGGTCTGATCATTAGAATATACCGAACCATAAACCGATTTACAACACTTATCCAAAATACACAACTGTCCAAAACACCACCAACCAACTGAGTTTAAGTGTCTAAGTCATAACACCAACTTACATCAGTTTAAATATAAACAGACGGGCGCACAAGCGCAACCCGTGCTCAAAATGAATAGACCCATCCTAAGTCTAACCACTCCTACTCTCGTGAGGTGTCTTCATGGGTCTCTTACCTGCAAGTGTAAAAACAGCCCCCAAAGGGGGTCAGCACGAATGCTGGTACGACCCTCTCATGACCCTCAAGCTAACGGGGCTACGATGACTAATTGTTGATAGCATGGAAATTGATTAGATACACAAACATAATATGAAGTGCAATAAATCAACCAACCACAAATGGATATACATAGTTCACACACCAATGAACGACTCAAGCGTTCTCTTAACAGGTGGGTTAGTAATAACCTCCTCCAGTTCTGATTCTCTTATCCTCAGTTCCTTAACTTACCTCAGTCTTAACCTTATCTTAACCTCAGTATACAAACCGTTCCTAGAATGGAAATGGTTGTAGCTTAACTTAAACTTAGGATTTAGGTGATCCTACCGCACCATCTTAATGCCACCTACCTTGGACGGGAGTCCAGTGTAGCTGAGCCGGCAACCGACCCTAGGCAACAAGTCTGAAGACAAGTCCTTAAGCAGAGGGCAGATCTGATTCAGATACCGACCCCCTTTCCTTAGCATGCATGACCGGAGTCAGTCCCAGTTCCTCACCTCCTCCCCCCTTAAGTTCCAGTTAGTGAAAATCTTACAAACCATGTGTTAGTTAAACCTTAACGGGTATTAGCCAACAGAAACCAATACTTAACTCCTTTTCTTAACTCAATAAGTACTAAACTTAGTTAGTAACAATCTCAAGCCTCGTGGGTTAGTGTAAAGAAAAAGACATTCACAACAAGAACAAGTATAACCGGTTGCATGCTTTATCTTGTCTTAGTCATAGCAAATAAACAGATAGCACACAAGCTGAGGGACACCTCGTTAGCAAGCAGGTCACAAGAAAGACTGTACCATTCACCGTCGATTGTCGTTTGTTTAACCTTCTCCGGGGTCCCAATTCACAAACCTAAAACATTCATTCATTTTTAGGCCATTAGTTATTTGCACCTTACTTAACTCATTTAGTCCCTAAAGATTCCCATCCAATACTCTCTTAAGTCCTTACCACTTAACCTTATAAACTTAATTTTAAACATTAGGGTTTATACTTAACATAACTTAATTCCTTAGGTCCTTAGGTTCCTAATCATAATTACCCTCTTAATGGGGTACCCTAACACCAATTAACATCTTTTGATCTTAAAGTTTTCTTTTTTTTTTGTTTTTGGCTCGACCGACCTTACCCAAGGTCGGTCCATTCCAGGACATATTACCGTTTGAAAATTTTTTACCCCGACCGACCTTGCAAGTCCGGTCCCCAAGGTTGGTCCATTCCCGAGAGTTTTCCCCGTGGGAAATTTAAGCCCGACCGACCTTGCCAAGGTCGGTCCCAAGTTCGGTCGATTCCAGAGACCAATCCCCGTACAAAATTCTAGGCATGAACGACCTTGTAAGTCCGGTCCCAAGGTCGGTCCATTCCAGAGATTCAACTCGTACACAAAACACAAGCCCGACAGACCTTGCAAGTCCGTCCCCAAGGTCGGTCCATTCCAGAAACTCTTTCCGGTAGTGTAAACTGAGCTCGACCGACCTTACAGGTCCGGTCCCTAAGGTCGGTCGGCTCCAGAACTTTGTTTCTAAATTCCCATTTGACTCCAAACTTTACCTCATATATCCTAGTATGTTCTAACCCCATTTGGGCACTTCAAATACACCTTAAGCCCTCCACTAATCTCATTAAATCACTTACCAATATCCACCTTAGTCATTATGCATTTTCCTTATAGTAATGCCAACACTAGTAATGTTTTTCACTAGGTTTCTAAGTGTTGGTTCATACCTAATATAACCACTATGCCAAATGCTTCCTCACCTGTATAACATCTCCCAAACATCTTTCACCATCTAAAACTCCTTTATGCAACTACTTAAAGTTTCTACATAAGTTTATGCCTCCTTCTACCAACACATTATTTTCCTTCCTACTTGTTTACCAATATTTGCCTAAGTCCTAACTACACAAGTATATCCCAAGACATTCATTTGATTCCTAAATCCTCCATGATGGTGCCTAAGTCATTCTAACTCATAAAACACCTTAAACTCACCCTTCTTCATCAAAACTACTCCTAATGTTTCTTAGTACTTCCTTAGTCATAAAATCTCCTTACACATCTTAAACACTTAGGTTCTTCACTAAATTTTGCCATGGGTTCTCTAGTATATTGTTACACCAACACATTTAGTTTTTTCACCATCAAATAGCTATCAACATTCAAACTCTCATTAAACCTCCTTAACACACATCACACACCAAAACTACACTACATCACAATATAGTGCATAAACTTAAATTGCTTGGCACTTAGGCCCTTAAATGCATAAATCTTAAACACTGAATTTCCTCAATATATAGCCTTTGACCTGCAAATCACACAACAAGGCTCCCATTGCAATTTAAATGTTCTTATAATTCACCTTGACATTCTTAAACTATCTCCTTTTTCTCATTTGCTCCTTAGTCACAAGTTCACAAGTATAGTCATTGTTTCTCCTCGGTTTTTTAATTCTTTCCCAATGTAAACTCTACACTAAACTCATCACCTATCTAAATCCCATCGCCTTAAACAATAAAACACCTTAAGGTAAGTAATTTACCTTGTTCTTTTACAAGCTTCACAAACTTTCTTCCTTAAGTTTTTCCTTTCTCAATCTCGGTCACCAAATAAAGTTCTCCTTGCCAATGTTCTAACCAATATTCAATGACTCCAATGAGTACCAAACAACACACTAACCTTAAGGAATAAAACCTAGGTTAAAATTGTGTTTTAAGGTATTAAATTGATTGTTTTACCTTGGTTTCTCAAGACAAGCTTGGATATGAGTAAAGAAGGACCTTCTTTATCCTTTGAAGAGTAGAAACAAGCTAGAACAAAGAATAAACATGAAGCCCCACGAGTGATAATTTTCGGACATGTGAAGAAATGGTGGGAACTTCATTTTTCTTACATATTCTTTACCTTAAAAGAATGGAGAAGCTAATGGAGTCTCCAAGCTTGAGTTTCCTCCTCTAATGGCGGTTTGCCTTGGCTCCAAAATGAGGCTCTTGAAGTTTTGAAAAGATAGAAAGGAAGAGCTTGAGCTAACTAAGAAAAATATGTAATTTGTTTAGGTTTTGGAGCTAAAATGAGTGAGTAGTGATCAAGAGGAGATAGAGCTAGCATGGAGCTGCTTGTTTACGTGAGGAAGAAGGGAGAGAGCAAGAGAAACCGATGGAGAAGATGAAGAATGAAGAAAGGAGGAGAGAGGCAAGATAAAAGAGATATTTGTTTTTTAAAAGCAAATAGTGACTTATACTTTTCCCTCTTATTTTATAAGTTAAATTGCTCACATGGTGACTCATCCTCCGTTAGAAAACTGGCCCCCTATTAATTAAGGCAAGTCATGGTCATGTTTGACCAACTAAATAAACTAAATTGACTAAAGACTAAACTAGGCACTATTTGATTACTATTCACAAACTAGTGCACATAGTTGTGAAATTTTTTATTTCCCATTGATTTAGACTTCCTAATGTGATAATAATAAGCACACAAGTTAATTAAGGAGTAATCATGGGCTTTAAGCCATTTAAAACCCCTTCCTAAGACAATTTTTCAAAAATGTGCTTTAAGACTCCTTAAAGCACATTGTGTGTTTTAACTTGTTTTCAAGCTTGGTTTTCTTTGGTAATTGGTTTAAAATGACCATTAGGATATTACTAAGGTCTAAGAATAATATTTGGGTGCTCACCCAAGTCCCTCCAATCTTAGAGCACGTTTTTGCTTAAATTGCTCTTTTGGTGTTTCCTTATGTTTTCTTTGATTGAAAATGTTTCTTAACGTTTCTAAGGCATTATTTAGCCTCCTTATATCTTAGTTTATCACTTAAGCACCATATATAAGTTTGGGGTATTTCATACCCAATTGTAAACCTTATAAGAAAGTATTAGAACTAACTAGGATTAAATTAAATACAAAGACCAACAATCATTTAACTATCAGAATAAGCACTGAGCCTGAATATCGTATGACATAGGCCTACGGAAGGATACCTTTAGTACCACCAAAATGACCCAAATCTAGGAGAGAAAAGGTGATGAATCACAAACATTGATTGATATCAGACTAAATTGGGACTACCAAGGACGGGGAAAACACGAGGTGTAAACCCTTTTCGTGGAGTCTAGACTACACCTAGGGGTGTAACCCAATGAATTGGGTGTAGTTCGAGGACTAAAACCCATATCTAAACAGCGTCAATAGC
Source organism: Limonium bicolor (assembly GCA_023374045.1). Classification (NCBI taxonomy): domain Eukaryota; kingdom Viridiplantae; phylum Streptophyta; class Magnoliopsida; order Caryophyllales; family Plumbaginaceae; genus Limonium; species Limonium bicolor. Next base: position 88,021,027 of record CM041776.1, read on the forward strand.
CTAGGAGCGAATGGGAAAGCAGTAGTAAAAAATACCAATCCCCACTCATATATATCAGGTGACGAGCATGTGATAACCAATATTAGAGCGCTACATCGCAAAAACCTATCTTAGAGAAGGTAATGAATATACATAATAATAAAAGAATCCAGAGAACCTAGAGAACCCTCTCGGGCCATTCTAACACTAAAGGTTAGGAATTGGCAGCCTAGTTACTCCAACATAAATTACCGGGACTAAGAGTGCGATAACCACCGGGTACGAACACTACGAGTGCACTAAACGAGACGTGGGATGACCACACTCCTAGGAGCTTGTGGGCCCGACGAAACTTACTTTAAGTTAGTTGGGTAAGTAGTAATGTATCAGTATGGTACCCCATGTATGTAAACGAGTAGTGTAAGGACCCAGGAGGTAATCAACTCTGTGTCTAAGTCAGAGATTGGAATCCTGACTAGGTAAACCCTGAATTGACAAGAGAGATCTCAGTCAAACCAACAAGGTTGGGGAAATCAAGAATAGCTTGATAGTAAAACGACATAAGGTCGTAACTCCACAAAAGAGAAGTTAGAGAACAGGTTCAGAGGTTTTCGTAAACAAGAAAGCCAAAGGCCGATTAACGATAAAGGCAAGGAGAACCCAATAATGAGAAGATGCTTTATGGTACCTTATGAGGTTGTGAGAGTTGCCCATGACAGAAACGATGTTAAGCACTTTGAGCGGACCTTTGTAATGTTATAGATGCTACCCAGGAAGGGGGCACAAGAGAGTTAATGACGCGCTAAGGCGCGGCGATAATGTCGCATTAAGTAATAATAACCACATGCTCAAGCCATAAAATGTTAGTATGTTAGTAGCAATTAGGGTTGAAAGGAAAACGTATGCCAAGTCAAAACCCACGGCCGTATTGTATGTTACAACAGACAAAGGGCAAAGGCTAGCATTATAGGAGATACTCTAAGCTGGAGATTAAGTACTCATGCAAACCGCAATAGAGGAATAAAACCTGCTAATGACTGGTACATGGTGTGCAACAAAGCGACCATTGTAATGACTATTAAACAATTATGTTGATGAGAAGTAAAACAAGGAAGATCAGATAAACCATGGATTCCCCTAATAGAGAGTAGGATGAACCGTATGAGTATAGTAAAATACCAGCACACGAGGGATATGAGTTCATACCAATAAAGAGGACCTACAACGTACCTAAGAAAACGAACTCATTCCATAGAGAAATAACTTGAATCATGCGGCGCCGTTAGTTGTGCATATCAGACTCGTTTTGACATTTTAGAGACAACTACTGCAAGCCACTAGGTGCTACAGTATAGCTCAACAACCCTTACACCAAAAGTTAGTTCGGTATGGGTGGCATGAAACTCGGGGAATTATACCATGAGCATGTATAGAATTCAGAAAGACTGAATAGAATAGCTAGTCAAAATTAATAAGCATGTGTGAGAAGCGATACACGAGCGAAGTAATTTCCTCCATTCCCATAATTATGGAGGACGTGTAGAAAACCACCGTCACGTAGAGTTGAAACCGGCATGAAACTACTACTTAAAAGGGGTAAACTAGCCCTAAGATGTTGGGCGTACGGCTTGCGGAGCGAGTGGGCCATATTGCTTAAGTTGGACATACCTAGCAGATTTGGAAAAACAAATGATGTGTTTTACATCTCCTGTGATCAACACCGATATGAATAAATACACCAACCAGATTGCAGTACAACTAGAATGGCTAAAGCCCGAACCTAGAGAAAAGGGGTAAATAATATGTAGCATAGTAGTGCACGAATATTCCACATGAGTGGAACATCTTGAACTTATTACTTTAAGATGAAATATTCGTAGATTACGTGACGTAATCCCTTTTAAGGGGGGGGTTAAGCGATGAAATACCCGAACTGAATATATTGATTAAGATTATTCTAATACGTATTTAGAGCCTAATAATGCCTAAGTAATATTTGTAAGGAAAAAAAATCCAAAAGAAATAAAGAAACGTATAAAAAAGCGAAAAACGCTAAATAAGCGTTAAACAACCATAGGAGGTACGAGACCTCAGGTTAGAGTACTAGTGAATTCCTAAGGCTTATTCATGCCTATTCGGACGGAATGATTCCCGATGAAAACGGATCCATAAATTGCTTAAAACCACAATGAACCTTAAAGCGCGTTTTTTCGAGAAACCGGAAAACGACTTTAAGAGGTTAAATAGACCGTAATAATTTTGGTCAACCAAATAGTCATTAGTACATTATAATTTAGGTCTAGAACCAATAAAATTAATTAAATGAGAAAATTCCGGAAAAAGTCCGGTCCCGGGAGTGAATAGTGCAAAAAAAAAAGTTGTTGGGGTAAGGCATCATAAATAACGAAATTGATATGTCCACTTGCAATAAAAATTAAAACACACTTGTGCGTGTCAGTGTAGCCATCCAGCACAAGCCCCCCACCTTTAATTATCCTAATGCACGACATTGAAATGAAATAAAAGAAAGAGAGTAGAAAGTAAAAAGTAAGTTCTCTCTCGCCTACTCCCTCTCATTCTCTACGTACTGCATCTCTCTCATTCTCTTTCTCCTCCAAGCTGCCAAGCCATGGATATTTTAACATCCCCACACAGCACCTCCCTTCTTTCTTAAGTTGAAAACACCCAAATCAACTCCAAATACTACAAAAAATATACCGTGTGAATCCTCTTGTCAAGGAGAACATTCTCCTCTGTTTTAGAAAATCAAAAACCTCCCATTCCATCTCCACGGGTACTCCTCATTTAAGGTTTGAAACCCCATTGGAAACCCCTCATTCATCTTGTTGGTTTGAGGTAAAAGAAATCCGAAAAATCTCTTCTTTCTAGCTCCTAATCGCATTTTAAGAATTCTTGAAATGTGAGCTTTTGTTCCTTGTTGTTCCAGCCGTTTTGGCTTCTTTGGAGCTGGAAGTATTGCCCGCGTTGCTAAGAAAGAACTTTATCTAGTGAGTGAAAGGTAAATTCACTCCTAAACCCTAAATATGTAACACCCATTTACCTAGCTCTTTTTTGTTAACAATTCAGTGGAAGACTTACAAAACTAGTCGGATGCTACTGCCACACCACATCTTTGTGGATGCTAAGGCTAACTAAATACCACTACTATACCAAATTAAGTTAAACTCTTAAACTTTTTTATATTATATATAAAAAGTCAACCATAACCTTACTCACTAACATCGACTAACATCTTTAAGAATAGGTATTAACTTACATCATACTTACTAGCTTATACAAAAGTGTAAACCTATTACAACCGAACTTAATTGAAATGCTACGTCGTCTTCTATCTTCTGACTCAAATCACCTCTAGCTCCACTTCAGTGTAACTTCAGACTAGGGAGAATACCATCTTTCCTGTACCTATGGTCAGTCATGCAATCACAGAGAAAAGACCACAGGGCACATGCCAGAAAACAAACGTCAGCAAAGCTGAGTAATTCTTGCCACCACATGTAAAAGGACATTTAGTATAAGAAAACAATTTGAATACATAAAACACACAAGTAATCAAACAAGTCGGGAACCATCTAACCACTTTACAAAATAAAACCAAATTCCACCAAGATAATAGCACCAAACTTTAAGTCCATTTTAGTCTTTCCACCAATCCTCGGCCACACCGGTCTTCGACAAAGAGCACTAAAGCTCTTGGCCCCTTGGACAATTATTTCTTCTACCTCACCCCATGTCCTTAAGTGTGCACACCCCTATATTCATCAGCCTATAGATTAGATCATGATGGCTTGCCCACAATTCATTGGTAGTTGGAAAAATCAGTGTTGGCCTCCGAGGGCTATAAACTTGTATAACCAGATTCCAAGTGAGTACCAAGTGATTAAGCAGTCCCACACGTCCTTAACCTTAATAAAAATCCACAAAACATACCAAGAAGAATCAAAGCACATATCAACCATTAACCATATCAAAAACCAATTTAGAACACATTATAAATACCTTGAAAATACCTTAAGAACAACCCATTATTTTAGTCTTACTCTGTAAATTCGACCCCAGCTTTTAACCAGTTCCATATCAACATATAATGAGTATTTGGTATGCAACCAAGCAAGAAACCTTCAATAACCCCTTCATAATTTGAATAGAGACCAGAGAAAGGTCTTAAAGCACGTTTTTAGGTCGTATCTTACCTTTAACTCATTAAAAACTACTGGAGAACTTACCCACGAACTGAATTATTGTAAATGGATAAGTATCATCATTTTTAGCTAAAAACCCATTTAAGTTATTCACGAAAATCACACACCAAGATTGGCTTCAAGTTAAGCACCAATTCACAGAATTTGACATCAAAGATCAAGGTTTGTTCACCAAGATTTCCAGAACTTCTCGAGGATTATTATACATCAAAATTACCATTGAAGACTTACTTCACACCATGAACAGATAAGAGATACGTAGTATAAGCTGCTGATAATAGCACAATAGAAAGCGTCACCAGAATTGACATATGAGGAATGATTGGTGGAGCACGGGAACTACCTGGCTCCTTCTCACCATCTCTCTTAACCAGCAGTTAGGTACTTGAAATAGCAACGTGGGGATACCAAGAACGCCTAGAGATTCACTTGGGAAGGCCTCCAAATCCTCCTACCTTTACACAGATTCTGCACTGGGAAGGTAATTGGTTCTGTTTTAGTGTTCTTGGGAGGCTGCCTTGATATACCCTTTTAATTCGAGTTTCTCTGGTTTATGGAGGTAATAGAAGTATATTGAGGGGTGGTAGTAGTCCAGGTCGTGGCTCTCTTCTTATAGGCAAAAGGAAGAAGTCTTAAGACTAAGGAAAGGCTTATAAGGGTGAACCTAGCTTAACGCCCATCCTCCTCTTATTGGCTATTGGTTTGGGTATGTTTAAAACAGACACATATGTGGTGACAAGGCTGGGTCGTGGTCAGCCAAAGGAGAAGCCATCATGGGCTTAAACTAATGATAATATGTAATAAATTACATTATTGTTTTTAAGGTGTTTTAAGAGCAATAAAGAACAAGTAATTGTACTTCGACTTAAATCTAGCTAATGACTTGTGACACCTCCTACTAGCTTTCTTCACCTCCCTACTTGCTTGATAGCTTGTGTGGACAACTTTTAACAATCATTTCACGACACTTTGTGCTTCTTGACACCTCGTGCTTCCCGACACCTCGTGCTTAAGTTAACTAGGTTGCCACCTCATGCTTCCTAACAACTAGGTCGCCACCTCGCACTTACCTCAACTAGGTCACCACTTCATGCTTACCAAGATTTTTAAGGAGTTTCCTAAGGAGAAAAGTGATTATGATGGAGTAAAACTAGCTATGGGGGCATTTCGGCTACTAGACTTTTATCGGGTATTGGTAGATTTTCTAAGGCTTTCATCTTTGGTTAGTAGGGTTTCCTCGAGTCTTATTGAGTTTCCAAGGCTTTCCTATAGTTTTCTAAGGTCATTTATGGAGTTTCCATGACTTCCGGGTTTCGGGAACTAAGGTTCCTAGGATTTCCGGGACATTTCGGAACTAGGGGTTTCTGGCGTTTCCGGGACTTTCCGAAATTAGGGTTTCCAGGTGTTTCGGGACTTTACAGTTTCCTCATAACATGGGTTTCATTCTCCCCTCCTTAAACAGAGCTTCGTCCCCAAAGCTTAAGCTATCACAGAAACCACAGAACATTTTCCACCAACACACAAGTTCAACTTACACCATACAATAACATTATCACATAAAATAATGATTCCTAATAACATAACCTAAAGCATGCTTCCAAGATTCTCAAACATACCAAGGCACATATTAGCAACAAATCATCAAACAATTAATTCTATTCCAAATTTATCTTATGCTCTCCCCTCCTTAAAAGAAAATTTCTTCTAAAACTGATAACTAACCTCAACCGAAGTGACTTCCAGGACCGTGATGATTCCAAACTACTTTACGATTTCCAGTATCTTTCCTCTGGTTAGGGTCCATGACGCTTCCGCTGCGCCACTTTGATTGCCTTACCACTGTTCTCACCTCCACTATTCTTTCTTTTCCTGCACTCATAGGCTCTATGGCCTAAGATACCACAATTATAACATCACTTGCATTCCTTCACAGTCTTCCCCGGATGATTTCTTCGCACTGCTTATAGAAATGATGTCTGGCAATTTATCCCCAAGAATTTTACTTCCTGTTTGGTTTCCATTGTACTTTGTCCTCTTTTCTGAAGGTCCTCCCTCGCATGACTCAAATTTCGTCTTCTGGCCCGTCTGTGCTTCCTTCCTTCTTTGTGTATACAATAGAGATTGTTGCCCTACTATACGCTCCTGTTAAGTAGCCACTAGAAAAACACTTAATTCCTCTTGTAAACTCATGTTAAGCCTCCAATGAAACGTTGAACCTTGGCAGCTTCATCAGGCACCATGTTGATGCAAACCTTCCTAGTTCTATGTACTTGGAATGGTATGTCTTCACATCATCTTGTAGTTGCTTCAGCTCACACTAGTACAAAAAACGTCTATTTCGGCGCCCCTATTTCGGCGGTTGTAGATAAAACCGCCGAAATAGGGGCCAGAGATGTATGCGGTCTGTAAAGAAGGGGCCTATTTCGGCGGTTCTTGTTAGGAACCGCCGAAATAGACCATATTTAATAATAAAAAAAATAAAAGAGACCTATTTCGGCGGTTCCTACAAAACCGCCGAAATAGGTGTTTCTATTTTTCTTTTTTTTTTAATTAAAACGACCTATTTCGGCGGTTCTTTGTTAGGAACCGCCGAAATAGGTATTTTTTTTTTTTATTATTTCTGAGGGTCTATTTCGGCGGTTCTTTGTTAGGAACCGCCGAAATAGATCGTTTTAATTAAACCCCCAGACCCCTCGACACAATTACGATTCATTACCCTAATTAACCCCTCTCTGTTCTCTCGCGGCGAGTGCGAACCCCCGACGCCACCACCACCAGACCGTCCCCGCCCTCCTCCTCCCCGCCTTCGCCTGCGTCGCGCCGCGTCGGTGGTCGGTGTCGTCGCCGCCGTCTCCCGCCCAGCAACAGAGGCGCTAGCTAGGTGAGAGCAACCCTAACTTTGATTTTCGATTTTGTTTATTTAATTGTTAATGTGTTGTTAAAATTGATAGATTGTTGTCACATTGTGATTGTGGATGATGATATTTATTGTGTGTGTGAAATCTTTGCAAGATTTGGTTGTTAAACTATTAAATTTATGTATGCACACAAGGTGTTCGACGAAATGTCCGAGTGAATTTTTGTGCTGTTTTTGGCCCTTCTTTTAAGTATAGTTAGGTTAGCTTATTTGGGCTAGATTTATTATATTATATATGGGGTGGAACAATGTTTGAGCATTATTTGTTTAAGTATAGTTAGGTTAGCTTATTTGTCCACTTAAAATTACTTGTTAATTCACATTTCATAAGTAAATATACATTGTAAATATACATTGGTGAGTGAGATCTCTGCTAGTTATATAAGTTAAGCAAAATTTGTACTAATCACAAATGTAAGTTTACTTGTTCGAACAAGTAATATAAGTTAAGCAATTAAGAGTTTCTCCTTGTCTTCATAAACAATGTAGTCGAGTTGATGAGTTATCATCTTTGACACTAAGTTCCCCACTCTCTGTAGATTGTATTAGCGTTATACTAAAAAAAATTCTTATTGTGCTTGTTTGAATGAGCTAACGATAATGTTTATAATTTACATATTTGATTATGATATTATATTATCGTTAATACAAGAGTGTGATGCATAAGTGGTATATTGAAAATTATGGATAACATGTTAAACATGAAAAATACAATTTAGGTTGTTATGTAAGTTATAGTTTGATCTTGTCATTTATGAGTTGTTATGAACAACTTCATTCATTGGTAAAAATACTAATAAACATTCGGTAGTGTATATATATATATATGAGTATTGTATAGTCGTTAAGTTTAATATAAAATTATTCTAATTGATCTGAATGTTGTTCAATCTTTATGCGTTGCCTCTGTAGAGATTGGCTACACGCGTCTCGCACGCCCGATTGAGAAGAGGGGCTGAAAACAATTCATTTAGAAACCGGTAATTTTTTTTAATTTAACTCTTCATTCTTCTTCACTCACTGTAAATTTGCAACCTAACTGCATATAAGGAACAAACACAACTACTGAGTTTCTCTTGTGTCTATACGTATTTGTGTCTCTACAGATAAATACTTAAGAAGCTTCTTTACCATTTGATGGTAGATTGAAAGCGGAGCGGAGAACAATTCATTTTCGAACCGGTAATATAATCTAACTTATCATTTTTCTCTTTTGTACTTTGTATTTGATTTCCACAAATTATTGGAATTTCGTTTGATGAATAAATTTGGTATATATTAGTTGGTTTATGATTGAAATTTGTGTTGTTGAATAATTGGTGAATGCTTAATAATAGGCATGGTTGTGTCTTTTTTTACTTTGTATTTGATTTCCACAAATTATTAAAATTTGGTTTGATGGATAAAGTTGGTATTAGTTTGATTTGTGATGGAAATTTGTGTTGATGAATGGTTGGTGAATGCTTAATAATAAGCATGGGATAGGTAAAATTATGCAAAAGTCATGCCGTTTTTTTTTTTAAATCTCTTCGTAATAATATTGTTTGATGTATGTGTATATGTCTAACAATATCTAATTTTTTTATCAGGTCTCACTACATTCAAGTCCGTGAATCACTCTTGTTTCCCGCCTTCTTCCATTACTGTTGCACTTTCCTCCTCTGTGCACAAGTAAGTAACTAAACCTTTTTTTGTTTAATAAATGCAATTATGTATTTAAATATAAGTGCTAGTACATAATTTAGCTTCATTCCCTATTTGTTGATGCATTTCTTTTGTAATTTATTTTTTGTTGCTCCCTTGCAGAGACATATCAGAAGTGGTATTGCTGCATCTCTCGCACAGAAGCCTACCTCTCAGGCACCAGTCTCCCCTGTCCATAAATCCTTAAAAAACAAGTACGTATTTTAACTCTCGATTCTTTGTTAATCTCTAAACCGGTTTGAACTTATACAGTGGAGAATTGAAAGCGTTGATTTGATGATCTGAATTTGCAATTGGTTTTCAGTTAGCTAGTAAAGAATTGATTTATTTTAATTGTTGGTTGCTGCCATTGTTGGAATGTTTGTGGTTGTGATGACTTTGGTGAGTGCTGAATAATAAGCACGGGATGTGTACAATTATGCAAAGGTCATGCCGAATTTTTTGTAGAAAAAGTATTCGTAATATTGTTTTAAACACCGGTTTCTGTTTTAGAAGTGCAACAATTTCTTAAATTTAAAATGCTAGTTTATTTTGTGTTTGCAACCTTAGAGTTAGGCTAGACTAATTGACAATCATCCCAGTCATGCTCCATTAAGAAATAAACATGTGCAACTTAATACAGGCCATATTCTACAAAGGCTCTAACTCACACCTGTGATCTGTTGCACATGTAGTATGGAGCGTGACTGGATGTATGGTGATAGAGGCGAACATTTTGACAAAATGCTGAAAGAGTTTTGCAAAGCTGCAGTGCAACACAAGGACAGGACAAAGGCGGAGAAAATTCCATGTCCTTGTGTTGATTGTGGTGTGGTTAGACATTATTCAAGCATCAACCTCGTACAACTCCATGTGAAGACCCGTGGTTTCATGCCACATTATACAAAATGGATTTTTCATGGAGAACGTGTTGAAGATAATGCTTCATCTTCCTACAGTCACGATCGGTGTAACTCAAGAACCGAGCAGACATTCGATACTACTAACGAGTCAGAACTCCCAAGCGCTTCCGGAGTCAATGTTGACAGTGAGTCGACTTATCATGATGAACAAATTGACGAGATGCTTGATAACGTTGAGGATAACTTTGTCGACCGGCCGGATGAGTATCAAAGGTTGTTGGACGCATCCAAAACGGCGTTGTATCCTACTTGCACTAAGTACACGAAATTGACAGCTATATTGAATTTGTTCAACCTGAAGGGAAGATATGGATTGAGTGACAAAGGTTTCACGGCATTCCTCGAGCTGATTCATGATATGCTACCGGATGAGAACGGTCTCCCTACGACCACGTATGAGGCAAAGAAATGGGTGTGTCCAATGGGAGTAGAGTACAAAAAAATTCACGCGTGTCCAAACAACTGTGTGTTGTACAGGGGTGAATACGAACATCTGGACAATTGCCCGAAATGTTCGTTGTCCCGGTATAAGCATAAAGATGGTGAGTACTCCTCCGTTCAGAAAAAAAGCCCTCCAGCAAAACTTGTTTGGTATTTGCCGATTATACCCAGATTCAAACGGTTGTTTGCGAATCCGAAAGATGCAAAGAATACGATGGCATGCGGAGGGGTAGAGAAAGAGTGATGAGAAACTAAGACATCCAGCAGATGGGCCTCAGTGGAGAAACATCAATAGACGGTACAAAGAACATTTCGGACATGAAGATAGGAATCTGAGGCTTGGGTTATGTACTGATGGAATGAACCCGTACGGCACATTGAGTAGTCAACACAGTACATGGCCTGTTCTGCTAGTGATCTACAATTTGCCCTCATGGTTGTGTATGAAACGAAAGTACATCATGTTATCTCTCCTGATATCTGGTCCCAAGCAGCCAGGTAATAGCATTGATGTGTACCTTGCCCCTCTGATCGACGATCTGAAGCTATTGTGGAATGAGGGGACCGTGGTATATGATGCTTATGCAAGAGAGAATTTCACGCTCAAGGCTTTGTTGTTCTGTACCGTCAATGACTTCCCTGCGTATGGGAACTTGTCCGGTTACACGGTTAAAGGAGCATTTGCATGTCCCATTTGCGAGGAAGACACTTGTTCGGACCGTTTAAAACATTGTGGGAAGAATGTTTATATGTGTCATCGACGTCTTCTCCCCGAAGATCACCCTTATCGAGTAACGAAGAGAAAGTTGTTCAATGGTCAAGCCGAAACTCGTGTGGCCCGTCTACCTCTGAGCTCTGAGGAAGTGTACGAAAAGGTTAAGGACATTGCAAATGTATTTGGAAACACATCAAAACCGGCGAAAAACATTTGGAAAAAGTGTTCTATCTTTTGGGAACTACCTTATTGGCGTCATATTTCTGTGAGACACTGCTTAGACATCATGCACATTGTGAAGAACGTTGGTGAGGCAGTGAGTGGGACTTTACTCAATATACCCGGCAAAACAAAAGACGGATTGAAAATCAGAAAGGACATGCAAACCATGGGTATACGAAAGGAGTTACACCCACAAGAGAACGGGAAACGAATCTACCTACCTCCTGCATGCTACACGCTCTCAAAGGCTGAAAAGATTAGTTTCTGCAAATGTCTGCACTCGGTAAAAGTACCGTCTGGGTACTCTTCAAACTGGAAGAACATTGTATCGATGAAGGATTTAAAACTTTTAGGCATGAAATCTCACGATTATCATGTACTGATGTTACATCTTCTTCCGGTCGCAATTCGAGGGATATTGCCATCTGATGTCAGAAATGCTTTAACTCGGTTATGTTTCTTTTTCAACGCTGTTTGCTCCAAGGCAATTGACGTAACGTCTCTAGATGATCTACAACGTGAAATTGTTATCACATTATGTCAACTGAGATGTATTTCCCACCATCTTTCTTTGATATAATGGTACATCTAATTGTGCACATCGTTCGAGAGATACAGTTCTGTGGTCCGGTATACTTACGGTACATGTACCCTTTTGAACGGTACATGGGTATTCTGAAAAGTAGAATGAAGAATAGGTATCGACCAGAGGGGAGCATTGTTGAAGCAACAGTGACTGAGGAAGTCACGGAATTTGTGACCGATTATTTGAGTGAGGCAGAGTCTATTGGTATCCCAAAACCACGACACTATGGCAGGTTTAAGGGTAAAGGTGTTATTGGTAGAAAGATCGTGCAAGTTTCGCGTCTACTTATTCATCAAGCACATTTGTTTGTCTTACAACATCTTGAGGTTGTTGAACCTTATTTGGAAACCCATATGGTTGAGTTAAGGCATCAAAATCCTTTGAAAGGCCACATTTGGCTGACAAAGGAACAAAACCGAGTTTTTATCCAATGGTTCAAAGATCATGTGTTGACATTAGCATCATCAGATCCAGAAGCTGTAAGCGAAGAGATCAGATGTTTGGCAATCGGACCTGAAACTAATATTACATCATTTGAGGGGTATGATATTAGTGGGTATACATACTACACTGCACGCCAAGATGCCAAATCGATAAACCAGAATAGTGGGGTAAAAATTGAAGCTGCTGCCACTGAGTACCACAGCGGTAACCGATCTCAACCAGTTAGTAATTGGTATTATGGTGTCATCGAGGACATCTGGGAACTAGACTATGACATTGATTCCTTTCTGTTGTTCGGTGCAAGTGGGTGGACAACCGACGGGGTACCAAAATGATGGAGGGCTTACCTTGGTTGATCTTTCACGGTTACACGGTTATAATGATGATCAATTTGTTCTGGGAAAGGATTGCGAACAAGTGTGGTATGTTGAGGATCCGAAAGACTGCAGATGGTCTGTTGTTCTTCCAGGAAGAAGGCCGGTTGTAATCGAAAATGAAAATGAGGATAACGATGAAAATGGGACTGTAGAGGAAACATCCTTGTTTCCTACTGGATTACCGGATTCGATTGATGATACCGAAAACGATTTGCTCTACGCACGATGACCATGATGAGGGTGTTTGGGTAGAAAATATGAAATGATTTATGTTTTTGTACGTGAGGTAATGTTGTTAGTAGAATGTAGACTGTAATGTCATCTTAACTGTTATTGTTATGCATCATAGTATTTATGTTATGACTTTATCTGATGAAAATGCTTTGTTATTTTTTTTGCAGTGGATGATCACCCTATGGATGACCCCATTGGACGGCTTTATGACTGGAGAACCTGAGCCACAGCAGAATAGACCAAGTAAGCGGGTCACAGAGAGGAGGAAAGAAGAAGAAGGACCAGTTAGCAGTACAGGAGACTGAGGCTGGCCCTTCACAGCAGACCGAAGAGGAGTCAGTTGTCCCACCAGAGGCGAAGAAGCAAAAGAAGAGAGGTGCAACACGTGGGCTGAAGGCTAACAAGGGCCCTCCTAAAAACCGGTGGACTTCAATCAGTTCAACCAACCCCATGGAAATTGGGAAGAATGACTTCACCGCTTACGGTAGCCATTTGGTGAAGTCATATTGCAACATAAACCACAACTGGAAGCAAGTGCCTCAATCATTGAAGGATACTATGTTTCAGCGTCTTCAGGTAAATCTCTACATTATTACTATGATCTTTTGTGAAATAATAGAACATTTATGTTTACTTTACTAACTGAATGATCATGTACGTAGTCTCGTTTCTCCGTGGATCCCGCACTTAAAAAGGATGTGCTATCAGCGATGTCGAAACAGTTCCGGGACCACAAGAATAAGTTGGCTGACAAGTTCATCTACAAGATGCCTACTCCAGAAGATCCAGATGAGCCAGATCATGGTGGAGACGGTGAGAGACCACCATGGGAGGTTTACGAGGGCATAACAGAAGAGCAATGGTACAATTTGTTGAGAGGCGTCACACAGGAGTTCCAGGTGCACTTTATTGTCATACATACATAAATTAATCTTAATTTCTTATGTTTTTTTGTGTTCAATTTCACTTAACATGATCCCATTAATTTATGCAGGCTCTCCGTGCGCAACAACAAGCAAATGCTAAGAAGAATCTGTACCCTCACCACTTAGGTGGAAAAAGTATTGCTCAAAGGGTACCAGAATGGGAGCAAAAGGGATATCTGCCCACGGATGGCTCATTGGATGCCAGTGGCAGAAGAATGAAAGTGTGGGAGTTAAGCCACATTCCGAAGAACTCTACTCCCGAAAATCCTCAATACGATGAAGCCACGAGAGCAGTTATTGCTCAAATGGTAAGTGATATCATTTCATTTTAGTCAAACTGTTCATTTCATTTGTATATGAACTTATGTTAAACTAATAACTGTATTTGTGTGTTGTATTAGGGTGAATTAAGCTCTCAGCTCACCCAGGGCACCTGGACCTCACAGAGGAATGATGATCCTCTTACACGCGCTCTTGGTAAGAAGGATCATCCAGGTCGTGCCATTGGGTTTGGTGGGCACGTTGGTATCCGCCAGGCATTTGGCGTACCCGGGTCCAGAATGCACAGGGAAAGTCGATTAGCTACGAGGAGCACCTGAGAGCGTTGGCTGAGATGGAGCAGAGGATTACTCAGAACGTCGACGAGAGGATCGCTCACGCTATGTCAAGGCTTCAGCCACAGCAGCATGACAGCCAAGAGGTTTCTCGACCACCAGTTGATCAGTCACCCATTCAGCAGCAGAGTGCACCGGTAGTGAGAAGTAGTGTCCACTCGGCTGATCCGTTTCCCTATGCATCTCTAAAGGTTAGACTAACATTTCAATTGAGTACATGACGATTAAGATTTTTCACTTGATCACTAATATCATCATAGAAGAATTCTCAATTTTTATCTAAACAAGTTCCACATAACACTCAGGCACCCACTGAGTGCCATGTTTTTACAAATTGGAGTAGAAGAGGTCATGGTTGCATGGGGAAAACTTTTCCCCTCTCTTCCAAGTGATATTGTGCACGGTGAACCACTCCGACATTACCATGCACGAGTGCTTCTGGACGAATTTGTTGCAGAGCATGCTGACGTCGGTTTACCGGTGCCGTCAAACAAAGACCTACCTTGCGTTCGCACAAACTGCGACAGTGCAGTGGCCTGTACGATTGGTCAGACTCCCTGGGCAGGTATTTACTCTTAACCCTTGCTATAAAACTATTGGTGTACCACCTTGCATCCATATACTTAATTATACTAATATCATAGGATATGAGCCGACGAAGATGAAGACTGATAAGGCAAAGGAAAAAGAATTGCTGCGCCTGTGCAATCAAAGGCATCCACAAATTTCGTGCTTAGACCTGCTTTGGTGGAGAAAAGAATATTGGCCGGCTGCCGCCGACTAATATGCAGATTCTGCATTCATCCTTGTTGCTGCTACCACCTGATTGTGATTCCCTCACTGTGGAAGATCCCGAGCGGATATTTCACTTTATAGTTCAAGGAGAAGATATACATCGATTTGGGATGTATATGTCCGACTTCGAGGAGTGCTTCAGGAGGGATTGGTTGAATGTGTCGATTATCAAGTCAGCCGCCATGTGAGTGACTTCTACCTTTTGTATTTTGAATTCATTGATTGATGATGAATTAGATGTTTGAATAAAAAGTTAATGATGACTAATGATATTGCCTCATAGGTGGGTGCATGATAAGGCGATCAATGTCTATGAAGATCACAGATTCGGATTCCTGTGTCCTGCTATGTGCAGTGAAGTCCAGATGACAAGTGATATGGAAGGCCTTATGCAGTATATGACGAATGCCCTCTTTGAATGTTCTAACAAGTCATTTATTATGCTGCCATATCATTCAGGGTATGATATTTGACTATTTCTCTTAGTATTATCTAAAACATATAGTTTGTGTTAGTTGCTTAATGATTACAACACATTGTGTAATTTGTGGACAGTCGACATTGGTCATTGATTGTGCTGGTGATGTTGAAGCACCCACGAATCTTGCAATTTGACTCACTTGGTAAGGCTGCCAAGAGACCGAAGATCTCCACCGCAATACTGGGGTAATTAGTTTGTTATCGTAAACAACAATTTTTATTACTTAACATTAACTGTTTCATAACTTGCTACTGATGCTTAAAACTATATGTTGCTGATGTATATAGTTCCATGAGAGCTGCATTATCTCTCCAGAATAAAACAATGAAGCGTGACATCCCTTGGAACCTAGTCAAGGTACTCTATTAATTGATAAATTTGTGTTATAATGTTTAAACTTGTTATAACTGTCAATATGTGCGTTTGTATAGTGTCCGGTGCAGCCTGGGGGTTCAGAATGTGGATACTATGTCATGAGATTCATGAGTGACATAGTAGGAGCGGCAAACCTTTTACCAGAGCACTCGTTAGACATGGTAACATTCTTTGAAAGTTTCAATTATGATCTTTACATGTTGTTAGACTTGTACGTTTTAGATTAATGTTCATTTTTTTCAAGGCTTACGAACAAGTGTTCAAAGATGGTCAGTATGATGATGCTCAAATTGTTGAGATGCTTGAGGAATGGTCGGAGTTCGTCTGCACAAGTTTAATGAATTGATGATCATGAAGATGTTTTGTGAACTTTTTGGAGTATGTAATTGTAACTCTGTACACTTGTGGATGGTGTAATGGGTAGATTTGAATTGTAATGTTGTTTTTTATTTGTAATGAAAGTGTGTAAATAAGTGTAATTGCATTGGTTTTGTTAACTCTCAAATTGTGGTGCGTCGTTGGTATTAATTGGGAGCTTTTATAACTTTTAAAATGTGTGTTGGAGCTCCCTGTATGGATGAAGCTTTATTACAGGTCTCATTGAAACAAATGCGGTGAATATATATATATAAGCTAGATGGAAAAAAAAAACAAAAAAAAATACCCCTATCTCGGCGGTTCTTAGAGCACAACGCCGAGATAGACCCATGGGATTGACCGATGCTGAGTTTGACCATGAGTCTATCTCGGCGGTTGTTATATAAGAACCGCCGAGATAGACTCATGGTCAAACTCAGCATCGGTCAATCCCATGGGTCTATCTCGGCGGTTGTGCTCTAAGAACCGCCGAGATAGGGGTACCTATTTCGGCGGTGCTCATTTCGCGGTTACAACCGCCGAAATAGGCCCATTGGAACCGCCAAAATAGGCCCTTTTCTACTAGTGTTAATTAAGCTTCTAAAATATTTATTGCCTAATTAGTTACTATTTTTAATTACGGGTATTCAATCTAACCCCCTTAAGAAACTTGCCCTCAAGGTTGCTCAGGGTTAATAGTTTGTAATTCTATCATTAGGCAAACCAATTGCCATAATGTGTCTTATACACCTATGAGGTGTTGACTTCCTTCCACATTGCAAACATACACACTTCAAGCATCATACACAATTCACATACACAATTCAACATTTTCCATTCATACCATTCCACAATACATCATACACCATTACAGTTCACAATACACATTACACAGATACATTACACATTACACATACATACATACACATACCAAGTTCACTTGCACTACATGTGCCATACAAAAGTCTATTACAATACCTACACACTAAGCAAGCTTACCCCGAAGCAATGCAAAAGCAAAAGGGCTCTACCCCCCTTAAAAGGGGTACGGCCCGTACCCGTATCGCTAAATGCTAGACTCTCTAGTCTATGAACAGCTGTGGGTACTTAGCCTTCATGGCATCTTCCAACTCCCATGTCGCTTCTTCGACATCATGGTTTGACCATAGAACCTTCACCATTCGTATACACTTATGGCGAGTGTCTCTGGTCTTCCTATCCAGGATTCTCACTGGGGTTTCAACATATCTCATGGTCGGCTCAATAGATAGTCTCTCAGGCTCTAAGACGTGAGAAGGATCAGCAATGTACTTCTTGAGTTGTGACACATGAAATACAACATGGACACGCCCCAAGTCCTCAGGTAATGCTAACCTGTAGGCTACGAATCCAACTCTTTCGGTGATAGTATACGGCCCTACAAACTTTGGGCTCAGCTTGCCCTTCTGGCCAAATCGGAAGACACCCTTCATAGGTGAAACGCGCAAGAACACTTGGTCGCCCACGGCGAACTCAAGGTCGCGTCGTCGCACATCCGCATAGGATTTCTGTCTATCTTGGGCTGCCTTCATATTAGCTCGAATTGCTGCACTTCAGCTTGCACTTGCTCAAGATACTCCGGTTCTATTATGACCGCTTCACTTGACTCATCCCAACACAAGGGTGTACGACAAGGTCTACCGTATAGAGCTTGGAAAGGCGACATCTTAATCGAGGCGTGATAACTATTATTATACGAGAACTCGATAAGATGAAGCTTATCTAACCAACTCCCCTGAAAGTCTAAGGCACATGCCCGAAGCATGTCCTCCAGTGTCTGGATGGTCCTTTCTGTCTGACCGTCGGTCTGAGGATGGAAGGCGGTACTCAACTTCAATTATGTACCCAACGCTTCCCGTGTAGCTCTCCAGTATCTCGAAAGAAATCTGGTGTCGCGGTCAGATACTATAGTCTTAGGGACTCCGTGGTGTCTGATAATCTCCCTGTCGAATAGCTCAGCTAGCTTTACTACCTTCCAGGTGTCCTTCATCGGTATGAATCTGGAAACCTTGGTAAGGCGCGATCGACTACTACCCAGATCATGTTGAGTCCTCCCCTGGCAGGTGGGAGTCCTACAACAAATCCATGGAGATATCATGAAATTTCCACTCCGGAACTGGCATCGATTGTACCATTCCGCCCGGTCTACGATGTTCAAATTTCACCTTTTGGCATGTTAAGCATCTCAATACAAATTCCGTCACATCTAATTTCATTCCAGACCACCAGAAGTACCCTCTTCATGTCTTTGTACATCTTGGAGGCTCCTGGATGGACTGACAATGTGGAACTGTGTGACTCTCGCAGGATGCGATCCCTTAGCTCAGCATTGCTTCGGGGGACGCATAGTCTGCCATTCAACCGAATCAAACCATCTTCATGCAACTGAAAATCATATTTCTTCTTCTCAAATGTACCATCTGTGATCTTCTGTCTGATTTCGGTCATATAGGGTCGCTCAACTGAGCGTCTCGCACCTCGTCAACCAAGCTAGAAGAAGCGAGTAGCGAATGGAGCGAGTGTGCTCGACGGCTCGGGGCGTCGGCTACAATGTTTGCCCTCCCTTCCTTATACTGCAAGTTGATGTCATAATCTGAAAGAAATTCCATCCATCTTCTCTGTCTCAAGTTCAATTCTTTCTGAGTGAATACATACTGTAAGCTCTTGTGGTCGGAGTAGATAGTGATGCTTACCCCATAGAGATAGTGTCGCCATATCTTCAAGGCGAAGACAATGGCTCCTAACTCTAAGTCGTGAGTCGGGTAATTCTCCTTATGCTTTTTTCAGCTGGCGGGAGGCATAAGCTACAACCTTGCCATGCTGCATGAGTACGCATCCCATTCCTTTGCCTGATGCATCACAATATACCTCAAATCCCTCTGTGCCCTCTGGAAGAGTAAGGATGGGCGCTGAGGTCAATGAGTCCTTAAGGCTCTGAAATGATAACTCGCACTCGTGTGTCCATACAAACGGTGCATCTTCTTCATCAATGTAGTCATGGGCTTGGAGACTTTCGAGAAGTCCTTACAAATCTCCGGTAGTAACCGGCTAGACCAAGAAAGCTCCTAATGTCGGTAACAGTCTTGGGTCTAGGCCATGATCGTACAGCTTCTATCTAAGAAGGGTCCACTGAGATACCTGCGCTCGAGATGACATGTCCAAGGAATGATACCTGATCAAGCCAGAACTCGCATTTGGAGAACTTCGCATACAGCTGGTTCTCGCGCAGTGTCTCTAGCACTTTCCTCAAGTGAGTTTCATGTTCCTCTGCTGATTTGGAGTATACAAGTATGTCGTCGATGAAGACAACCACTGAAGTGTCCAACTGCTCACTGAATAGTCGGTTCATGAGGTCCATGAATTTAGCTGGTGCATTTGACAAACCGAATGGCATCACTGTGAATTCGTAGTGGCCATATCTGGTACGGAATGCCGTTTTCTCGATGTCTTGCTCTTTGATAGCGATTTGATGATACCCAGAACGGAGGTCAATCTTGGAGAAGACTGATGCTCCTTTCAGCTGATCGAATAGGTCGTCGATGCGTGGCAATGGGTATTTATTTTTGACTGTGACCGCATTCAGCTCGCGGTAGTCAATGCAAAGTCGGAGGCTACCGTCCTTCTTCTTCACAAAGAGGACCGGTGCTCCCCAGGGTGATACGCTCGGGTGTATAAACCCTTTGTCAAGAAGATCGCGCAACTGCTCTTTCAACTCTGTCATTTCCGTAGGTGCCATGCGGTACGGTGCCCTAGCAATGGGACTGGTACCTGGCAAAAGATCAATTTCAAATTCAACCGCTCTAGGGTGGCATGCGGGGTAGCTCCTTAGGGAATACATCGAGAAATTCGGATACAATGGGTACATCGTCTCTGAACTCTGGATCTCGTTCCAGGTCTTGCACATAACATAAGTACACCTCTTGGCCCTTTCTATGCTCCCGGTACATAGCCATAGCAGATATAAGTGTGGTCGAAGGCTCTCTCGGTCTCTGGCGGTAGGGATATGGTAACCCCAGAAGGACTCTTGAGCAGCAATCGATGCTCGGCGCAGAGGATTCTACCCTTGTGCCGCTCCAACCAATTCATTCCAATGATTAAGTCGAATCCCAATCCATTGAATTCGATGAAGGAAATGGGAAACGCTTCACTTTTGATTTCGATGGTGGTTGATTGATAGTATTTGGTGCACTTTACTCGCTCCTTTGATGGGAGAGTAACCATGAAGTTCGGTAGCTCATCCGCATCTAGCTTCAACTTCTTCACAAAGGATGGTGATACAAAAGTGTGAGAGGCGCCGGAGTCGAATAACACATTGGCATCCATGTCGTTCACTGGGAAGGTTCCCGTTAAGATGGTGCCGCTTCTGCCGGCTTGTGCTTCGGTGAGGATGCTCAGGTTACCTTCGGTACCGAGTCCACAACCTATTGGATTCACAATTGGATAAGTATTGATGGTGAACACAAGTGGATTAAATCAACACTGCTCTTTATTGATAAACCAACCATCATACATGCCGTGTCTCAAATACACGTTACTAAAACATTACATGATACTATGAATTTAATACTTTCTAAAGGTAAGGTTCAGGCGTCCTGGTTTCATGTGTGTGGCATTGATTATTGCCGGTGGTGCCGTATTCAACTTGATCTTGTTGATCCCGTGATACAGCATCCTAGAGTTTCCACCCATGATTAGGACATCTCCTGATCTCAATACCAGTTTCTGCGCGAGGTCCACGCTTCTGCTCGCTATACAAAAATACGGTGTCATCACCAATGGACCAAGACACTACGGGCACTCCTTGTTCAAGAGATTCCGCTGTCTCGTCCTTGTCTTGTGTAACCCAAGTCGTCCTTCTTTCTCATAGAAGTTGACGATACAGAGGTCCACTTCAAGTGCGGGGATCGGTTCATGTTCGCATTGTTGTGCAAGTTCTACTACTTGTGTGACGAGTGTCTGAAACTCTGGGGGTATTGTCGGTGGCGTCACTCCATCTTGTGTTCGTGTCTCCTGGTATGTCTTGGTATAAGGATTCCAGTCCTTTCCAAGCACATCATTTTTAGCTTCATCTTCGCTCCACCGGGGAATTCGGGTGTGTAAAAATCCACCTTGACCCGTTCCTAGCTCGTTGCATCGTCGGATGATTGAGATTTGTGCTTCGGGGTCAGGTATCCCCTTAATAAGATCATACCTGGTCGGATGACCTGACACTGTTCATTGGTGTAGTCGTGGTTGGTGATGTCGATCTCTTCTTGATTCAGGTTTACCGGTATCGGATAACAGATACTAAAGCTTCCTATGGTTGTAAATTTCATCTACGGTGAGTACTAGTTCCAACTACTTCATTTCATGCTTAATACACACTTCAGTTCATTTACTCATGCATTCACTCATACAGTTACTCCAATACTTAGACATGCTACTTCAAGGATTAAAGGTCTAGATTATTACCTGGGCCGGATTTAGAACCGGACCCACACGGTCTATGACATGAAGGACAGGCTGACTCTGAGGTGCACCCCTCAGAGGTCCCTGGGATCCCAGTCCCTGTGGTGCCTGCTGGGTCGGTGCATCGCCAGATGCAACCTCCTTGCCTTCCCTCTGCCTGTAGCTTTGGTAGTTCCCCTTTGGCTTCCCATTCTCTGGGCACTTGTTAGCTGTATGTCCTAGTTCTGGCAATTGTAGCATTTGATATCTCTCCCATAGCAATCTTTGCCGGGATGGTCCTGATTGCACTTTCTGCCACACATAGGCGCGGCCATCGGAGAAGGTTTTGGTGACACCGGAGCCAGAACCTAAGGCTTAGAGGGTTAGCACAAGTGTGCGTGGATATACTAGATATGATACTGATACGAATACCAATTAGAAAAGAAGTTTACCCTTAGGTGGGTATGATCTCAGTGGCTTTGCTGCCACCGGTGCAGATGAACCTAGCTGAAGAAGCTCAACTGGTTTGCCCTGCTCAGCATGGGCACTGCTCTCACTTGGGAATTTCTTTTGGGATTGCTGAAAGAAATTTCCCTTCTTCTTTTTCCAGCTCTTCCCCTGGTTCTGCTCCTCAGTACTGGTTTTTTGTTGTTGGCTTTGCGCTTCAGCGCGGTCTCTTCATCCCTTAGTTGGCAAGTGATTTCAACGCGAGAAGCCGCGTGATAACACTCCTGAAATCTCAGGTATTAGCCGGGATTCTCATTTAGGAAAGGATAAGGAAAAGATTCAAGGAATTTAAAGGAATTGAAATGATACTAAGGGTTAACCGATGTTTACCTGAAGGGAGGTAAATCTCGTGTAGCCCATACCGTACCGAAGGCGATGGCTCAGACCGCCATAGAAGCGATCGACCAACACCTGGCCGGTGTATCCTAGGTCAGGGAGAAGACGGAGAATGGAAGTGAAGGTGCGGTAGTACTCATCCACAGGACATCTTGTCTGTCATCTTCAAGGCGTCCAGCTCTAGCCTTTTCTTTGTTTTTACGTGCTCCGGATAGTACTTGGATCGGAGGAGTGATGCAAAAAGACTCACAATCGAATGTGGGGTCGTTGACGTGCTCGTGCTTGACTAGCTTCCACCAATCCATGGCTGCATCTTTCAAATAGTAAGCAGCAACTCTGACTCGAACCTCCAGCAGGAGCTTCGAGGGTTTCGAACGCCGTCTCCATCTCGGAGATGTAGGCTTCGAGCTTAGCTGGATCACTCTCGCCCCTAAAGCAGGAGGAGGCGGAGTTTCTACCAGCTACTCATCTATACCAATTCCCATTCTATACTTCCATTATCCAAAAAAGGTTGTACCAAGAGTGAGTTTCTACCAGCTATCATCTATACAATTCCATTCTATACTTCATTATCCAAAAAGGTGTACCCCATGGTACACCGGCTATTCAAAAAACTACAGCCATGTACTACTCAGTACACCAATCATCATTCAATGTTACAATCCAAAAAGAAGACAAAAGAACTAGAACTAAGTTTTCACATCTTCATCCTTGCGATTCCTGCGTGTAGTAAAATGGTGCCCCAAGGGGCTCAGCAAACGCTGCGTATAAACTCCGCATATACCGCGTGCTAGCTAGGGCACGCCGACTATTTGACGTCCACTAAACATGCGATTCAAATTACATACATACATGCTTTACATACATCATACAATCATGCTCAATACATTACATTCCATGCAACAATACAATAGCACGCATCTTACTTACCTTCACAAGGTTAGCCAAATTATGCATCCGGGGTTAATCGGAATGCCTTTACTCTTTTACTCATTACTTACTTTTTCTAATTACACTTACTTACTTACATTCACCTTACTTACTCATTCTACTTACTTATTCATACTCAAGTTAAGTCGTCGGGACCTCCGGCCCTGGGGACTACGCCGTCCCACCTCGGGATTTACTGACTCACCAATCCGGGATGCTACCCACTTAAGGGATTTGGGCCGCGGACCAGTTAAGAGTCAGGAATTGGAGCCAACCCTCGTGACTCCGCATCCTCACGCGTGGCCGAAACTATATCGGACTTCTACTCATTCTAATTATTTACCAATTTAAGTTAGGATGGTTAGCTTGTTAGGAATAGTTTAGAAGTCATTCACACAAATATTCGGTCACGATGCAATACAACATACAAACACACACTCATATCATCCATACATTTCTTGATTTAACAAACTAAGATTAAGGAAATATTCACAACATAAAACACTACATATTCACAAGTATGCATAATAACTCCGATTCGTGCATTTATCTTATTTGGTGATCAATTAGCACACAACACACAAAATCAGAGTAACCAAGATAGCATACGGGGCATGAGGAATCCATACCGTTCACGACGTACTTGTATCCCAACGTTCCTCCGGTGTTCACAAATCAAATCCTATTATATACATACAATTGGATGATTAATCTAACTCGTTAACCAAACACGATTACTCTTATGTTCCTAACTCATACTTACTATACTTTACATTTCTTATACTTACATATGGTTCACTTACTCTTGCTTAGTTTTAAAACCTGTTTATACTCTTAATTACCTTAAACATCCTTAATTAAGTCTTAATTATCTTATACTATCATTACCATTCACTTCCTTACCTTAATACCCATTTAGTGTACTTAGTTTTACAATTTTAGGTTGGTCCGGGACCTTGTCCAGGTTTGAGTCCCGGACCACTCATGGTCTAAGTTCGGCATGTTTTAATGGTATTGTCCGGGACCTTGTACAGGGGTCAAGTCACGGGACCCAAACATTGAACAATTCTCGGCCTATTTTAATACCCTGGTCCGGGTCCTTGTACATGGGGTAAGTCCCGGACCAGAAGCTTTGTGAATTCTCGGCATATTTTACAGGGGTGGTCCGGGTCCTTGTATGGGACTTAAGTCCCGACCACCACCTGCTGTAACTCTCGACATCATTTTGCACCCTGGTCCGGGTCCTTACAGGAGGTAGGTCCCGGACCCTGCTACAAGTTTGACAGATTTTACATTTCTAAATCTGTTGTGCATTCCTAACTTTTCATATTAAATCCCCCATTGTTCCTACACTTAATCCTACATATTTGAGCACCTGTTAGAAACCTAAACATGTTTAAATCCATTACTATCTGTTACACCCTTTTATACTAATTCACTCACTATTTCCTTAAGTTCTCATTTCAACACTTACACTATTTTTCTAAGTTGCATTTTGCTACAGATTTTAACTCTCACCTTCTTCATTTTAACTTCCTCTTTGATGTCATTTCTAGGGTTTACAATACACTAGTTATCTCTCCTAACCTACCAACTAAACAGCTCCAATTAAAATCTGTTAAAACACATTAATTTCACCTATTTCTAGTTTCTTAAGGGTTCTAATTCTGGATAAATTTGACATAACCTTCCCTAAAATCTTACATTCTCACCACATGTTTCACTCATGTGAATGATCTATACCACCTGTTTATAGCCAATACAAATATGCTCAATCTCTCATACACAAAACACCACTAAAAAAACTTAGAAATTCCTGCACATTACATTCAATTCCCATTTAGGTTTCAATAGTTTTTTAAATGTCTTTTAAAGGTTCAAAATACTTATATTCTCCTACACATTACACTATACTACACTACCAATTACAATACCCATTTTAGCTTCCTAAAAATCTGTTACATACATGCATATACAAGGCTTCATAAAAGATGTAATTTACCTGTTGCTTTACTAGTTCCTCCTTTCTTCTTCCTTCTTCTTTCCTTTTCTCCTCTTCTCACCGATTTTGGTACCTCAAAAGCTAACACTACAACCCATATATCCACATTTCAATACACCATAATTAACCCTAACCATTTCTAAGTCTTAACACAAGTTTTAGGGTTTGGAATTTTCATTACCTTGCAAGAGTAGGTAGGTAATGCTTGGAATGGCTCAAGAGTAATATTTAAACCCCTTCAAGAATGCCAAAATCGGCTGGTACAAAAGAGAAGCAAGGGTTTAGTTTTAAATTTCGTTTTGCCCTTAAGGCTAGAAAAACAAAGGAGTTTCAAGGAGATTTTTACCTCACAAGAACAAGGAGAATGATGGTGTTCTAATGGTGGTCTTGAAGCTCCAAATGGGGTATACCCATGAAAACGAAAATGCTCCTTTCGGATTTTGAAAAGAGAGAATCGTAGCTCTTGATGAGAGGATTCCAATGGTAGTTTTTGAATTTTTGGAAGATATTTGAGGGGGTTACAAGAGGAGAGAAGGTGGCATTTTTGTGAGTTGTTTCAAGCTTCCATGGCTGTCGCAGAGGAAAAGGAGGAAAGAAATGAGAGAGAGGGTGATGAGTGTGCAGACGTGAGTGAAGGAGGGAATGGGTAGTGAGAGGAGAGAAGAGAATGTGAGTGAGGAGTTACTTTATGCTTTTAATTTTGGTTGTCTTTTGTAAATGAAAAGAATTAATATGTGTGTGAGAGGGGGCCATCGGCTGGCACTAGCACACACACACAACTTCAATTTTTATTTAAAAAGTGGACACATAAGTTTTGGTTATTTATGTTTCTAACCCACAACTTCCCGTTTTTGACAGTTTTTACAATTTCTCGTTTTATTAATTTTATTGGTCCTAAAGCTTCACTAATGTTTATTAATGATTATTTAGTTGACCAAAGTTGTTACGAGTCTATTTGACCCGCTTAAAGACATTTTCCGGTTACCTCGAAAAACGTGCTTTAAGGTTCGGTAATGTTTTTTAATCCATTTTAAGGATCGTTTCCTTCGGCGAGATTGTTCCCTAATATTTATTTAGACTTAATTAAGCTTCTAAAATATTTATTAGCCTAATTAGTTACTATTTTAATTACGGGGTATTTCATAGGAGAGGGTGTAATGCATTGTAAGTTTAGAAATGACATTGAAGAGGGAGCAATAGGTGGAGAAGGTGAGAGTTAAAATCTGTAAGCAAATGCACTTAGGAAGAAACAGAAAACAATGTAAGTGTTGTAATGGAACTTAGGAAAAACAAGTTTTGTAAATTAGTATAGAAATAGTAAAGAGTTAATGGATGATGAACTAAAGTGTATTAGGAGGTTAATTAGTGTTAAAACATGTGGGAATAAGTGTAGGAACAATGGGGAAGTAATAGGTAAGAAGAAGGACTGAAAACAGAAATAAAATGCAAATAACTGGATGGACCGACCTTGGGAGACTTGCAAGTTCGGTCGAGCCCAGATTTACAAAGACGGAAACGTTCTGGAATGGACCGGCCTTAGGACCGGACATGCAAGGTCGGTCGGCTAGAAAATTTCCTGTAATGAAACATACTGGAATGGACCGACCTTGCGACCGGACTTGCAAGGGTCGGTCGGACTAAAATTTTTTTCCCATTAAGTAACCTTCTGGAATGGACCGACCTTGGGACCGGACATGCAAGGTCGGTCGGGCCAAAAATTTTCCGTCATGTAACTCACTGGAATGGACCGACCTTGGGACCGGACTTGCAAGGTCGGTCGGCCCTTAAATTTTCCAGCGTATTTCCCTACTGACTTCGACCGACCTTGGGACCGACCCTGGGTAAGGTCGGTCGAGTCACAAAAAAAAAATATTTTAAAATAAATATATGTATATACATATATGTATATGTATATGTATACACACATACATAAAATATGTAGAAGTACACCCTTGTTGTGTAAAGAAATAAATTTAAAGTAATGAAGAGTAATTAAATAATGTGTAAGTGTAGGAATTGTAAAGACGTAGTAAGTAAGAGTTGAGGAACGTAATAGGCATACGAGTTGAGTTAATTGTAGATAATTAATCACTCGATCACATGCATGTTATAGGACTTGATTTGTGAGCACCGAAGGAAAGTTGGGATACAAGTACAACGGTGAACGGTATGAATTCCTCATGCCCCGTATGCTATCTTGGTTACTCTGATTTGTGTGTTGTGTGCTAATTGATCACCAAGTAAGATAAATGCACGAATCGGAGTTATCATGCTTACTTGTGAATATGTAGTGTTGTATATTGTTGAATGATTATATTTAAATCATAGTTTGTATAATTCATGAAATGTATGGATGAATAAGAGTGTGTGTATGTATGATGTATTGCACTGTGACCGAATGTGTTTGCGATTGGACTTCTAACTGATTCCTAACATGCTAACCAATCTAACTTAAATTGGTAATTAAATTGGAATGAGTAGAAGTCCGATATAGTTTCGGCCACGCGTGAGGATGCGGAGACACAAGAGGTTGGATCCAATTCCTGACTCTTAACTGGTCCGCGGCCCAAACCCCTTAAATGGGTAGCATCCCGGATTGGTGAGTCAAGTAAATCCCGGTGGTGGGACGGAGTAGTCCCCGGGCCGGAGGTCATACCGACTTAACATGAGTAAAAGTAAGTAAGTAAGAATGAGTAAACAAGTATGGTAAAGTAAGTGAGTAAAGTAGTAAGAATAAGTATCGTGTAATGAGTAAATGAGTAAAGAACCTCCATTCTAACCTGGGGGGTAATTTGGCTAACAATGATTATAGTATGGATTGTGAAATGTATCGATGTAATATTTGGATTGTGTATTGCTTCAGTGGTGTATATTGAATCATGTATGAATGTATTGTACGTATGCAAAGCATGTATGTATGAAATTAATGAACCGCATGTATAGTCGACCTTAAATAGTCGGTGTGCCCCAGCTAGCACGCGGTATATGCGGAGTTTATGCGCAGCTTTTGCTGAGCCCCTTGGGGCGATGTTTTTACTACACGCAGGTACACGAGAAGGGTGAAGATGATGAAGATCTTAGTTGATTTCTTTTTGTCTGTAAACAATGAATTGTGAAAGGTGTACTATGTTGTACATGGCTGTAGATTTTTGGTTAGCCGGTGTACCATAGGGTACACCCTTTTGGATAGTGAAAGCGTTGGGATTGGTATAGATGAGTAGCTTGTAGAAACTCATTCTTTTGGGGAAGATTGGAAAGGGATGTAATTAAATACTTAAAATACTCGGTAATCCAGGAATGCAAGTATGTTATCTTTTGTAATCGGTATGTAATGTAGTAGCTCGTTATACTTAGGCATCAGACCGTCACTGTAAGTAGTAATAGCCTTGCTAGCTGTATGGGCGGTTAGCGGCGTTGTATCACCCGCCATAGTTGTAGTATTTCCGCTGCGACTTAGTAGGATTATCAGGACGATTAGACGGTAAGCATAGGATTAACGGTAGGGGTGTTACAAAAATTGGTATCAGAGCGTAGTTACGCTTTGATGTCCATAGTTACCGAGCGTAGGGGTTACCGAGTTAGGATTTCAACCGTGTTAAGTCAGATACTTAGAAACCTAACTAGGAACTACCGTTGTTAACAACGGATACCCTTGACGTTCTTAGGAACGATACCTTTGCTTAAATTCAAGACCTTTGGTCATATGTCACAACCTAATGCAAATTTTAAATATTCAGATGTCAGGGAGAGGTCCAGGTCGTCAAGGGGCCAACGACGGACCGGGCGCGCAGAGATGATAGCTGAGATCGTCGCCGCCACGGTAGCACAGATGCTACCCCAGTAATCACTGCTATGCAACAGAATTAGCAAAACCAACAGACTCAAACGGGACCAATCCCGCCCCCTCCACCCAGAGAAGTCAACTGGGTAAAAGCTATCGCAGATCTCCGACCTCCGTGCTTTAGAGGCGAGAGCAACCCTGCTAAACTTGAAGCCTACATCTCCGAAATGGAGACCGCATTTGAAACCCTCGAATGTCCTGCGGGAGTTCGAGTGAGAATAGCAGCATACTTGTAACACCCCTAAAACCGGCCTAAGAGTTAAGGGTGCTACACGCCGCGTATTATTACCTAATAACGCAAGGCTCTAAAACACTCAAACGCAATAAAGGCCCAAAACGAAGTTTACATAGACATTGTAAACCAATGTATTCAAATACAGCGGAACAAATACCAAATCCCAAATACAAAACCGAGTCAGAGAAACAAAAGTCAAAAGCATAAGGCCCGAAGGCTACAACATCTCAGAGTATCAAACTGAAAGAACATAAAAGCTAATTACTATAGCTCCAGAACTTAGGATGATCCTCGCTGATCAATCTGCAAAAATGTTATAAGTAGGGGAATGAGCACACAACTATGCCCAGTAAGCAGCGACCGTCATCAGTAAGGTCGCTCAAAACAATTGAAATCAGAAGAAGAGAAGATAAACATCTTATGCAAAATTCTCAGATAGTCAGAAGCTTTCAGAAGACAGAAGCAGAGTGGAACACAAGGGGTCCCATTTCAGAAACAGTCAGAGCACTTAAACAGAAAGGGGACAAAACACAATGCACACACACAGAAGGGTCGAAGACCCATAGACCATACTAGGTCTCTCGGCAACGCAGAAATGACTCGAAAGAGCCAAAGGGTTCGTCAACCCTACAGAACAGAAAGGGAATGACCCACACTCAGAACGACGTCTACATGGTATACCACGGAATAGCTCGACCCAGCCATTCACGGCTCAGAAAAGTGCAATGTGCAATTCCCAAAACAGAAGAGTTGCTTAAACAGAAGCAAAGTTGCATTAAATATGCCAAAACACTCATAAATCAGTAGTACAGAACATAAGGGATCCAATGCCGCAGACGGCACTCAAATCGGAGTTCAAACGAAGAAAGAAGTTACACTGAAAACAGAGGGGTGTCCGAACTTGTGTCCGGACGTCGAAGTTCGGACACAAGTCGAGACTCAGAAACCAAAGAAAGCCAAATGTCCGAACTTGTGTCCGGACATCAATGTTCGGACACAAGTCGAGTTGAAATCAGATAGAGGAATTCAGCATGTCCGAACATCCAAGTTCGGACGGATGTTCGGACAGGTTTTACGGGAAAACACGCGGAAGGTCCGACCTTGTGTCCGGACTTCGAAGTTCGGACACAGGTCGAACTTTAAATCAGAGGGAAGGCTTGAGGGGTGTGTCCGAACATCCATGTTCGGACAGATGTTCGGACATACCCCGAACTCGCAAATCAGAAAGGCAGAAACGCACTGTCCGAACTTCAAAGCTCGGACGGAAGTTCGGACGGTGCGAAAAATACAGTTTCCAGAAGACGAACAGAGCAGAAAAAAAACAACAAATCAACGCCTCAGAATGCCAATGAAGCACACACACCAAATCAGACATTAAAACAGGAAACCATGGGGGTTTAACCATTCCAAAACGCAACCAAACAGACATCACAAACAGAAATCACACACGAAACAGAACCGTTGTAATCCCCATGGCTGAACTTCCAAACTGAATCGAGTAACCACCTACCTCAATTAGCAGAAGAAGAACAACGATCTGAAACCGCAGGCACAATCCACGTAGAGCAACAATCCGCTACAGACCAACAGCCACTGAACACCACAATCAAGCCCAGAAATCAGAAAACAGGCAAGAAACCCTAGAATACAACATTCCTCAAATCTGTAATCCAAACCTGAACACGAGACCAGACGCAGAGTACCGCAGCAGAATCTTAATCCGAATGCAGCCAACGACAACTGATTCGAACACAATCAGAATCCACAATCAGAAAACTGAAAAAAAAGAAGAAAAACAACGAAGTTCCAATTCTGCAATTCAAACCTGAAATCGAAGGGAGGACCACGCGGCACTGGGGACGAACAATTCAGAGCAGTAACACGCTATCCGCGACACACGATCTTCAGCAGAGTACAAGGTCTGAGAGAGAAGAAGAGAAACTTGAGTTGTTCAAAAGAGAGGCGCTCCACTACGAGAAAACTGACGACTAAACTGATCGGGGAAAGTAGTGGGAGGAATTATTACTCCTTAATAATTCCACTTACCTTAATTAAAACCGAAGGGGAAAAGACCTACTTAGCCTCGCCTTTTAAACTAATGCCTCTGGAGCCCCAACTGACATAAGCAATTAATTAATCCAACTTAGAATAACATAGTAACGGATATAATGTAAAGTAGGAATATACGGGTTATAACATCACCTCCCCCTTAAAGAATCTCGTCCTCGAGATTAACTCACCTTACTGCTCGAACAGAGAGGGATACTTGACACGCAGCTCATCTTCGAGCTCCCAATCGCTTCACTCTCTAGCTGATCTGACCACTGGACCTTCACCATAGGCAGGGTCTTACTACGAAGCTGGCGGACGTCCCTGGCTAAAATGCGAGTAGGCACCGCCTCGAAACTGCAATCCTCTCTCAACTGAAGCTGGCTGTAGTCGATCACATGAGACGGATCATGCAGATACTTCCTCAACATGGAGACATGAAAAACACCATGAACAGCAGACAAAGCGGGTGGCAATGCTAACCGGTAGGCCACAGGGCCAATCCTCTCCAGATCTCAAACGGTCCAACGAACCTCGGGCTAAGCTTCCCACGCTTCCCAAACCGAACCACGCCTCTGACCGGCGACACTCGCAGATAGACATGATCACCAACATCGAACTCAAGCGGCCTGCGCCTCTGATCTGCATAGCACTTCTGTCTGCTCTGAGCAACAAGCAAACGCTCCCGAATCGTCCTGATCTTCTCTACTGCTCCCTGCACAAGCTCGGGTCCAACCAAGACCCTCTCCTTCAGGTCATCCCAACAGATGGGGGACCTGCACCTCCTACCGTACAACGCTTCAAACGGAGCCATACCAATGCTCGCCTGAAAGCTGTTGTTGTAGGCGAACTCAATCAGAGTCACATGCTGCTCCCAGCTACCACCAAAGTCCAGGACACATGCACGAAGCATGTCCTCCAAAACCTGATTAGTCCTCTCCGTCTGGCCATCCGACTGAGGATGGTAAGCTGAACTGAACGCTAAATTCGTACCCAAGGCCTTATGCAAACTGCGCCAAAATCTCGAAACAAAACGTGGGTCACGATCAGACACAATAGTAGTAGGCACACCGTGAAGTCTCACTATCTCATCCAGATATAAACGAGCTAGGCGCTCCAGACTGAAGGTCTTCTTCACCGGCAGCAGAGAAAATGAGCAGACTTCGTCAGACGATCAACTATCACCCAAACAGCATCACAACCCGAAGGAGTCCTGGGCAAACCCATGACGAAATCCATCCCCACACTCTCCCACTTCCACTCAGGAATGGGAAGGGGCTGAAGCAAACCGCTGGCCTCTGGTGCTCAGCCTTAATCTGCTGACAGGTCTGGCACTTCGAAAAAACTCTGAAATATCACGCTTCATCCCAGACCACCAGAATGACTCTCTGAGGTCTCGATACATCTTCACCCCTCCTGGGTGAACTGAGTAAGGCGCTCCATGGGCCTCCTGAAGGATCTCTCTGCGCAGCACTGCATCGTCTGGCACACATACACGGCCTCTGAAACGCAGACACCCATCGCTGGAGACACTGAAGTCTGAACTCTGATCTGAAGACAGCCCCTCTCTGATCCGACACAAGCTGAATCTGCCTCCTGACCAACCCGGATCCTGTCGACCAACGAAGACTGAACCTGAAGCGCTGCTATCACACTGGCACTGGCGGGTCTGACTACCCAAACACCCATACGCTGCAGCTCTAAGGCGGACCTCTGGACTCCTGACAAGGCACAAGCTACACCCGAAGCACCTCTCCGGCTCAAGGCATCTGCAACAACATTCGCTCTACCCGGGTGGTAGAGGATCTCTAAATCGTAGTCATGAAGTAGCTCCAACACCTCCTCTGTCTCAAGTTCAGCTCCTTCTGAGTGAACAAATACTTGAGGCTCTTATGGTCCGTGTAAACCTTACACGACGCTCCATACAGGTAATGTCTCAAATCTTCAGCGCGAACACTACAGCTGCCAACTCCAGATCGTGGGTAGGGTAGTTCTTCTCATAGGGCTTAAGCTGTCGAGAGCCATAAGCCACCACCTTACCCTGCTGCATCAAAACACATCCCAGTCCCTTATGGGACGCATCACAGAAGACCTCGAACCCCTCGGTCCCAGAAGGCAAAGTTAGAATCGGTGCGTCCGCCTCTTCTTAATCTCCTGGAAACTCTGCTCGCAAGCCTCGCTCCACTCATACTTGATCTCCTTCCTCAACAGACGGGTCAGCGGGGATACAATCTTAGAAAACCCCTCAACAAACTTCCTGTAGTACCCAGCTAACCCAAGGAAACTACGGATCTCAGCCACATTCGTGGGCCTCGCCCACTCCATCACAGCTCTAATCTTCTCAGGATCCACTGAGATACCGTCCTTCGAGACCACATGTCCCAAGAATACGACGCGATCAAGCCAGAAGTCACACTTCTTCAACTTAGCATACAGCTCACGATCCTTCAGCGTCTGCAAAACAATCCTCAGATGCTCCTCATGCTCCTCTGCGCTCCTGGAGTACACCAAGATATCATCTATGAAGACCACTACAAACTGATCCAGATAGGGTTTGAAAACCCGGTTCATCATATCCATGAATACTGACGGAGCATTAGTCAACCAAAGGGCATGACTAGGAACTCGTAATGACCATAACGAGTCCTAAAAGCGGACTTAGGCACATCCTCGGCCTTAATCCTCAACTGATGGTAGCCTGAACGAAGATCTATCTTCGAGAACACTGTGGCGCCCGCCAACTGGTCAAACAAATCGTCGATGCGCGGAAGGGGATAGCGATTCTTGATGGTCACCTTGTTCAACTCTCTGTAGTCGATGCACAAACGGAAGGTCCCATCCTTCTTCTTCACAAACAGCACTGGCGCTCCCCAAGGCGAAACACTAGGGCGTATGAAGCCCTTATCCAACAGCTCCTGAAGCTGGACCTTTAGCTCCTTCAACTCCGCCGGACTCATACGGTAAGGGGCCCTAGAGATGGGCTGAGTCTCTGGCGCTAAATCGATGGTGAACTCCACCTCTCGCACTGGTGGAAGTCCGGGCACGTCGTCCTGGAAGACCTCAGGGAAACTCTCTGACAATCGGGATGCTCTCCAAGCTAGATCCCTCACGCACCTCTGGCAGATAACATAAGAAGCCCTGGCAGCCCTTCCTCAAGAAACTGGCTGCCTGCATCGCTGACACAATCACCGGCGCACATGGAACTGCATTCCCAGAGAAAGCAAAACGAGACCCGTCTGGCAAGTCGAACACCACCCTCTTCGCTGCACAATCTATATGGGCATGGTGCTCTGCTAGCCAATCCATGCCCAGAATCACATCAAAACAGGTCATCCGCATCGGGATGAGGTCAGCAAAAAAGAAAGTCTTGTCCCTAACTACTATGGGACAAGCCTTACACACAGAATCCAGCACACAAGGGGCAACCCCACCTAATGGACTACTCACACAACAAGTCTATCTCACTAGGCACAGCAGTCAGTCCAAGGTCACCAACAAATCACAGCAGACAAAGAATGCGTAGCTCCAGAATCAAACAGACAAAACACATCTCGAGAATGGATCTGGAGAATACCTGAGATGACGCGATCACCAGCACGATCACGCTCTCCAGCCATAGCATAAACCCGGGCCTGAGTCTGAGGCTTCTTCTGATCGGACCTCGCCCCTGAATCTGAGCCGGTACCTCTATCCCCTGAGCCTCTACTGGACGCCTGAGGGCACTGAGCAATCCGGTGCTCCATCGACCCGCACTTAAAGTAGGCACCAGTCTTCTTGTAGCACTCCCTACCAGGATGGGAGCGACCACAAGACCCACACTTCGTCCCAGCTGACGAAGATGAAGAAGCTCCCCGGCGATCTCCATAGGTCTGCTTCTTCTGAGGAGGAGCAGCCTCCTTCTTCTGAGGCTCCTCAGCACGCCTCTTCCCTTTATGGTCCTTACCGCCTGTCTGCCCCTGATGTCCGCCTCTACCAGCAAGGCGACATCCGCCACATCTCTGAAGGTCCGGTGACGAAGAGGTGTCACCGCCGACCTGATGTCTGGCCTCAATCCACTCTCAAACTTACGAGCCTTCCTGTGTTCATCCGGCTCTGGAGCATACTTCGACAGCGTCACAAACTTCC
The DNA here is from genome assembly GCA_023374045.1 of Limonium bicolor. Lineage (NCBI taxonomy): Eukaryota > Viridiplantae > Streptophyta > Magnoliopsida > Caryophyllales > Plumbaginaceae > Limonium > Limonium bicolor. Next base: position 88,056,810 of record CM041776.1, read on the forward strand.
TCACATACTCCTCTACAGTCATCTCTCTCCCCTGGCGCAGCCGGTTGTACTCATTGATCTTCTGGTCTTTGTACACATCCGGATAGAACTGCTTGTTGAACTCCAAGCAGAACTGATCCCAGGTCCAAGGCTGGGGATGCCTACCATCACCATGCGCCACCACTCCTTCGCCTCCCCTTAAAGAGGAACGTAGCGAAGTCCACCTTCTGGTCATCCTCCGACCCCATCACTCTCAGCAGGTCCTCGACCTCTGTAATCCAGTGGCTCGCTCCTGAGGGTCACCACAGCCATCAAAGGATGGAGGCTTTAGCTTCATGAACTCCTGGAGAGCTCGGACTCGGCCTCCCACGGCATTCGCCCCTGCTGGGCCAGCACCACCAGCTCCTCCACCAGCTCCCCCAGCAGCTGCAGCCATCGTCTGCATCAACTGCGTCACAAACTGCTGCACTACATCCGCAGCATCTCCCTGAGGGGTCACTGGTGTCCTACGAGGAGCCATTCTGAGATATACAAATCCAAAACTTGTCAGAACTAACTCACACTGTCAACCACTGTCACAACCGACTCTCACACAAGCAAACACACCCACAGACACCAAAGAAAGCCAAACCTAGCTCTGATACCACTAAATGTAACACCCCTAAAAACGGCCTAAGAGTTAAGGGTGCTACACGCCGCGTATTACTACCTAATAACGCAAGGCTCTAAAACACTCAAACGCAATAAAGGCAAAAACGAAGTTTCATAGACATTGTAAACCAATGTATTCAAATACAGCGGACAACAAATACCAAATCCCAAATACAAAACCGAGTCAGAAACAAAAGTCAAAAGCATAAGGCCCGAAGGCTACAACATCTCAGAGTATCAAACTGAAAAAATAAAAGCTAATTACTATAGCTCCAGAACTTAGGATGATCCTCGCTGATCAATCTGCAAAAATGTTATAAGTAGGGGAATGAGCACACAACTATGCCCAGTAAGCAGCGACCGTCATCAGTAGGTCGCTCAAAACAATTGAAATCAGAAGAAGAGAAGATAAACATATATGCAAAATTCTCAGATAGTCAGAAGCTTTCAGAACAGAAGCAGAGTGGAACACAAGGGGTTCCCATTTCAGAAACAGTCAGAGCACTTAAACAGAAAGGGGACAAAACACAATGCACACACACAGAAGGGTCGAAGACCCATAGACCATACTAGGTCTCTCGGCAACGCAGAAATGACTCGAAAGAGCCAAAGGGTTCGTCAACCCACAGAACAGAAAGGGAATGACCCACACTCAGAACAAGTCTACATGGTATACCACGGAATAGCTCGACCCAGCCATTCACGGCTCAGAAACAATGTGCAATGTCCCAAAACAGAAGAGTTGCTTAAACAGAAGCAAAGTTGCATTTAAATATGCCAAAACACTCATAAATCAGTAGTACAGAACATAAGGGATCCAATGCCGCAGACGGCACTCAAATCGGAGTTCAAACGAAGAAGTTACACTGAAAACAGAGGGGTGTCCGAACTTGTGTCCGGACGTCGAAGTTCGGACACAAGTCGAGACTCAGGAAACCAAGAAAGCCAAATGTCCGAACTTGTGCGGACATCAATGTTCGGACACAAGTCGAGTTGAAATCAGATAGAGGAATTCAGCATGTCCGAACATCCAAGTTCGGACGGATGTTCGGACAGGTTTTACGGGAAAACACGCGGAAGGTCCGACCTTGTGTCCGGACGTCAAGTTCGGACACAGGTCGAACTTAAACCAGAGGGAAACTGAGGGTGTGTCCGAACATCCATGTTCGGACAGATGTTCGGACATACCCCGAACTCGCAAATCAGAAAGGCAGAAACGCACTGTCCGAACTTCAAAGCTCGGACGGAAGTTCGGACAGTGCGAAAAATGCAGTTTCCAGAAGACGAACAGAGCAGAAAAACAACACAAATCAATGCCTCAAAATGCCAATGAAGCACACACACCAAAACAGACATTAAAACAGGAAACCATGGGGGTTTAGCCATTCCAAAACGCAACCAAACAGACATCACAAACAGAAATCACACACGAAACAGAACCGTTGCAATCCCCATGGCTGAACTTCCAAACTGAATCGAGTAACCACCTACCTCAATTAGCAGAAGTGAAGCAACGATCTGAATCAATGGGCGCAGTCCGAACAACTCTTCAACCAGACCCGAACACAATCACTGAACAACACAACCAGACAGCCCACAATCAGAAACAGGCAAGAACCCTAGAATACAACATTCCTCAAATCTGTAATCCAAACCTGAACACGAGACCAGACGCAGAACCGCAGCAGAATCTTAATCCGAATGCAGCCGACGACAACTGATTCGAACACAATCAGAATCCACAATCAGAAAGCTGATAAAACGAAGAAAAACGGAGTCCCAATTCTGCAATTCAAACCTGAAATCGAAGGGAGGACCACGCGGCACTGGGGACGAACAATTCAAGCAGTAACACGCTATCAGCAACACACGATCTTCAGCAGAGTACAAGGTCTGAGAGAGAAGAAGAGAAACTTGAGTTGTTCAAAGAGAGGCGCTCCACTACGAGAAAACTGACGACTAAACTGATAGGGGAAGTAGTGGAAGGAATTATTACTCTTTAATAATTCCACTTACCTTAATTAAACCGAAGGGGAAAAGACCTACTTAGCCTCGCCTTTTAAACTAATGCCTCTGGAGCCCCAACTGACATAAGCAATTAATTAATCCAACTTAGGATAACATAGTAACGGATATAATGTAAAGTAGGAATATACGGGTTATAACATTGAGTGTTATACATGCTTAAGCATGTTGTGTGATATTTAAGTATAAGCATATGGTGGATCTAATGATTCAATGAGTTTAAGTATACATAAGTATGATCTATATGATCTATGGAATGAGGTAAGACATGTATTCTAATAAGATAAGATGCATGGGAACTTTGGGGACAAAGTTCTTTTAAGGGGGGGGGGGGGGTAGATTGAAATACCCCAAACCTAAGTATGCTAAGTAAACATCAAATTATTATGTAGTAAGGCTAAAATATGCCTTAGAAAGATTGGTAGACAATTTAAACCAAGGAAAACACAAGAAAACACCTTAAGGGCAATTTAGGCAAAAATGTGCTTTAAGCTTGGAGTGACTTTAATTAGTACCCAAATATGATGCTAAGACCTTAGTAATATCCTAATGGTCATTTTAAACCAATTACCAAAGAAAACTAAGCTTGAAAACAAGTTAAAACACAAAATGTGCTTTAAGAAGTCTTAAAGCACATTTTTGAAAAATTGTCTTGTAAATGAGTTTTGAGTGCCTAAATGCCCATGATTACACCTTAATCAACATTTGTACTAATTAGTATCACATTAGGAAGCCTAAATCAATTGGAAATAAAAAATTTCAGAAATATGTGCACTAATTTGTGAATAGTGCCAAATAGTGCCCAAATTAAGCTTAAGTCAACATAAGTCAATGAGATGGTCAACCAAGACCATAAATATCTCTAATTACAAGAGGGGGCCGGTTTTTGATGTGGGGAGTCACCACATGACTAAGCAAATAAAGGAAAAGAAGAGTAAAGAGAGAATAGTACATTTGCTTTATAAAAGTAAAATACCTTATATTAACCTACCTCTCTCCTCTCTTCTTCATTTCTCTTCTTATCCCACTGTTTTCTTCACCTTCTTCATCCTCTCAAACCGTTCCAAGCAGCTCCATTCTTGCTCCATCTTCAAAATGTCCATAACTTGCTCATTTTAGCTCCAAATCAAAAACTAACACATATATCTCTTAGTTAGCTCAAGCTCTAGCTTTCTATCTTTACAAAATTGGAAAAGCTTCATTTTGGAGCCATGGGAAATCTCCATTGATGGAGGAAAATCAAGTTTGAAGAGCCCATTTGGTTCTCCATTCTCTTAGGTAAAGAATATTAAGAAAAAACCATCTTTCATCACTCTTCGCATGTCCGAAAATTAACTCATGGGGCTTCATTTTTATGCCTTGTTCTAGCTTATTTTATATTCTCCAAGGGCTAGAGGAGGTCCTTCTTGATTCATATCCAAGCTTGTTTTGAGAATCCAAGGTAAAGCATTCAATTTAATACCTTAAAACACATTTTTAACCTAGGGTTTACTCCTTAAGGTTAATGTATTATTTAGCACTCATGAGAGCCAATGTATATTGATTAGAACATTGGCAAAGGAAATTAAAATGGTGGCCGAGATTTCCAAGGGAAGAGCCTAAGGAGAAAGTTGAGGGAAACTTGAGAAAAACAAGGTAAATTGCTTACCTAAGGGTGGTTTAAGTTTTAAGGGGTGGTATTATGATAAGTACTAATGTAGCTTAAAGCTTACATTAAGTAATGGGTTATATAGCCTATGAAAAAGAATTTAAACAAGCTTATGAACTTGTGACTAAGGAGCCAATGGGAATGAGTTTAGAAATATAAGTTTAAGAGGGATTTTAAGAGCATTAAACTACTATGAGATTGATGGGTGTATTACAGGTTGAAAGCTTATATGTGGGAAATTCAGTGTTTAAGTTTAAGTCATTTAAGGGCCTAAAGCCATGTCATTTAAGAGCCTTAGTGCTATGCAATTTAAGATTATTGCACTATAGAGTTTGTTGTGAATGAGTTGATTTGGGTGAGAAAATAATGAGAAAGGACTTGGTGGGTGTGAGATTATTGTGTGAGAAAAACAATGTATTTTGGGCATGAGAATATACTAGAGGAGCTATGACAAAATTTGAGTAGAAAACTAAGTGTTTAGGTGGTGGTGGTGAGTTGATATGACCTAGGATTCACTAGGAGTCATTAGAAGGAACTAGAGTGGAAATGAGTTAATTAAGGAGTTCTTGAGGCTTAGAATGGCCTAGAGTTGTCTACGAGGAATTAGAGGTTAGGTGGGTGTATTAAACACACCGAAATCATGTGATGAGGAATGCTAAGACGAGCAAAGATTGGATGGAAAGGTGTATAATGCTTTAAGGTGATTTAGGTATGAACTAGAGAATAAAACAATGAGGAGTTTTGGATAGCTTGTGTAAGTGTGATGATGCTAGTAGTGGACTAATGAGGTTTAGTTTAGATGTTAATGAGTGGCTTAGGTGATGGAAGAGAAAGGTTGGGAGAATGTTGTCAAATGTCAGGAAAATGACTAGGAATGTAAAAGAGCATATGATCATGAGAATGGTGAGTAAGCGAGTAAAAGGAGATGGAAATGTCCAAGGAGGGTGTAGGATAGTTAAAGTAAAGAAGAACAAGGTTAAGGTGCTAAGAAGATGGGGAGAAATGCATAGGTAAGTTCATGAGTTTAGGTTGATGAGTAGAAAAAGGAAAAGAATGAATTGTGCATGGGCATGCAAGATACCTTGGAAGGTTAGCAAGCAAAGAGGGGATGCAATAATGCTTAGGGGGAAGTTATATTGATTGGGAAGGAAACTTTGGGATAGTTAGAGTTTTAGACAAAAATTACATGTTGGAAAAATAGGAAATAAGTAACAAGTGTTAGAAATTCTTGTAAGGATTGAGAAAATGGTTAAGGAGGTTTTAAAGGATGTTCTAAGGTGAGTTTAAGTGCCTATATGGTATTAAGACATAATGGGACACTTGTGGAAGAGTTGGGCATTTTTGCAAGAAAGGAGATAGTGTTTAAGGGTGTAGAAATGAATATTCGGCCTGTCCGAACTTCAGTCCGAATTTGGAAGCTCGGACATGCCCTGTTGCGATTAGAATTTTTGAGTCTCGACTAGAGTCCAAACTACCGTCCGGACTTAGATGTTCGGACACTTGAAATTCTTCCTTTGATTTTTCCTCGACCCATGTCCGAACTTAGGGAAGTTCGGACACATGTTTCGGACACACATCTGGCTGCACCCTTTTGAGTCTCGACTTGCGTCCGAACTTGGTGCTCGGACACAAGTTCGGACGCGGTGCTGTTTTGGCCAAAAACTTTGTTTAAGGTTAGGAAATGATATCCAATGGTGGGGATTGATATGTAATGATAATATAAGGTTGTTTAAACATGTTGGTGGGTAACAATGATAATTAAGTGGTGAATAAGTATAGTTATGAGGAGAAGTGATTCACCTAAGATTAAGTTTATAAGAACTTAAGTGGTGTTAGATGGGGATCATTAGTGACTAAGTGAGTTAAGTAAGTTAGCTTTATTGGAAAAGTAATTAACAACCTAAAATGAATGAATGTTTTAGGGTTTAAGAATTTGGACTCCAGAGGAGAGTAAGCAACCGAACGACCAACGGTGAACGGTACAGTTCTTCTTATGACCTGCTTGCTAACGAGGTGTCCCTCGGCTTGTGTGCTATTTGTTTCTGTGTGCTCACTAAACAGATAAGCATGCAACCGGAACATTATGTTTATTGATTGTTGTGTGATGTTTGTAAACTAACACAACTTACTGTGAGAACTTACTAACCACGTTTAGTAAGGAACTGAGTGAGACTAAGGAACACTCCCTAATATTAGTTTGTTAAGAACCGAAAGAGGTTAACCAACAAACATGGTCTTAAGACCTTTACTAACTGGTACTTGGGGGGGAGTGAGGAACCCGGGACTGACTCCGGTCATGCATGCTAAGGAAAGGGGGTCGGTATCTATAGCAAATCCGACTTCCGCTTAAGGACTAGTCTTCAGACTAGTAGCCTAGGGTCGGTTGGCCGGCTCAGCTACATTGGACATCCAGTCCAAGGTAGGTGGCTTTAAGATGGCGTGGGGGGATCTAGCCTACATCCCCAACAATTTAAAAATGTTGTTTATTGCCGGTAAGTGTCCTGCTGCTGGCTAGGGTTAACCAAGCCCTACAAAAATAAACAACGAACTAAGGGTTAACCAGTTCCCAATAAGAGAACGGTTGACATATATAAGATAAGGTTGAGATAAGTTGCAACCATTCTTATTATAAGGATGGTTTGCATTATAAGACTGAGATAAGCTACACCCATTCCTTTTAAAGGTTGGTTGTTTCTAAGACTAAGGTAAGACTAAGATTGAGGTAAGATAAGGATGAACTAAGATTAAGAGGAAACATAACCTAAGGTGTTAAATAATTAACCCTCTAATTAAGGGAACGCTTTAAGTCATTCATGTGTTTGAACTTTGATTGTTCATGATTGGTTTGTTGTTATTGCACTTTCTATTATGTTGTGCATCTAATCAACCTCCATGCTATCGACAATTAGTCATCGTAGCCACGTTAGCTTGGGGGCCATTAGAGGATCGTACCAGCATTCGTGCTGACCCCCTTTGGGGGCTGTTTTTTACTACACAGGTGAACGTCGGGAGGCGGCCGTCGCGAGAGTAAGAAGGGGTACAAGCGTTACGGGTTAAGTGTGGCCTACGAGTTGTGCATGTACACTCGTATGGCATTTTTGAGTTAGTAAGGTGTATAGGATGTGAGGGGATTGTAAGAAGGATATGTATTTGGTTAAGGTTGGTTTATACTAATGTTCGGTATATTCTGTCAATCAGACCGTGGCAAGGTCCTGGAGTGTATTGAATTCCGCTGTGACGTTTATTTATATATATTGTTGAGTTGCGAAACCGCGATTGGATCGAGTTGGGGTGTTACAATCCTGGTGGTGATAAATTGTATAAGGACTTGAAGAGGATGTTTTGGTGGCCTAAGATGAAGAGGGAAGTGGCGGAGTTCGTGTCGAAGTGCCTTACCTGTCAGAAGGTCAAATTCGAGCATAAGAGAATGGGAGGTTTGCTGCAGCCGCTGGATGTCCTGAAGTGGAAGTGGGACTCCATCTCCATGGACTTCGTGATGGGTTTACCACCGGCGAAAGGAGGAGTCGACCAGATTTGGGTGATAGTGGACCGACTCACTAAGTCTGCACGATTCATACCTATGAAGAAGACGTGGTCCATGAGCCAGTTGGTGGATGCCTACATCAAGAATGTGGTGAGATATCACGGGGTACCTGAGACCACTATTTCAGACAGAGACTCGAGATTCTTAGCCCACTTCTGGCAGCAATTTCAGAAGGCGATGGACACCAAGCTGAAGTTGAGTACTACATTTCATCCACCACTGATGGCCATACCGAGAGAACCATCCAGACCTTGGAGGACATGCTTCGAGCATGTGTGATGGACTTCCAGGGTTCATGGGCTGATATGCTGCACTTGGTGGAATTTTCGTACAACAATAGTTATCACACCAGCATCAAGATGTCTCCTCACGAGGCTCTGTATTGGAGGAGATGCAAAACACCATTGTGCTGGAGCGACATCAGCGAGACTGTTGTTTTGGGGCCACAGTTGATAGAGGAGACTATGGAGCAGGCCCGGGTGATCCAGAGTCGGATGAAGGCAGCTCAGGACAGGCAGAAGTCCTATGCCGATCTCAAGCGTAGACCGGTTGAGTTCGAGGTGGGAGACAGAGTTTTTCTGAAGGTATCTCCTGTGAGAGGGGTAACCAGGTTTGGGAAGAAGAGGAAGCTTAGCCCCAAATTCGTTGGACCCTACAAGGTCTTAGAGAGGATTGGAGCAGTGGCGTACCGTCTCGCACTCCCTAGTGAGCTGGAGAAAGTTCACAACATGTTCCACGTGTCCCAGTTGAAGAGATACATTCCCGACCCCCCGCATGTGTTGCAGCCAGAGGTCTTGGAGCTAGAGCAGAACCTATCCTATGAGGAGTATCCCATTAGAGTGATGGATACTAAGACCAGAGAGACCCGATCGAAGTCCATCCGCATGGTCAAGGTCCTATGGCCAAATCATGGGACGGAAGAGGCTACGTGGGAAGTAGAGGAGGAGATGAGGAAGAGGTACCCACAGCTCTTCGATCAGGTAACCACTCAAGTCAGTATCTAGTTTAGTAGTTTTTTCGCCTTATGAATGAGTTTTTAGCTTCGAGGGCGAAGCTTCCTTCTAAGGGGGATGAGATGAAATACCCGGGAATTTGCAAGTTAGGAATAGTATAGTATATAGCAAGAATAAAATGTCTGAGGTTAATTAGTTAAGATGACCCAGGGAATTAAAACGACATCCATTCCTAAATTAATCTTTCTCCTTAAAATAGATACAATTATTTGTAACGTTTTGGCCTTAATAGACTTTAGATATACTTCAGATATTATACTATTTAACTATTATTTCATCCTCCTAACTTTATTATGTTATTTAAACTTCAAGATACCATTCTAGAATTTTCCTTCCAAACTTATTAATTTTAAATACTTAGAGTTCAAATTCAATTTGACTTTCTCCTTGTAGTTATTTGATTTCAAGAGTTCAAATCCTAATTGACTACTTAATATATTATTTATTAACTCTCCTCATTCCTCTCTCAATAATTATATTACTAGCATTTTGACTTAACCTTTTTAACGTGATTGTTTTCCCTTCTGTTAAACTTTTAGATCATTTACAATACACCTATTTATTTTTAAATTACTTCCTTCCAAATAAATGTTAATTAATTAACTTCCTAGATATTTTATTCCCCCTCCTTATCGATATTTTATTCCCCCTCCTGCCAACAATCTCGATTCTTCTGCCGACTTTCCTTATCGATCAATAATTTCTATACCTTTTAAATATTTGCAATACTAGTAATAGAATTACTCTTTTGGATATTTAATATCTTCTCTCCTTAAACATAGACTTTTATTTATTGAATTAATTATAATCCTCATTTTTTTGCCATTATTTTTCTATTTAAAACATCGGTTTCCTCATCCCTCTTCATCCTCATTACGCCGTTCCTACGTTTATACTCTACACCAAATTTTCACGTTCTTCCTCTCCAAACTCTTGGTGATTTCACGCTAGTTCCGTCAAGATCTAATCAATTCCCTGGTGCCAGTTAGTGGATTATTGGGTAATGTATTCTACCTAGTTGTATAGTTATTTTACTCGTTGTTCGGTGATTTCTGATTGTTAATTTTGGTTACCTAGACGCCGATTACATCGAAGAGCGCTATCGATAGTCCGGAGCAGTTGGGCTCTTGAGGGATTTGGTTGTTCCAGGTAAATTCTATGCTCAATGTTGTTGGACTACTGTTTTGTGAAACTTTGGAAAAGGTTTTGTTGAGTTCGAGGATTCTCGGTTGTGTTTTGGAAAATTGGGGATTGTTCCCAAGTTTTAGAATTGGAAGTATTGGTTTGTGCTGTGGAATTTTGGTTCTAGATTTTGGGAGTCTTTTCACAGGATGTATCTTATTGTTTGGGAGCCCATAGGTGCTCCCTATGATTGTTAATATTTGCGCTGCACACATTGTTGCAGTTAAGCCCTTTGATCTACTCTATGTTACTGTTGTCTCATAGGGGGTATGCACACTTAAGGACTTAGGGTGAGGTGGTTGTTTGACGGTCCCATAGGTGACTGTCATATTGTTTGGGGTCCTATAGGTGACCCCGTATTTGGTATTGTGGTGATCTCCTGTTGAAAGCTCCCTACTATGTTTTTGATGTTTTTGTGGATTCTAGAAGTTCCTCTGATGTTCACCAAATCATTCTCACCTGATTTACAAATGGCAAATGAGTTTCTAAAATTTATTTTACAGATTGCAGTAGTTTTTACTCAGTTTTTCTGATTTGTGCGATCCTTTCTGTGTTTTTGTCTATGTTTTATGATCACAGGTATGGATGACTAAGTGTGGGGATCGGGACGGCGAAATCACATAGTTTAGGAATTATGAGTTATTGAGGCAATGTTTGAATTACAACGTTTAAAAGTTGTTGTGTCGTTCTTTAAGATTTTACACTTTGGATATTTATTTTGGCTTCCGCATAAGTTGAGTTAACATTTGTTCTTGATGTTTGTTTAGTTTGTTAGCCTGAGCACCCACGGAGTTTGGGTGTGGCGGTAATACCCTGGACGAATTTGATTTCCGCTGCAATTGAGGTTTTGTTTTGGTGTATTATTCAAACGTTCACTTTTGATGATTTAGAAATCCTTGATAAGCAAAACTAGGTGTTGTTTTCGTTGTGTTCTTGTGGAGTTTACTGCTTTAAGTGTTGCTAAAAGATTTACTATCTGCTAACATTACTTTTATGGAGTTTTTGGTGGATTCTGTGGTTCTGTCACATTTCTAGAAACCCATCCCGGGACATGTCCGAACGTCCGTCCGGACATCAATGTTCGGACATGCCCCGAAGAGAATTAGAGGATTCAGTGTTTTGGTCGTGTCCGAACTCCAAAGTTCGGACAGTATGCGTGGACGGGTCCGACTTGCAAGTCTCAACCTACGTCCGAACTTCAAAGTCCGGACACAAGTTCGGACGCGCGTAAAAGGTTTCCGGAGTTTTAAGGTTCAACTTGTGTCCAAACTTCAAAGTCCGGACACAAGTTCGGACAAATGGCTTTCCGTAGTTCAATCTTCTCGGCTTGTGTCCGAGCTTTTAATGTCCGGACACAAGTTCGGACCAACGTTGTTTTTCACTTCTAGGACTCGTTTGAAGTCCGTTTTTAATGCCGTTTGCGTCGTTAGATTTGTGTTTTCATAAGCTATCTTTTGAGGTAAAATCCAGGGTGTTACATAGTTCCACTGAGGAAAAAGCTACTGGTATGGCTTAATGATAAGGTAGCCACAAATGATAAGCCTTTTTTCAAAAATATTTTGCCCATTGTCCAACTTAGACACCCCTTCTGTCGAATGTCTCTAGAAACCTCCACTCACCGCTTCCTTCACTGCCCACATACAAATTGGCTCTGGTTACCCAAACTGCAGTGGTGGAATATTAATTCCGGTCATCTTCCCGAATCAGGCTTGTCTCTGTTCATGCTATGGAGTTCTCTGCATGTCCCTTCTAGTGTGAAAAAGCCATGGGTCTCTAGTTTCATACATATTATCTGGAAAATTTGGGAACTACAAAACAAGTAGATTTTTGATGTCCAGGAACCGAATTGGGATGCTACTACATCCTCCATCAAACACAATATCTGGGAACGGATGCAGCTGAAGCACTGGTCCAAGTCACTACCTCTTCATGCGATTAAAAGCTCTTAAAATGTGCTCTCCCTCTTGTTGTAATTCTCCCCTGTTAGCTTTCGCCCCTTTTTTACTATTTTTTTCGTTTTACTGCACTGGTTTTGTAACCGGCAAGTGCACCTCTCAGGTGCGTACTCTGCCAATAGCTGTTGAGCATAAACTATAAAAATATATGTACTGTTTTTTTTTGACGCACAAACCATCATTTCATTAAGCCTTCATTACAACCTCAGAGCATCTTATAAGCATCTAACCCATAATCCTACATCCGGTGATCATTACAATCGTAGAGCAAACTACTGTTTAAGTGGTGGTGGAAGTTCAAGAAAGATGACAGTAAAATATGGAAATTGTTTGCTCCGTTTATGATGTAGATATCCACCTCCTCATTATCAATGATAATTGGTCTCAAACTAGGCGTAAAGGAATCAATTCTTTTGATCTCTACATGGCACCTGAACATTAATGAAACTGCCTGCAACAACCTCAAATGGGTTTTGATGAACAAACAAAAGATTCATTTTTGGATAGATATCTAGGTGGGAAACCAGCCACTTAGAGACTCATTCCCTGGCCTCTACATGATCAATGAGAAAAAGTTCTCAAAAGTGGGGGATATGGGGCGGTGGAACGGCCAACAATGGCTTTAAAAGTTTACTTGGAGACGTCAGCTATTTGTTTATGAATCACTTAAGGTGGCAGAGCTGCTGTCCTCTTGAATGGCTTAAAACCTAGTAATCTAAAGGAGTCCGACTTCTTATCCTGGACATTTAGTAGTGATCGTACATTCCCTACTAAGTCCTACGAAGTAGTCTTATCCCTCTCGTAACCAACTCCGATAACTTGGCATAAAGCTTTGTGGCAAAGCTATTCCCCACCTCGCATGGAACTGCTTGTATGGTTCCTCCTCAAGGACAGACTCCTCACTAGAGACCATCTTTTCACAAAGAACCTAATAGCCATCAACCAAATTTTCTGTCCCCTCCGTCATGCTGTAGTTGAAACATCTAGCCACCTCTTTCTTCATTGCTCAGCCTCGTAACTTTTGTGGAACCATATGCTCAAATGGTGGAGCGTGCCTTTTGTATTTCCTCAGTCAGTTGTCCCTCTTAGAGGAGCCTGATGCAAGATAAACAAGCGAATAGATGGTGGCTATCAACATTTTTCTTCACTCTGCGTGCAATCTAGTCAGCTAGAAATATGTATATTTGCGAATCTATCCCCCCCCGACTGGTAGACCATTTTAGAATCAACAAAATGTCAAATTCTCGCTTGGAACAAACAATCAAAAGCTATCAAGGATATGCCTAGTAGTACGGCTTGCTGTACTTCTTCGTTGTTGATCTCTATTTTAGTGAGAAAGGCTCACAATGAGCCTAAGTATTGCGTTTCTATTAGCCAATTATAAAATAAATTTGTAATAAAAAGAGAGTTCTTTTGAAACTCTTCTCCCTTTTCTCAATATCAATTTCTAATTCTTTCAGCTGATTCTCCCCTCCTTTTATCCCGTCTCTAGATACCTGAAATTTTACACAACCTTTAACAGAGAAACTGCATTCATAAAGTAAATTGAAGGCCAATGCCATTTAGAACTCTTGATGTTCGGTTTAAGCATCGTAAACTTTGTTAGTGCATAATGAGAAGAAAATGCTGAAGGAAACCCTACTCTAATCGGCTCCTAAACATCTTACTTAACAATATAATCGCAGCGGTAATCTCAACAATTGAACTACTGGTGTCACCGTTCGTACTCGCCCATACGAGTAGTAACGTGCTTCCTGATATACTCTTAAATACGAAACAATTTCTCGCAGTGACAACAAGAGATAGATCTAACCTTCCCAAACTAATACAAATTACATTCACAGTGAGCATTCAAAGCATCCCAATCCTATACACGTTTCTAAGTTCGTATCAAATGCAACAGTGCATATTTAAACAACTGTAATTAAACTACCCAGCGCGTCCCTCTCTTTGCCGACACCGGAAGTTGCATACCTGCAAAAATGGTTGTTTGTGGTATGGAATCAGCCCCTGCTGAGTATGTTACTACATGACTGTCATGCCCCCCCTCGGACCCTCAGTTATTTGGTCGAGAGCATGCAATTCATTTTTATGCAAGTAGTTTAATGTTAAAACAGTAAAGCAACAATATATATTGCAGTAAACTCAAATGACAAACAAGCCCCCGGCTTCACACATCGCATCGTAATAAACCACTGAAAGCGTTACAACGCTTATATGAGTACAGAGACTCCATCCCAACAAACACTTAATAGTTCATAATTGAGTTCGGCGACTCACCCGACCAAACAATCCACCATAATCCACACATGAGTACAATGACTTTACACAACCAGTTCACAACACACAATTTGAGCACAACGGCTCATTCAAACAAATCCACCAACATACCACACATAACCACAAAGCACAACCAATGAACAACAAGGCGAAACAACGAGAATTATAAACGAGTATCAACTCTCGTCTTTGGCATGCAAGCTCAAATAATGTTCGCCTAATGTACGAGTTAATATAGTCGTTCGTAATTGTTCAGTCATGTCTAATGACAACGCCTCGTTAGAACGACGTGTCTCCAAGTTACCCATCTCTTATGGCGGGTCACCCACGGCAGTAGCCACTCCAGCGGTAGAGTCTCCGACCTACGATTAATCTGTAGTTTGTTGGAAATTTATCCTGATACTTACGGTTACCACACGGTACCCTAGTATCGTTAATGGATCACAGTTCACAGTAAGAGCCACATCCTCTTGATAAACTTATCTATACCATCGCATCGCTTTTTTTTTTTACACAACAGACTAAGGTCGTTAGTCTAATCCTGAGTATGTCGACTCGGGATCCAGTGTTAGATACGAGAGCGGCGTTAGAGAGGCCAATGCTCCGTATATAAGTCTCAGGTAATATATATATATATATATATCTAATTATCCTGATGCTACAACGTTTTACTTACGTTCCTTATGTTACACATATAAGATAGCATAATTGAAATACCCCTAATCTTTAAAATATAATTAAATGATCTATTAATGACCTAAGATGATTATTAAACATCTAAATATTATTGGGGAACAATCTAAAAGATCTCAACAAGGCAAAACACGCCTTAAGATCGGTAAAGCCAAAATGTGCTTTAAGACACCATAAAGATTGTATAACCTCAAATAGGATCCAGAGTGGACTCCTAAGTATTATAATGAATCAAGGAACACAATACAACCACTCTCAAAGAGAACTAAGCTCAGGAACACCCTGTGACACAAAAATGTGCGCTAAAACTCCTTAAAGCACGTTTTTGTGAGATTGCCTTTTAAATTGATTTTTGTTGGGCTTAAAAATTATAATTATCCTTAAATATGATATATAATCATATTATATCATATTAGGAATTTAATTCCAGAAATTTACGAATTTTTACAAATTTAATATTAAAATATTAATAAAACCCTAAAGTGGGGCCCGCATGAGTCAAATTGACCAAGTATGGTCAATGGTCAACTAATTGACCCACTTGGACCATGGCAGCCGGCTGGCAATAAGAGAGGAGGCTGCATAATTTCCTTGATTGACATTAATGCTACCTAATGCATTTACTTTTAGAAAATAATGTTACTTTTTACATTATTTCAAACTTTACTTACTTTTCCCACCTTCTCCTCCTTCCTTGTCCGATTCCACACTGCCCAGCCGAGTTCTCCTTCTTCCTTGGAGCTCTCAAGACTTGTTCTTGAGCTTGGAAGACAAACCTAGCTCCTAAGCTCCTAATATAAGTGTTTTAATGTCATTTTTGGCTCTTTTTCTTCATCTCTTCACCACCAACACCTAAATTTCGTGGCTCATCTATTCCTATGGCTTATTCTCAGTGTTCTAAGGTTATAACAAGAGCTAAACTCGGTTGAGACTAGTAGAGGGACCAAGGTTGTTCAAATCTACATTTTAAGGTAAAAATGTGCTTTAAGCTCATAACTTTTGATTCCCTTCGAGTTTGGCTGTGAAACTTTTGTCATAGCCTCATCTTCTTCTCCTTTTCATGTATAATCTGTTGGTTAGTCATTTGGAGCAAGGGTGACCGAGATCCAAGAGAAATACTCTCTTTTAAGGCATTTTTCCAAGGTAAAACCTAATAACAAGGTAGTATTTCGAGATCTAACTATTTCCTATGTCAATATGGTGGATCTAACACCTTGTGGTGTGTTTGGTTCAGGTCGAAAATGCCTAGAACTTCCCTCGCATTTTTAAGGTGATTTTTGCCTTAAATCTTACATTAATTATTCCTTATGGTTAAGCTCAAGCTTGGAGTGTAACCATATCTTGTTTTTGTGTATTAAACATGTCTAAATCAAGTGGTGAATTTTCCTACAAGTGACCGAGCCTATACAAGGATAAATCAAGGTATAAACACCTTAAACTTATGATTTTTGTAATCTTTAAGTATATATATATTTATATATATATATATATATATATATGGCCGAGAGTGAATATACATATATAGGTCATATTGACCTAAAAATGTAAAAAAAATGGCTAAGATAATTTAAGCTAGTCATTTAAGAGATTTAATTAACATAATGGTCAAATTATGACATTATGTGGAAAAATAATTAAACCATGGAGAGGCCGAATATATATGCTATTTTGAGACATTTATTGTGTAATTTATTTTGCAAGATCAAGGTTGTAATAAGGCCATGTCATTAGGCCATTTTCATTTAAGTTTATAAGCTTATTTAGTTTTATTTATGCTTATAATTAAAGTTGGGGCCAATTCGTAATTATTAAGGAATTAGAAAAGCCGTGGGTAATTTAGAGCAATTTAGGGTTTTTAAATGAATTTAGTAAAAAGTATAACATTTTATAAAGTTTTGGGTAAAAATTGTAAAATAGAAAAGTATGGGGTGTTGTTGGTAATTACCGAAAGTTTGGGTCCCAATTGGTATTAGTAGTCAAAGTTGACTATGTAGGAGACCTTGACCAAGTTTGGAGAATTTAAGGAATTAAAATACTACCTTATATTAAGATAGTAATTAAACTGTAAAAGATTTATAGTCTTGGGGTGGTATTGTGATTTCCGAAAACTAGGGGTACTAAATGGAGCTTAGTACAAACCTTAGATTATTAGGGATTTTTAGAAGTTGATTTGGGTAAATTTGGAGTTTATATGAATCTAGGTATATTATAAGATATTCATAACATTGTTACACATGGGTAACATATGTGGTAAAACCAGATTTAGAGAAAGTATAAGGTTAATATGATATTATAACCTTTTGGTATGGTTTGGTAATTTTTGGGATTATATATAAGGTTTTATGAAGATATATGTATAATATATAGTTTTGGTGATATTAGAAACTATGTTTAAAAATGGAGTAAATTGGTGTATATAGAAGTTAAGTGGTGGAAATTAATTTAAATAGACCATGGGGTCTGCTCGGTATTTTGGAGAAATTATAACTATGGGTTATAATTATATTAAGGTTTGGATTATAATATGAGGTATACATTATAAGTGTAATAATGGAATATATTTTTGGGATTGATTAGTAAATTATGGAAGTTGGTGGAATTAATTAAAACCGAGAGTTTAAGTGCTGTTTGGATTTCATAACAAAATATAACTATAGGTTATAATTGTGTTTTAATGACTTAAATGTCATAATATATGTTATATAACTATAATATAACATTATAAATTATGTGGTGGATTTTGTAAATATTTAGGAATTATAGGTGCTGTTCGGAAATATTACTATTTTGGAATGAAATTTATAATATGGTTTTTATGTTATAAGAGCTATAACATTTATAATATAAGAGGTATTCATCAAAAAGAATGAATATATATTATAATGACTTACCATATAATAAATAGCCCTATAATGCATATATATAAATAAATATATGTCATAGTGTGGAAAATATAGTATAGTTCAATAACTATGTGTTACCACAATTAAAATGATATGAGATGAAGGGAAAGGAATTATAAACATTGGATATGGAATTCTAATGTTAAGAGTGTACATGAAATAATAAGGATTTATATAATGCAAAGTATTTGTACATATGAATTATACAACATTACACTTGGAAAAACTAACCTTAGAAAAATAAATACTAAGGTGAGATGTATAGTGCATGACGAGAATCATACATGCAATAGAGAAACAAACTATACGATCTACAAATATACGTTTAAGTTACATGCGATAACAAAGTCCAACAATAAGTATGTTAATATACGAGATAAGACTACGCATGTAATGTAACACTTTTCCAATCTCGAGTTAAACCGAAAGCCCGACCAACATTGACAGTTAATAACGGGGGGTTAACCGGGAGTTATTAGTGACGGTACGGGGTACCGTAGAATTTTGTGTGTTATACAGTATGCTAATCAGTAGCATTATGTATTGTATAGACTGTTAGAGACGACACGGAGCATAGGATCTTGCTGATTCATACTCCACCGTAATACACCAGGGTGAACGGTATGTTATTTATGTGGCTTGATTGTCTCTGAGGACTTCCTCAGTTCAGACATTGTGTGAAAATCTGTGATAAGATTGAATGTCTGCTTGTGTGAATTAATATGCTTGAGTTTTGTATTAATGCTGCTTTACTATTACTGTCATACGATAACAGTACCGTTCGTATATATGAACATATTATAAAACGAACTAGCGGCAGTGATGCTATCTTGTATGCGTAACATAAGGAACGTAAGTAAACGTTGTAGCATCAGGATAATAAGATATATATATATTATCTGAGACTTATATACGGAGCATTGGCCTCTTTAACGCCGCTCTCGTATCTAACACTGGATCCCGAGTCGACATACTCAGGATTGGACTAACGACCTTAGTCTATTGTGTTAAGGAAAGTAATAAAACGATGCGATGGTATAGATAAGTTATCAAGAGGATGTGGCTCTTGCTGTGAAATGTGATCCATTAACGATACTAGGATACCGTGTGGTAACCGTAAGTATCAGGATAGGTTTCCAACGAACTACAGATTGTTCGTAGGACGGGGACTCTACCGCTGGAGTGGCTACTGCCGTGGGTGACCCGCCAAAGAGATGGGTAACTTAGAGACACGTCGTTCTATGAGACGTTGTCATTAGACACTTACTTAACAATTACGAACGATTTTATTAACTCGTACATTAGGAGCAACCATTATTTGGGCGTGCATGCCAAAGACGAGAGTCATACTCGTTTATAATTCTCGTTGTTTTCGCCTTGTTTTCATTGGTTATGCTGTGTGGTTATGTGTGGTATGTTGGTGGTGTTGATTGTATAAGCCGTTGTACTCATAAGTGTGTGTTGTGAATTGGATTAATTAAATAACTGTACTTATATCTGTGTGTGAACTGGATGAGTCGAGTCACTGTGCTCGTGTGTGGATTTTGTGGATTGTTCGAACGAGTCGACGTACTCAACTATGAACTTTCAGGTGTTGTTGGAGTGGAGTCTACATACTCATATAAGCGTTATAACGCTTTCAGTGGTCTATTACGATGCGATGTGTGGAGCCGGGGCTTATTTGTTATTTAGTTTACTGCAAAATATAATGTTGCTTTACAGTTCTAATATTAAACTATTGCATGAAATGGTTTGCATGCTCTCGACCAAATAACTGAATGGTCCGAGGGTGCATGACAGTCAGGTAATAACATACTCAGCGGGGGCTGATTCCATACCACAAACTACCATTTTTGCAGGTATGCAACTTCCGGTGCCGGCAAAGAGAGTGACGCACTGGGTAGTATGATTACAGTTATTCGAACATGCACTGTTGCATTTTGATACGAGTCTAGAAACTGTTTAGGTTTTGGATACTTAGAAAGCTCACTGTGAAGTATTATATTTGGTTTGGGAAGTTTTAGATCTATCTCTTGTTGTCACTGCGAGAAAATGTTTCGTATGTAAGAATATATCAGGAAGTACGTTATTACTCGTATGGGCGAGTAAGAACGGTGACACCAGTAGTTGACTTGTTGAGATTACCGCTGCAATTATATTGTTAGTAAGATGATTAGGAGTCGATTAGAGTAGGGGTGTTACAATATTGCCGCTAGTTCGTTTTATAATATGTTCATATATACGAACGGTTAACTGTTATCGTACAACAATAATAATAAGCAGCATTAATACACAACTCAAGCATATTAATTCACACAATCCAGCAGTCAATCTTATCACAATTTTCACACAACGTCTGAACCGAGGAAATCCGCAGAGACAATCAAACCACATAATACAATACCTTTCACCCGATTATATTACGGTTGGAGTATGAATCACAAGATCCTATGCTCCGTGTGTCGTCTCTAACAGTCTAAACAATAATAACGCTACTGATTAGCATCCGGATAACAACACATCTATCGGTACACCGTACCATCACTAACACCTCCCGGTAATCCCCCGTTATTAACTGCAACGTTGTCGGGTTTTCGGCTTACTCGAGATTGTGAAAAATGTTATATACTGCGTAGTCTGTCTCATATATATATGAAATACCCCAAACCTTGGTGTTGTTTAAACGTTAAATAATAAACCCTTGTATATCATACAGTTTGTTTCATTATTGCATGTGTGATCCTTTGTCATGCACTATGCTTCTCACCTTAGTATTTATTTTTCTAAGGTTGTCTCTCTCTCTCTCTTTTTAAACTCAATGTGGTATAGTTCTTATGTAAACAATACTTTCAATTACATGAATCCTTATTATCACATGTACACTCTCTTAACATTAGAATTCCATATCCAATGTTTGTAATTCTTTTCCCTTTATCATATGTCATTTTAGTTATGAAAATACATGGTCATTAAACCATGTTATATATTTTCCCACCATACCATATATTTATTTATATTCATGTATTATGGAACTATTTCTTATATGGTAAGTCTTATAATACATATTCATTCTTTTTAATGAATACCTCTTATATTATAGATGTTATAATTCTTATAACATCAAAACCATATTATAAATTCCATTTAAAAATGTTAATATTTCCGAACAGCACTTATGTTCTTAAATATTTACAAAACCACCACATAATTAATGTAATGTTACATTATAGTTATATAACTTATATTATGACATTTAAGTCATTTAAAACAATTATAACATATAGTTGTAAATTGTTTTAAAATGCCAAACAGCCCTTATATTTTCGGTTTTTAATATAAACCACTAAACTTCTATAAATCACAAATCAACCTCCATTATATTTCATTGTTACCCTTATACATATACCTTATATTATAACCCTTAAACCTTAAAATAATTATAACCTATAGTTTTTAAAAAGACTATAATTTTCGAACAGCCCCTAGGACTGTTTTAATTAAATTTCCACCACCAAACTTTATATTTTACCAAATCTTCCCAATTTATAATACATAGTTTTCAAATTCCATTAAAACCATATATTATACAAATGTCTTTATAAAACCTTATATATAATTCCAAAAATCACCAAACTATACCAAAAGGTTATAAATATTATTCCTAACCTTATACTTCCTTTAAATCTCGGTTTTTCCACATAAGTTACCCATTTGTAACAATATCATGAAATACCTTATATTATACTTATATAATTCATATAAACTCCAAATTTAACCAAATCAACTTCTAAAAATTCCTAATAACCTAAGGTTTGTACTAAACTCCATTTAGTACCCCTAGTTTTCGGAAATCACACTTTAGCCCCATCTCTTATAAATCTTTTACAATTTAATACTTATCTTAATATAAGGTTGCATTCAAATTTCTAAAATTCTCCAAACTTGGTCAAAGTCTCCTATATAGTCAACTTTGACTTCTAATACCAAATTGGACCCAAACCTTTCGGTAATTACGAGACTTCACCTATACTTTTCTATTTTTACAATTTTAACCCAAAACTTTATAAAATGTAATAGTTTTTATTAAATTCATTTAAAAACCCTAAATTCTTCTAAATTAAGCTCTTGGCCTAATATTTTGTTAGTAATTACCGTTTGACCCCAATTTTAACTATATAAGCATAAATCAAACTAAATAAGCTTATAAACTTAAATTAAAATGGCCTAATGACATGGCCTTATTACAACCTTGAACTTGCAAAATAAATTACACAATAAATGTCTCAAAATATTGTATATACTCACGGCCTCACTTCAATTTAATTATTTTTCCACATAATGTCATAATTTGACCATTATGTTAATTAGATCCCTTAAATGACTAGCTTAATTTATCTTAGTCATTTTTTCCATTTTTAGGTCAATATAACCCATATTTATAATTTCACTCTCGGCAATAATTATATATATGCTTAGAAATTATAAAATCATAAGTTTTAAGGTGTTTATACCTTGATTTGCCCTTGTATGTACTCGGCCACTTGAAGGAAAATTCACCACATGATTTAGACATGTTTAATACACAAAAACAAGATATGGTTACACTCCAAGCTTGAGCTTAACCATAAGGAATAATTAATGTAAGATTTAAGGCAAAAATTACCTTAAAAATGCAAGGAAAGTTCAAGAGGGATTCGGCCTGTTTTAGACACACCACAAGGTGTTAGATTCATCATATAGACATAGGAAATAGCTAGACAACAACAAGCTGCCTTGTTATTAGGTTTTACCTTGGAAAAATGACCTAAAGAAGGGTATTTCGTTTGGATCTCGGCCACCCTTGCTCCAAATGGCTAACCAACTGATTGAACATGTAAATATGAAGATTATGAGTGTATAAACTCATAAAAATCAGAGGAATAAAATCGGATGAGAGTAGAGAAGCTTAAGGTATGTTTTTACCTTAAAATGAGATTTTGAGAAACTTTGGTCTCCTAACTTGCTTCAGCCGAATTTGGTTGATGTTCTAACCTTAGAACACTGAGAATAAGCCATTGGAGTTGATGAGCCACGAGATCTAAGCATAGATGGTGAAGAGATGAAGAAAAAGAGCCAAAAACAAGCCTTAAACATTACCTTAGAAGCTTAGAAGATGGATCTACCTTCCTAACTCAAGAGCCACGGTTGGGAGAGTTTGGAAGGTGAGTGAGCTCGGCTGGAATGAGCTAGGGTAAGAGAATGATTGAAGATGAGACTTAATAATTCAAAATGTTACTTTAGATTAGTTTATTCCTTTGTTAATGTATAATGACTCACCAAGGGATAAGAATGGGCAAGGAAATCAGCTAATGGAGTGGCTGGGTAGGGCTTACACGATTTTGAGCTGGAGGAGTCAAATAATGGAGCCTAAAGTGAGTGTATAGTTTAATCAAAAGCTAAAAGTGGTCTCATTGTTTTAGGGAGAAATGTTGGAAGCTTGTCTATAGTGTGTACAAGTGGTGAATCCAGCCTCTTATTACATGTAGCTGCCGATTTTATATGGTCCAAGGGGTCAACTTTGACCTCTTGACCATTCTTAGTCAATGTTGACTCAAGCGGGCCCCCTTTTAGGGTTTTATTAATATTTTAATATTAAATTTGTAAAATTTGTAAAATTTGGAATTAAATTCCTAATATGATATAATGTGATATAATATCATATTTAAAGGTAATTATAACCTTTAAGCCCATTAAAACCCAATTTAGAAGGCAATTTCACAAAAATGTGCTTTAAGGGGTTTTAGTGCACATTTTGTGTTGCAAGATGCTTCTGGGCTTAGTTTTCTTTGGGAACGGTTTTATTGTGTTCCTTACTTCATTATAATACTTAGGAATCCACTTTGGATCCTATTTGAGGTCATACAATCTTTATGGTGTCTTAAAGCACCTTTTTGGCTTTACCGATCTTAAGGCATGTTTTGCCTTGTTGAGATCTTTAGATTGTTCCCCAATAATATTTAGATGTTTATTATTCATCCTAGATCATTAATAGATCATTTAATTATATTTTAAAGGTTAGGGGTATTTCAGTCTACCCCCCTTAAAAAGGCTTCGTCCCGAAGTCCTTAATCCTCTACAGTTCACCTAAGGAATCAAGTTCCACTAAGTAGCCAAACAGTCCATCGCTAGGGAGTAACTCCCACTAGATTCAAACCTAGTCTATATGTATCACATTTGATACAGCATCCATCTCATTCCATATAGTCAATAATCATGACACATTCATTCATAAACAACACTAAACAAGTGCAAAACTCATAGTACACAACACTGGACAAGGTGCAAAACTCATGGTACACAGCACTAGACAAGGTGCAAAACTCATGGTACACAGCACTAGACAAGGTGCAAAACTCATGGTACACAACACTAGACAAGGTGCAAAACTCATGGTACACAGCACTAGACAAGGTGCAAAACTCATAAAGTACTCAAAGGTGTTTGCAAGGGATACTCCACGCATCCCTATCTACATGTTAGTATCTCGCGAGGATACCCACACATCATTCCACATGTATGTGTGCACATATAGTTACCGTTGACAAATCACAGGGAAGCAGTCTTAAAGACCAGGACTTGACGATCCCCAACCCAACCAACGTCTACTACCCACGGACACACTGGTTTAATAACGAAGGACACTGCGGTCCACGGCTCCTCAGACAGTATCACCTTATTTCCTTAGTCACCCACAGACACACCGGTCTAATGACAAAGGGCTCTGCGGTCCACGGCTCTCTGGGTGATGTCACTCGCAGACACACCGGTCTAATGACGAAGGACTCCACGGTCCACGGCTCTTCGAGTGACGCCCTAAATTCCAATTTCTATTCATATCTGTGTCCACTTGTAGGAAGTTTCGAGAATCATTTAACCCCGACGTGGTCAGCGTCAGTGTTGAACTGTCTCTCACCTCAATTTGTGTTCGGTTTCCCTTGATCGGACCAAGATCAAGTTCAACTTCCCACGTCAATTTCAATCAATCAATTGTTTATTCACTTCTTATCTTGTTTCCTCTTGATATTTGCCACCTTGTGTTCTATAGATACACAAGTCAACTAGTGTAATTAATCTAATCACCAGCATATAGGATCATGTATCCTAACCATGTACCAAGTTCACTCGACTTATAATTATTCATACAATTCCTAGAGGTTTTACCTCCACTAGGTTATACATCGGTCTCATGCCGACTCACTCATCACATTCCAATAATCGGTTTCATACCGAGTCACAAATCATATAATATGGAGCTTTCTACTCCTTCTATTTGCCATCTCCCACCGAAGCTACCAGATAGACCTACTTGAACTCTCAACCGGAGATTACAAGTTAGGCGTTTATGTGTTTAGTGTTCGCAATGTTTGCATAAATAATCGGAATTAGGATAAGAACACTCTATTTGTTCTCCCTTTCCTATTCGCCACAGGGATGCGAACTAATATATATATATATATATTCATACACATAATACATCACAATATTACCTCAAGTAATATAACACAGTCATAATACTTGTACCCTACGTACGGTAATAATTTAATCGCTCTACCCCCCTTAAAAATGATTAAGCCCACGTAATCTATGAATATATCATCGTGAAGTAATAAGTTCAAGATGTTCCATTCCAGTGGAATTATTCGTGCACTAATGTGCTACATATTTCATTACCCCTTTTTATAGGTTCAGGCTTTAGCTCCTCAGGTTATACTGTCTATCTTGGTTAGGTGTATGTATATTCATATACGGTTTGATCGAGAGATGTAAACACGTCATTTGTTTCCCCAAACCCGCTAGGTACGTCAAACCTAAGCAATATGGGCCCACTCGCTCCGCAAGCAGTAAGCCCAACTACCTTATGGTTAGTTTATCCCTCTTAGGTAGTAGTTTTATGTCGGTTTCAACTCCATGTGGCGGTGTTTTCTACACGGTCTTCCATAATTATGGGAATGGAGTAATTTATTTGACTGCGTGGTATCGTTAGTCACATACGCTTATTATTTCGACTAGCCATTCTATTCAATCCTCCTGAATTCTATACATGCTCATGGTATATTCCCATGAGTTCATGCCACCCTACCGAATTAACCTTCGGTATAAGTGTTGTCGAGCTATGCTCTAGCATCTAGTGCTTGCAACAGTTGTCTCTAAAATATCAAGACGAGTCTGATATGCGCATCTAACTGGCGCCTCATGATTCCCAGTTATTTCCCTCTGGAATGAGTTCGTTCTTTGGGTACCTTATAGGTCCGCTTTTGCTAGTGTGAACTCGTATCCCTCGTGTGTTGGTATTTTAGTATCCGCATATATGGTTCATCCCTCTTCTCCATTGGGGAATCCATTTGTTTATCTGATCTTCCACCTTCTGATTCTTACCAGCATAATTCGGTTAACAGTTATTATAATGGTCGCTTGTTGCGCACCATGTACCAGTCGATTGGACGGTTATCCGCCATTGCGGTTTGCATAGAGTATCTAATCTCCAGCTTAGAGTATCTCTTGTAATGCTCGCTTTTGCCCTTCGTCTGTTGTAAACATACAATACGACTGTAGGTTTTAGCTTGGTATTCATTTTCTGTTCAAACCTAATTGGTACTAACATACTAACGTTTTATGGCTTGAGCATGTGGTTATTATTATTTAATGCGACATCATCGCGGCGCCCTCAGCGCGTGGTATAACTCTCTCTGTGCCCCCTTTTTGGGTAGCATCTATTATCACAAAGGTTTCTCTAATATAACCTACCTATTCATGGGTGCAACTTGCCATTACCATTAAATTGGCCTTGGTTTCCTCGTTTACTAAAATCTCCAAAACTTGTGTTTTAACTCCTCCATTGTGGAGTTGCGACCTTATGTCCTTTTATCATCACGCTACCCTTGATTTTCCTAACCTTGCTAGTTTGACTGAGATCTCTCTCGTCATTACATGGTTTACCTAGTCAGGGTTCCATTCGCTGACTTAGACACAGAGTTGATTACCTCCTGGGTCCTTACACTACTCGTTTACATGCATGGGGTACCATACTGATACATTACTACTTACCCAACTAACTTAATATAGTCTGTCAGGCCCACAAGCTCCTAGGAGTGCGGTCGTCCCATGTCTCGTTTAGTGCACTCGTAGCGTTCGTACCTGGTGATTATCGTACTCTTAGTCTCGGTATTTATGTTTGAGTAACTATGCTGCCAATTCTTAACCTTTAATGTCGAATGGCCCTAATATTAGGTTCTATGGTTTCCTTTATTAATGTGTATTTCCTTTACTTTCTCTAAGATAGGTGTTTGTGACTTATCGCCCTAATTCTGGTTTCCACATGCTCGTCATCTGGTATCTGTGAGTGGGGATCAGTAACTACTTATTACCTCCCCCGTTTACTCCTAGGCTGTTAACGCCCTCCGATACGAGTTTTCAGTTCTAGAACTCCACCCAATCATTGGGTTACACCCATGGTGTAGTTCGGACTCCATGATAAAGGTTGACACCTCGTGTTTCCCCTGTCTTATGGTAGTCCCGTCAGTCTGATATTAATCAGTACTTGTGATTCATCACCCTTGTTCCCCTGGTTTTGGGTCACTTTGGTGGTACTAAGGTATCCCTCCGTAGGCCTATGCCATACGATATTCAGACTCAATACTTATTCTAATAGTTAATGATTGTTAGTCTTGTTATTTAATTTATTCCTAGTTGGTTCTAATACTTTCTCCTGAGGTTACAATTGGATGCCCTCAACTCAGTGGTTTCCGCTAATCATTCCTCTTCATTGTGTAGTCCTTACTCTTATTCAACTCATATTTCCTTCATCCTCTTTGAGGTAACGGTATCTTCCGTCATCAGGCAATTTTTTACTTTTTAGTTTATATCCACTGCCCTCCATACGGGAGTCTAGCAGCATAATGGATCAACAACACTTCCGGTGTGTGTGGTGCGGGCATTACATCGGCCCCTTTTATTGCACGTTCACATCTGTCTATTAATCATTATTATTATTATTATTTAAAAGTCCTGACTCTTATAGCTCACTTCTTGCCCTCTGGCAATGTTCAATGGTAGTGGTTTAACCACGAGTGTCGCGCACTCTCTAAATATGGTTATGCTGGTCCTGAAGACCCGTCACTCCCCACCGGTAATGATTGACGTTTAATGTCCATACCGGCACTGGAGTTGCTTGTAGGCACTAATTATTGTTATTCTCATTTACTCCCCTTTTAATATTCTACTAAATGGTATATTATTTTTCAGGTTTAATGGTTAGACCGGCTAGGTCCTCCCGAGGTTTTGTCGACCTCCAACCCGAGGCTTTCGTACCCCTGCCCTTAAGAAGGCTCTGTCCTGCTTTATTGCATTACGGACTCACATAAATTTAGTGTTTATTGGTACCCTGGACCCCTACGTCCTTTAGGGTTAGTTTACCGTCGCTGCACTTGCTGTAGCAAGTGCGCAAGGCAGGTTGAATTTTAATGCTTTGGTTAATGTGGCACTTGTAGTGGCAAGTGCACCATGCAGACTGAGCCACCGGTACGGTGTGTCAGTGCAGTGCTATTACCTAATCGGGTTCCTGTTCAAGTCAAAAGTTCTTATTCAAATTATATATAGTCTCACTCCCGCACTTGTTTCCACAAGTTTACCATGGTAGTAAGGTCTTACTCCCCTCTCGAGGCGTTGCATGATAGCAACTTAGCGAGTTTTTTTCTACAGTTCTCATGATCTCTCCTCATGCACGTCGGGCCATCTTGAACCTTCAGTGTTGCATGGTTTTAGAGTTACTCGCTTCGGGTGAGACTTCTAAAGGTCATCCATTCCGTCCGTTACATATATCAAACTACTCATTACTCGTGTTTCTACCTCTTTCCCCCAAGCGCACCATCGGTGCTTCCTGGATGTAAGACAGGGTTGCCTTGCTTATAGCAAGCTAGCCCCATTAGTCCTACAGGGAGTTTCTCCTCAAACTCGGTCTATTTATCTCATCCTCGTATGGTAGACATTATGTCATTACCAGGACCCCCGGTCCTAAACATTACATCAAAACACAAAGTCTTATTTTCTACTTTAACATAATCCTCTTAGCATCCACATCGGGTCTTTCCGATCAGGAGAGTTATCTCCGTGGTGTTTCTCATTTCATTGTCTCACTAGATAGTACTCGAGGTACGGGCTGCGGCGGGTGGGGTACCATTGCAAATTTCCCGGGATGCTCTCCCATCGAGTGCGAGCGGTTCATACCATCTTCGCGTTACTTGGGGTTGCTGGACCTCACCACCTTCCGCTGCTCCGTGTTCTTCCTTAGTACTGTTACCCAGACCTCTCTCTGACATAAGTCAAGAGGACGGGTTAGACCTTTACTCGGTCTAATACCGTAGTCTCGGTCGTTTAATATTGAAGTGCCTCTACGGCTATGGTGTGCAAGCTTTAAGCATTGCATCAACCCCGCAAGGTCACGTATCCTCACAACGTTTCCCGTATTCCCAAAACCTATGCTCACTGTATAAATCCTATATCTCTTGTCATCAGAGCGGTACTCCGCTCTGATACCACTTTTGTAACACCCCTACTCTAATCGGCTCCTAACATCTTACTTAACAATATAATCGCAGCGGTAATCTCAACAATTGAACTACTGGTGTCACCGTTCTTACTCGCCCATACGAGTAATAACGTGCTTCCTGATATACTCTTAAATACGAAACAATTTCTCGCAGTGACAACAAGAGATAGATCTAACCTTCCCAAACTAATAAAATACATTCACAGTGAGCATTCTAAGCATCCCAATCCTATACACGTTTCTAAGTTCGTATCAAATGCAACAGTGCATATTTAAACAACTGTAATTAAACTACCCAGCGCGTCCCTCTCTTTGCCGACACCGGAAGCTGCATACCTGCAAAAATGGTTGTTTGTGGTATGGAATCAGCCCCTGCTGAGTATGTTACTACATGACTGTCATGCCCCCTCGGACCCTCAGTTATTTGGTCGAGAGCATGCAATTCATTTTCATGCAAGTAGTTTAATGTTAAAACTGTAAAGCAACAATATATATTGCAGTAAACTCAAATAACAAACAAGCCCCCGGCTTCACACATCGCATCGTAATAAACCACTGAAAGCGTTACAACGCTTATATGAGTACAGAGACACCATTCCAACAAACACTTAATAGTTCATAATTGAGTTCGGCGACTCACCCGACCAAACAATCCACCATAATCCACACATGAGTACATGACTACACAACCAGTTCACAACACACAATATGTGCACAATGGCTCGTTCAAAAAAATCCACCAACATACCACACATAACCACAAAGAACAACCAATGAACAACAAGGCGAAACAACGAGAATTATAAACGAGTATCAACTCTCGTCTTTGGCATGCAAGCCCAAATAATGTTCGCCTAATGTACGAGTTAATATAGTCGTTCGTAATTGTTCAGTCATGTCTAATGACAACTCGTTAGAACGACGTGTCTCAAGTTACCCATCTCTTATGGCGGGTCACCCACGGCAGTAGCCACTCCAGCGGTAGAGTCTCCGACCTACGAACAATCTGTAGTTCGTTGGAAATTTATCCAGATACTTACGGTTACCACACGGTACCTAGTATCGTTAATGGATCACAGTTCACAGTAAGAGCCACATCCTCTTGATAAACTTATCTATACCATCGCATCGCTTTTTTTTTTTACACAACAGACTAAGGTCGTAGTCCAATCCTGAGTATGTCGACTCGGGATCCAGTGTTAGATACGAGAGCGGCGTTAAGAGGCCAATGCTCCGTATATAAGTCTCAGATATTTATATATCTTATTATCCTAATGCTACAACGTTTTACTTACGTTCCTTATTACACATATAAGATAGCAATTGCCGCTAGTTCGTTTTATAATATGTTCATATATACGAACGGTACTGTTATCGTACAACAATAATAATAAAGCAGCATTAATACACAACTCAAGCATATTAATTCACACAAGCAGACATTCAATCTTATCACAGATTTTCACACAATGTCTGAACGAGGAAATCCTCAGAGACAATCAAGCCACATAAATAACATACCTTTCACCCTGATTATATTACGGTGGAGTATGAATCAGCAAGATCCTATGCTCCGTGTGTCGTCTCTAACAGTCTAAACAATACATAACGCTACTGATTAGCATCCGTATAACAACACACTCTACGGTACACCGTACCGTCACTAACACCTCCCGGTTAATCCCCCGTTATTAACTGTCAACGTTTGTCGGGTTTTCGGCTTAACTCGAGATTGGAAAAATGTTATATTACATGCGTAGTCTTGTCTCTTATATTAATATACTTATTGTTGGACTTTGTTATCGCGTGTAACTTAATATACCCTTGTATATCATACAGTTTGTTTCATTATTGCATGTGTGATCCTTTGTCATGCACTATGCTTCTCACCTTAGTATTTATTTTTCTAAGGTTGTCTCTCTCTCTCTTTTTAAACTCAATGTGGTATAGTTCTTATGTAAACAATACTTTCAATTACATGAATCCTTATTATCACATGTACACTCTCTTAACATTAGAATTCCATATCCAATGTTTGTAATTCTTTTCCCTTTATCATATGTCATTTTAGTTATGAAAATACATGGTCATTAAACCATGTTATATATTTTCCCACCATACCATATATTATTTATATTCATGTATTATGGAACTATTTCTTATATGGTAAGTCTTATAATACATATTCATTCTTTTTAATGAATACCTCTTATATTATAGATGTTATAATTCTTATAACATCAAAACCATATTATAAATTCCATTTAAAAATGTTAATATTTCCGAACAGCACTTATGTTCTTAAATATTTACAAAACCACCACATAATTAATGTAATGTTACATTATAGTTATATAACTTATATTATGACATTTAAGTCATTTAAAACAATTATAACATATAGTTGTAAATTGTTTTAAAATGCCAAACAGCCCTTATATTTCGGTTTTTATATAAACCACTAAACTTCTATAAATCACAATTCAACCTCCATTATATTTCATTGTTACCCTTATACATATACCTTATATTATAACCCCTAAACCTTAAAATAATTATAACCTATAGTTTTTAAAGACTATAATTTTCGAACAGCCCCTAGGACTGTTTTAATTAAATTTCCACCACCAAACTTTATATTTACCAAATCTTCCCAATTTATAATACATAGTTTTCAAATTCCATTAAAACCATATATTATACAAATGTCTTTATAAAACCTTATATATAATTCCAAAAATCACCAAACTATACCAAAAGGTTATAAATATTATTCCTAACCTTATACTTCCTTTAAATCTCGGTTTTTCCACATAAGTTACCCATTTGTAACAATATCATGAAATACCTTATATTATACTTATATAATTCATATAAACTCCAAATTTAACCAAATCAACTTCTAAAAATTCCTAATAACCTAAGGTTTGTACTAAACTCCATTTAGTACCCCTAGTTTTCGGAAATCACACTTCAGCCCCATCTCTTATAAATCTTTTACAATTTAATACTTATCTTAATATAAGGTTGCATTCAACTTTCTAAAATTCTCCAAACCTTTCGGTAATTACGAGACTTCACCTATACTTTTCTATTTTTACAATTTTGACCCAAAACTTTATAAAATGTTATAGTTTTTATTAAATTCATTTAAAAACCCTAAATTCTT
Source organism: Limonium bicolor (assembly GCA_023374045.1). NCBI lineage: Eukaryota > Viridiplantae > Streptophyta > Magnoliopsida > Caryophyllales > Plumbaginaceae > Limonium > Limonium bicolor. The sequence goes on from CM041776.1 coordinate 88,089,436, forward strand.
CTAAATTAAGCTCTCGGCCTAATATTTTGTTAGTAATTACCGTTTGACCCCAATTTTAACTATATAAGCATAAATCAAACTAAATAAGCTTATAAACTTAAATTAAAATGGCCTAATGACATGGCCTTATTACAACCTTGAACTTGCAAAATAAATTACACAATAAATGTCTCAAAATATTGTATATACTCACGGCCTCACTTCAATTTAATTATTTTTCCATATAATGTCATAATTTGACCATTATGTTAATTAGATCCCTTAAATGACTAGCTTAATTTATCTTAGTCATTTTTTCCATTTTTAGGTCAATATAACCCATATTTATAATTTCACTCTCGGCAATAATTATATATATGCTTAGAAATTATAAAATCATAAGTTTTAAGGTGTTTATACCGTGATTTGCCCTTGTATGTACTCGGCCACTTGAAGGAAAATTCACCACATGATTTAGACATGTTTAATACACAAAAACAAGATATCATTACACTCCAAGCTTGAGCTTAACCATAAGGAATAATTAATGTAAGATTTAAGGCAAAAATTACCTTAAAAATGCAAGGAAAGTTCAAGAGGGATTCGGCCTGTTTTAGACACACCACAAAGTGTTAGATTCATCATATATACATAGGAAATAGCTAGACAACAACAAGCTGCCTTGTTATTTGGTTTTACCTTGGAAAAATGACCTAAAGAAGGGTATTTCCTTTGGATCTCGGCCACCCTTGCTCCAAATGGCTAACCAATTGATTGAACATGTAAATATGAAGATTATGAGTGTATAAACTCATAAAAATCAGAGGAAGAAAATCGGATGAAGAGTAGAGAAGCTTAAGGTATGTTTTTACCTTAAAATGAGATTTTGAGAAACTTTGGTCTCCTAACTTGCTTCAGCCGAATTTTGTTGATGTTCTAACCTTAGAACACTGAGAATAAGCCATAGGAGTTGATGAGCCACGAGATCTAAGCATAGATGGTGAAGAGATGAAGAAAAAGAGCCAAAAACAGGCCTTAAACATTACCTTAGAAGCTTAGAAGATGGATCTACCTTCCTAACTCAAGAGCCACGGTTGGGAGAGTTTGGAAGGTGAGTGAGCTCGGCTGGAATGAGCTAGGGTAAGAGAATGATTGAAGATGAGACTTAATAATTCAAAATGTTACCTTAGATTAGTTTATTCCTTTGTTAATGTATAATGACTCACCAAGGGATAAGAATGGGCAAGGAAATCGGCTAATGGAGTGGCTGGGTAGGGCTTACACAATTTTGAGCTGGAGGAGTCAAATAATGGAGCCTAAAGTGAGTGTATAGTTTAATCAAAAGCTAAAAGTGGTCTCCTTGTTTTAGGGAGAAATGTTGGAAGCTTGTCTATTGTGTGTACAAGTGGTGAATCCAACCTCTTATTACATGTAGCTGCCGATTTTATGTGGTCCAAGGGGTCAACTTTGACCTCTTGACCATTCTTAGTCAATGTTGACTCAAGCGGGCCCCCTTTTAGGGTTTTATTAATATTTTAATATTAAATTTATAAAAATTTGTAAAATTTGGAATTAAATTCCTAATATGATATAATGTGATATAATATCATATTTAAAGGTAATTATTGTAGAAGATTGAGATTGAAATGAGATAGAACGGAGAAGAACAATTGACTGTAGAAGCATGACTAAAGAGAAAGAGTGTGGAAAAACTGAAGCAGAGATAACACGGACAGAGTGACAAAAGTGTAGATCATTTCGTATTACTTTACAAACAGTACAGAGAAGGGTATTTATACATCATAACCATGGCACTTCTACTACTTAAGTACCACATCAGCAATATAAACACCTAATCATTCTTACATCCTCCCGCAAACTTGACTGGGTTGTTGCACAGACCAAGTTTGTTTTGAAGTTGAAGAACAGAATCGTGTGTCATTGGTTTTGTGAAGCCATCTGCAAGTTGCTGTGTAGAGCGAACAAACTGAATAGTAATGTGTCCACTGTTAACCTTCTCTCTTACAAAATGATAATCCATCTCAATGTGCTTAGTTCTAGCATGTAAAACTGGGTTTTTGGAGAGATGTAGAGCAGGCAGATTGTCACAAAGTATTAGAGGACAAGTGGAGGGTAAAAACTTAATGTCACGTAAGATATATGTGAGCCACATTACTTCTGATGTTGCAGCAGCCAAGGCCCTATATTCAGCTTCTGTGCTTGACCGAGCCACAGTTCGTTGTTTACAAGATGACCAAGAGATAAGATTGGCTCCAAGAAAGACACAAATACCACTTGTAGATCTTCTTGTCAGGGAACAGCTTCCCCAGTCTGCATCAGAGAAGGCGACAAGGTTCAGTGAGGATTTTGAAGTGATAGTGAGACCATGAGACAAAGTGCCACTGATGTAACGCAGTATACGTTTGACTGCTGTCAAATGTACTTGACGTGGAGCTCCCATGTATTGGCACGCAAGGTTAATAGCAAATGTAATGTCTGGCCTAGTAAGTGTAAGATATTGAAGAGCTCCTACAATACTTCTGTATGTGGAGGGTTCAATGAGAGGAGAATCCAGTGAATCCATATGGTGATTTACACTGATAGGTGTTCGAGCAGGTTTTGCATTGAGCATACCTTCTCTTTGAAGAAGATCAGAAGCATACTTCCTTTGATTTAAGAACAAGCCTGCTGTTGTAAACTGAGCCTCTATACCGAGAAAGTAATGAAGCTCACCAAGGTCCTTAAGAGCACACGCTGTTCCAAGTTTCTGAATAACATTGCTGACTGTTTGTGAATTGCTGCCAGTAATCACAATATCGTCAACATATACTAGAATTATCACAGTCCCAAGGTGATCATGTCGATAGAAAAGAGATGGATCTGCTATGCTACAGTTAAAGCCTAAACAGAGCAGAATTGAACTCAGTTTGTCAAACCAAGCCCGAGGAGCTTGCTTTAATCCATAAAGCGATTTCTGTAGTTTACATACAAACTGTTGCTTGGAATGTTCTATGAAACCTGGGGGCTGTTCCATGTAAACATCTTCTATTAGCTCACCGTGAAGAAAAGCATTCTTCACATCAAGTTGTCGAATTTGCCAGCCTTGAGTAACAGCAACAGACAGAACTATTCGTATGGTTGGAAACTTGACAACTGGACTAAAAGTTTCCTGAAAATCAATACCAGGAACTTGATGAAAGCCTTTAGCCACTAGTCTGGCTTTCAGTCGCTCAACAGACCCATCAGCATGATACTTGGTTCGAAACACCCACTTACAACCAACAACATTCATATTGGGTTTTCGAGGAACAATACACCAAGTATTATTTTGAGTGAGAGCTGTCATTTCTTCTTGCATTGCTTGCTTCCAGCCAGGATCAAGAAGAGCTTGCTTGACAGTACGAGGTTACGCAATAGTAGCCTGCTGAGATGCATGAGCCTCATGGTTCTGTTTGGTCTTAGATCGAGTTTGCATAGGGTGAGTATTAGAAACTGATTGGTTGGACTGAGAGGGTATGGGAAGATCAACAAACAGATTGATTTCAGGTTGATCTGATTGTTGAGGAACTAATTGAGTATGTGGCAGAGGTGCATTTTCAGGTGCTGGAGGTGTTTGATTTGGGGTAGGCAGATCATGCTGCTCATCAGAGGTGGTTGTTTCCTCAGTGATAATAGGTAAAAATATGGGTAGATGACTGCTAGGTAATCCAAGACGTGCTACAGCAGCAGGAGTTTCAGAAGTGGAGGGTGTGGATGTGGGAAATGTAGTGGAGGGATCCAATCTGTCTTTGTCAACAAACATCTGAAAGGTAGTAATGTGTGTGTCAGGTTGAGAGACAAAGGTAGTTTTGGAGTTTGACAATTTTAGAGGTAGAATTGTTTCATCAAAGACAACATGTCTCGAAATATAAGTCTTTTTGGAGGCTGTATGATAACACCGGAAGCCTTTGTGAAGTTGACTGTATCCTAAAAAGATGCATGGTAATGATCTGGGTTCAAGTTTATGACCAGTTTTGTTTCGAAGAAAAGGAAAGCAACGACAACCAAAGATTTTGAGACATGAGTAATCAGGTTGACTTTCGAACAACTTGACAAAAGGTATTTGAGACTTCAAGACTGATGAAGGCAATCTGTTTATGAGGAAAACAGATGTCATAAAAGCTTCTGTCCAGAAACTTAAAGGCAGGTTTGAATGATAGAGAAGAGTGAGTCCCATCTCTACAATGTGTCGATGTTTTCTTTCTGCAATGCCATTTTGCTCAGGTGTACCAGGACATGAAAGCTGTCGAATGATACCCAAACTGTCTAGTAATTCAACAAAAGCTTTGCTTGTAAATTCACCACCACCATCACACTGAAAAATCTTGATTTTCTTGGAAAATTGACATTCTACCATGCGTTGAAACTTAACAAAGGTCTGAAGAAAATCTGATTTATTTTGCAGAAGGTACAGCCAAGTAAATCTGGTGTGATCATCAACAAAAACAACATAATATCTAAAACCGCTAGATGAAGTAACAGGTGCTGGCCCCCAGACATCACAATGTATCTTGTCAAACTTTTGAGCAGAAATCTTAGTATTCAACTAAAAAGGAAGCCTACAACTCTTCCCAATTTGACAACTAGGACACACGACAAATTTCTTTTTCCAGGAACTAATGTTGATACCTTGCTGTTTGCTCAGAATTTGAATCATATTGGAATGTGAATGTCCGAGGCGTGCATGCCACACATCAACCGAAGCTTTATTTGTAGTAGTAACAGTCAAGGCTTCATTGGTATTCTTTTGAACAGCATACAGCTCACCAGTTCTGTTTCCCTTGATCAGTATTCTGCCTGTCACACGATCCTTGATGCAGAAACCAGAATCAACAAATTCAACAACACAAAAATTATCTTTAGTGAGTTGACTAACAGATAATAAGTTGCGTTTCAGATCAGGGACAACCAGAACATTGTTAAGCTTCACTGAGCCATTAGAACTTCTTAGAGCACTTTCACCAGTATACTTGATTGGCAGTCTAGAGCCATTGCCAACAACAACCGAATCATTACCTTTATAAGGCTTAGGTTTAACAATCATACCTGAGTTGTTAACCATGTGAGTTGTAGCAGCAGAATCTATGTACAGAGATGACGGATCTTCTTCAGTAGTTATAGTACTGAAGGCTTTTGGCAGTGATTCTTCATTCACAGCATAGGAACGATCCCACCTGTAGAAACAGGATAACGCAGTATGATTTGTCCGTCCACAGATCTGGCACGGATTAGCCACGGAGCCAGAAGCATCATGATTCTTGGAAGTGTTGGAGACTGCTTTATATTGATTGTTATTCTGTCGACCAAAGCCCCGACCTCGACCATTAAAATTTCATCCACCTCTGCCTCGATTATAGTTTCCTGAGCCCCTTCCATGTTGATAGTTGTTAGTTTCTTGAGAGACAGTGAACGCCACATCTTGAAGAGTTTCTTTAACTTCTTCTTTGTCGTCTTCTCCTTCTCTCAAATCATATGCTTCGATGGCAGTAATGAACTCTTTGAAGGTCGGATACGGTGCTCGTGTCAGCATAATTGATCGCAGAACTTTATATTTCTTTCCGCAACCTTGAGCGAACATCAAGACTTTATCATCCTCTGGAACTGGTTGTTTAATTACAGCGAGACTATCACACGCGGCTTTAAACTCCTTGATGTAATCTTTGACAGATTTGTCTCCAAGTTTGAGAGATCTGAGTTTTTGTTTTAATTGGAACTCACGATCTTTTGTTGCTTGATGAAATTCTGCTTGTAGCTCATTCCAGATAGCCTTAGCAGTAGTGCAGCCAACGACTTGCTCGACACATTCTTCAGATATAGTAGCTATCAGCCAGGTTCGTACTAACGCGTCTTTCTCCTTCCACTTCTTGTACTCCAAACTTACTTCTTCTCCCTTTTCTGGCGATTCTTTCTCAATAATCTCAAGAACCTGAACAGATTCAAGGAGATTGAGCATTTGAGTTCTCCAACTCAGATAGTTTCGCTCTCCGCTCAGCTTTATTGTAGAGATTCCTATAAGCTGATACAGATTACTTGCAGAGAGCGCGAAAGTGGAGTCGGTCTTCGAATTTGTTGTATTTTCGCCAGATCCAGGCATGATTGTAATTTGTAGATTAGATGCGGAAAAATCACATCTGATACCATGTAGAAGATTGAGATTGAAACGAGATAGAACGGAGAAGAACAATTGACTGTAGAAGCATGACTAAAGAGAAAGAGTGTGGAAAAACTGAAGCAGAGATAACACGGACAGAGTGACAAAAGTGTAGATCATTTCGTATTACTTTAAAACAGTACAGAGAAGGGTATTTATACATCATAACCACGGCACTTCTACTACTTAAGTACCAAATCAGCAATATAAACACCTAATCATTCTTACAATTATAACCTTTAAGCCCATTAAAAACCAATTTAGAAGGCAATTTCACAAAAATGTGCTTTAAGGGGTTTTAGTGCACATTTTGTGTTGCAAGATGCTTCTGGGCTTAGTTTTCTTTGGGAACGGTTTTATTGTGTTCCTTACTTCATTATAATACTTAGGAATCCACTTTGGATCCTATTTGAGGTCATACAATCTTTATGGTGTTTAAAGCACCTTTTTGGCTTTACCGATCTTAAGGCATGTTTTGCCTTGTTGAGATCTTTAGATTGTTCCCCAATAATATTTAGATGTTTATTATTCATCCTAGATCATTAATAGATCATTTAATTATATTTTAAAGGTTAGGGGTATTTCAGGTCCCCCTCCCTAGTTAGCAAAGAAGAGATCATCTACTTTCATGCTATGCTTTTTGTCCAATTCTGGGAACTGTAAGAACCGATAATTCACTTCCTCGAACCTAGCATTTCTGCCCGTGGGTCAGGAAAGTCAGAAGGCTTTCATCCTTTTCAACCTATCAGGAAGAGCTAACCAGACTAATGACCGTGAGTGCGACGAACGGCAACCTGGTCCATGAAATCTAGCCTTCGCCATACAAGCCGGGATAAGACAGTCGAGACAATACAATCTGTGACGAAATCATACGGCTATGCCAGGGCGAGCAGTGCTGTTAGAGGCTCTGGAGGAAATCAATCTAAATGTTTTTCTATCCCTTGAAAATTCTTCTGCTCAGCTGTCGACCAAAGCCCCATGTCAAACTAGGAAAGGAGTTAACTGAAAACAATCACTATCTTTAGAAGCTAGAAAGTGCTTCAAGTACAGCCAAAGATTAAGAATCACCTATCTTTCCCTACCAAGTCTGTTGCAAACATCGACTGAATTTTGAAGAACCAACATAAGAGCAAGAAGGCTAGTTCAACTGGCCGATGATAAGTTGGTTGAAGACCCACCTCAACAGGCCTTATAACTAGGAATGTTTTCTTAAGGGCCCAAGACGGATGATTATGTAGGATAATCGCAGGTGGATGAGTATGTAATACAGTTGCCTGGTGACCCGACGAGAAAATAGTCATGAGAAGGTGTAAGGAAGCAGATGAGTATCTTTGGAGGGCATTAGAATCGAAATGAAATAGAAGAGTTATTCTACTCAGAATGGGAAAGGAAGAATTAAGTCTCTGGGCCATACTCTATCTTGAAGGATTTACAATAGTTTTGAAACGAATGATGTCTTTGTTTTGATTTTTTTTATGTTTTCGTTGCTCTTATTAGGGGTATGTACACTTTTTAGTACCTTGGGAAGAAATGCATTGCTGTAAGCTCCTGGTTAATTCTTCGCCCACTGGTAAAAAAATAAATCTACTTTGTAAAATGTATTTGCTTAATAATTATCAAAAGAAATCACAAAAGCATTGAGTGAATTGACTAATGTATATTAATATAGTTCATATAAGTTCAAAACACACAGCCATGCATTAGCTATACATCAGAAACACCCTCTCCCGCTTGACGCCATATATATGCGGAAAACATCTAAAATCAAAGCAACCGTACAAACAGAAAAAAAAAAAATTAAATCTTAATCGTACATACAAACCCTACTCCATAATCAGAAACCACATCCTTCTTCTCTAATTCAATCACAGCAAAATGGACACCTGACGAGCCCATTCTCATTACAATCAGGACACCTTTGATGCTGCGGCTGCTGCTCCATCACTTCACCACCACCATACTCATCTCCTCCCTCCTCATTAGCCGCTATCTTACAAGATCCAGAACACCTCTCACACGGCACAAACCTCACATCCCCACAAACTTCACAAACCCCAGCACCAGGTGACATCCCATTACTGGGGTCATCATCAATCATCTCACACCCTTCCAACACCTCCTCAAGCCTTCCATCCTCATTCATTTGTTTCAACTCCTCCGCTCCGCCAATATACTTCTTCCCCAAGAACAACTGAGGTAGTTTACTCACTTGAATGTCATCACCACCCAGCCGAGTCCGGAGTTCTTCCTTGTACCCTGAGTGCATCGACAGATCACGCTCATCAACTCGAACTCCCATCGCTTTCAGCACTAATCGGAGCTTACAGCAGGCTTCGTATGTTTTTCGACACCTCGTAAGCTTGTGTAGTATAGCACCACTCTTTCCTTGTGAACTGATTCTCCCATGTTTAAGTTTGTTTCCTTCTTCACTGGTAATCCATGGTGGGGGTGATTCATGTTGTGGTGTATAATTTGGTTTGGTTTTGTTGTTGCCCCCGCCGCTTGATGATGATCATTTGATGATAATGATGGTGATCTACCACCAATCTCCTCATGAAGTCCTTGTTGATGATGTTTTGACCAGAATTCACCGGCGGTGGTGGTGGCGGAAGAGGGTGTTGAGTGACTGTTATCGTTTTGCATCCCTAAATGGAACTGATTCTTCGGGCAATACTCCTCAAGTGCTTCTCTGAATGCGGAAAGGAACTCTGGATCGACATCCGAAACCCTAGCTTTCAATATTACTTCTCCGTGTTCCTCATCCACACCTACCGGTTGGAGATGCGCGGCGTGCTGTTCGTCGTCGTCTTCCGGTCCACCTCCTCGTCCTAAACTGCTACATCCCGCCACAAACTCAATCCGAGCGGAAGAGAAGTGACCTTCATCATCATCCTCATCAATATCCAACCTGCGAGAAGGCTTATTATGATCAATTTTCTCAGCATCAGACGTCTGAGAGGATGGATTGTTATGTTCAATTTCCTCAGCATCCGACGTCTGAGAAGAAGAACTGTTATGTTCAATTTCCTCAGCATCCGACGTCTGGGAAGAAGAATTGTTATGATCAATTTCCTCAGCATCCGATGTCTGAGAAGAAAGATTTTTATGGTCAATTTCCTCAGCATCCGACGCATGAGAATGATTATCATGATCAATTCCCGGTTCCTCATCCAGTAGTCCTGCCATCATTTCCCAAGCGTTAATCGTCTCCGGTTCACCTGTTGGAGTCCTAACCGGCGTCCTCGGAGTTTCCGCTTTCTTTTCATTACCCATCATGCTCATCTTCCGATTGATCTTTTGGGACCATTCCTTAGCCTCGATAACCCCGAGTTCAAACTCGGTCTTGTTATCCACGATAAGGTACTCATCGTTTCTCTTACAGCCAGGGATGCCGTTGATGTGATGGGATGAGGCGTTGTGGCTTTTTGTACGCAAGGGGTCTTCTTCGGTAATCGGAGGGAGCCGAGTGTAGAGGATGTGAGGGATACGATGTGGTTTTTGTCTTTTGCGTGACGAACGTGCGCTGAACAGCTCCGGGGAAATGGAGCCGGTGCGTTGCCGTGCTTGCATGATCTTGATCTTATCACTTGTTTCGAGCTTACACAACCCATTTGAGTCGAGACGGGCCGTAACCCCCTCCTCGAAGAATAGCCGCAGGAGGTGGGAAGGAAATAAGGTAGTTAAAAAATTGTTTTGGTTATTGGAATGAAGAAACCTGCTCGATGGAGGGGGAATATCGTGTGTGAAATTAGGGCTGTGTGCATTTAATAACGGCTTTGGGAATAAGAGATTGATTGGTCTGTTTAGGGGTGTAGATACTTCAATCTCGGGTAAAGCATGTGACTGCAGTGTTCAAAGGAGATTCTTCTTATCCTGTCAAAGAACGAAAGATCAAAGCCCTCCACCGCCGCCCCCTAAAGATAAAACAACCAAATTTCAACAGATTCTTTCTTTTGCTCCTTTGAAATTAAGAACCCTGAATTATGTCAAAAACGTTTTGTAAGGACGTAACTCATCAAAACATGGAAACAAGAAAAGTTGAAATCAGTGGATTAAATTTACTGTGGTTCAAATGAACTCCCCTTCGAATTGAATGCCAATTTCAGTTTGATGTCGAGACCAATTCTAAACTTAAATGGAAGAACAAACTTTATGAAGGGGTGGGGGTGGCTACTGGCTAGGTGGGAATTAGGAGGAAAACCCTATAATGCTTATCATATAGGAAAGATTAGAAGAAGAGTTCAGAATGGAGATCAAAAGAAACCCGGAGTCTGGGCCGAAAATAAAATAAAATTGAGAGTGGGATAAAGAGGGAGACGTTGAAAGAGATAAGGACAGAAAAACAATGGAGACTACTTTCCCTTTCTGTCCCTTTGCTCTCTTGCGTACCCCATTGCATCCAACAAACGAACAAACAAACTGAAATGAAATTCCCCAGAACCGATAGGTCATCATGGATGGATGGTGAAAATCTAATCTAGAGCAGATTTTGCCGGACAAGAGCGGTTCCTTCTATCTAGAGGCTAAAATTTAGGATTTACAGATGCTATTGGCCCTATTTGAGTCCAATTTTATTGGTGATTTCTTGGTATCTTAACTGAGGTGGTTGGTTAAGTTTTAGGTCAGGCCATATTAGTTCGACCTGATTAAGTTATAGTATCAAATAATTTTATATTGTAGAGTTAGAGGTGGGTGTTATTTTTGTGGATATAATTGTTTCGGTTGAATTCATGTTGTATCAAGACAATTTCAAGTCAATTAGGGGTGAGTCAAGTTTTTATAGTCCAGCTTTTATAAAAAGTACATCATCATGTTTAAATTATTTGTCGTTTTAAACATTTTCACGCTTTTTTAATAATAATGATAATGATATATTAATAGTAACTGATTACTATACAAAGGGATACACAGGGAGACCATGTATCGGAACTCAAGAGATATACAAAAAGGCTCGAGGAAGAGGGTTACAAAAGCTTCCTTGCACCATACAAAGTTGGCTCAAAGCCACCAAAAAGATCAAACACGGGGAATACACAAAAAAGGGGGGGGGGGGGATATGACAAAAGCTTCCCATTAGTGAGTTAGTGAGTACTAGAGCACAACACCATGTCTAACCAGTCAAAATCTCTAATGGAGTCTCTCATTTTCGTCCAGATATAAGCCTTCATAGCCACTTTGATCTCAAAAGCAAGGCGGGCTGGGTCCCTAGCTAAGCTAGTCATGGCTCATTTGCATCTCTCGATCCAGATATAATATACCACGCTGGCGATGGCCACTCTTCTGACCATGTTGATCGGCCAGTTCCTCTTGTAGTAGCGGGTGATCCAAACGGAGCAACTGTGGAGGCTTGTCCTATTCGTGGGGAGCCCTAACCAGTCACATATATTCCACCAGATCCTTCGAGAGTACCTGCATTCAAAGAAAAGATGGCACCTAGTCTTTGGAGCATGCTCACAGAGCCAACATCCGTTAGCCAGATAAATACCTCAAGATTGGAGCTTATCACAGGTTTTCAACCTACCTCTAAGAGCAACCCAGAGGATGACATTTTCACACTTTTTAATAAAGAATTTAAAAAATTGATATAAATAATCTTACTTTTTATATGACAAGAATAAATAAGTATATTTTACAGGTACAACAAAAAAGGAGTGTAATGTCTGCGGAGTAAGTTTCCGTGCCTCTTTTATCTGAGTTTGCAGCAAGAGTGTTCTATAGCCCAGATGGGCCATTGGGTGAATGATGGTTGGCAATGGGATTTTCAGTGGCGGCGTGAGCTTTTCTTGTACGAAGAGGAGTTACTCGTTCAATTTATGGGCTCGCTTGGAGTCGTTCCATGTGCGCCTCAGCTGCCGGATATGTGCGCGTGGAGATCTGGGGGTAAATGCTCTATTGTCAAGGATATCTCACTCTCTTTGTATAGTGCAACTGCCGAGGTGTCTGGTACTTCTTCGGATGTCGACCTACAAGCTATATGGAATGGCTTGTGTGAGCCTAGGGTGGTGCTGACCTTGTGGTTTACCCTCTTGAGAAGGCTGATGACAAGAGAAATTCTATTTGAGCGAAATGTTGTCCCTATTGGTGGAAGCATGTGCCCTTGGTGCAGCAGAGTAATGGAGAGTGTGGAGCATGTCTTGTTCCATTGCGCGAGGATAAAAAAGATTTGGGATCTCCTTCTGGTGTGGTGGAATGTACCTTTTGTCTTCAGACAAGGGGTAGGTATATTTATAGTGACTGGTTTTCGGTTTCCTTATCCAGTAGAGCGAGGCGAGTATGGAAATCGACTTTTTGCTATGGGGTATATTATATTTGGCTGCTCCGTAATGCTGTGGTCTTTCGACAAGAGGAGTGCAATGTCGACCGTATCGCGCTGCAGGTCAAGCTTGGTGTGTGGCGCTGGTCAAAAACGTGGTGGAAAGATTTTCCATTGACGTGTAGTGCATTTGTAGGAGTTGTTTCTCTGAAAGAGTATTTGTAGAAGGGTGAGGAGGTCATTTTTGTACGAGTTTGGGGTGTGTTGTGAGCATATGTTTGCTCAAGAATGTGGCAATCTCGTTGTTGTTCCTTCTTCTTTGCTTAGTAATACTCTTATCTGTATTCGGATGTGGTGAGTACTTTTTTCCCCCCTAGAACTTTTTTCCCTCTGGGTTTTTCTCTAGGGGGGTTTTAATGAGGCACGTGCTATACCCGTGCGCCTGGTTTTCCAGGAGTTTTTAATATATGGCTTATGACCAAATATATAAAAAAAAAAACAATATTAATTAAAAAAGTAATAAGGCCAAAAGTCCAAAAGGGGAAAAAAAATCTAAAATGACATATTTGAACAGTCTAAAACCACATATATGTTTATCCACAAATTCTATGCCACCGGCTGTCCGCACCGAGTTAGTTGTGGGACAATGATTTGACAATCCCAGTCAGCTGCTGACTGGACTGTTTTGCTGACTGGACTGACTTTTTACCGTATTAACTTTAAATGGTTGTAAATTTTAATATATAAGTCCAAAATGGGAAAAAAATATCACTGTTCACCTAAATTCAAGCTCTTCAAAACAAGACCAGTCATGGATATGTTTTGACAACTTTGAAAAAAAATTTACATGTGTATGATGATACACTAAAATGATAATATGATTCATTAATTTTTATATAATGATTGATTAAAATTGATAATATCATTCATTAACTAATAAGTGGTGAATTAGATTACAAATTTCAGAACCGATACAAAATCATTATTGTTTTGTAGTGTATTATTATTGTTGTGTGGTGTTTTTTAAACCTGCTATGGTGAATCATGTATTTTTCATACATACCAAATATTGTTTTGTGTTGCATTATTGTTTAATTTTTTTTCTTTTTATATGTTACTGATGATACACTAAAATGATGTTATGATTCATTAAATTTGTTATTATGATTCATTAAAATTGATATTATGATTCATTAACTAATAAGTGGTGAATTAGATAACAAACTTCAGAACCGATAAAAAATCACTATTGTTTTTAGTGTATTATTATTGTATTGTAATATATTTTAAACCTTATATGGTGAATGATGTATTTTTCTTATGTACCAAATATTGTTTTGTATTGTATTATTGTTTAAATTTTTTATTTTTATACGTTACTAATGGTACACTAAAATGATGTTATGATTAATTACATTTGATATTATGATTCATTTAAACTGGTATTATGATTCATTACTAATAAGTGGTGAATTAGATAACAAACTTCGGAACAAATTCCGAATCAATATTGTTTTATGGTGTATTATTAATGTTATATAGTGTATTTTAAATTGTACATGGTGAATCATAAGTGTCGTTGATATATGTTGATATGTACATATAACTAACATAAATTTTTAAACTTGTCAAAACATATCCATGGTTGGTCTTGTTTTAAAGAGCTTGAATTTAGATGAACAACGTGCAACAAATTTTTATTTTGGACTTATATATTGAAAGTTATGACTATTTAAAGTTAATATAGTAAAAAAGTAGCCCAGTCAGCAAAACAATCCAGTCAGCAGCTGACTGGGACTGCCAAATCACTGAACCGTACGATATACAGAGTGGGCAGCCCGCAGATTCTACCTATCTCTTAGCTTTCGACATTCCATATACATAGTTTTACACTAAGCAGTCTATTATATAACCATCTTTATTATAGCTTTATTAATTTCTCACATTAGAAACTTTATTATAGCTCTATCAATTGAAGATGTTATATGCTTATTGTTTTGGGTACTTTCTTACTTTTTTTATATGATCATTGATTTCTTAAGGATAGCCCAAGAACAGGATTACAAGATTCATCAAACGTGCCAAGAGTCATAAGCATGGGCATTGGCCTAATGGCCACTACCGATTGCAACTATGAGACGTTGCACAAGTAGCTTGAAGCCCCAATGTGTTATCAAAACCATTTTGACCACCGTCACCTGTAGAACAACAGAAAACAATACAATATTGTAGAAGGAACAGAGAGAATGAATTGCTGTATATTCAATGGTAATTCACAATCGAGAGTTACAGTGTGTATTTATATACTATGTGCAGCTGGCATATAATGAGCATATTACAATCTTAACCCTTCTCTTTACATTCCCTCGCAAGCTGAGCAGGAGGATTACGGATGCCCAGCTTGACTCTATTAGACTGAAACACATTAAAAACGAGTCCTTTAGTGAATATGTCAGCTGCCTGAAGTGATGAAGGAACAAATCGAGTGATCAGAGCACCTTGAGCAACTTTTTCCCGGACAAAGTGATAATCTAACTCGATATGTTTCGTACGAGCATGTAGAACCGGATTATCTGCGATGTGAAGAGCACTCTGATTATCACAGAGGAGAAGTGGAGGTACAGAACGATTAATACCAATGTCATCCAGTATGTACCCGATCCAGGTAAGCTTAGATGCTATAGCAGCAAGTGCGCGGTATTCAGCCTCAGCACTGGATCGAGATACGGTTGGTTGTTTCCTCGATGCCAAGACACACAATTTGAGCCTAGGAAAGCACAGTAACCCGTAGTAGATCGCCGAGTCAATTCACATCCTGCCCAATCGGCATCAGAATAACCAACAAGATTGAGGGAAGACTGGGGAGTAAACCAAATGCCCAGTTCAATAGTTCCTGATAAGTATCTGAGTATGTGTTTTAGAGCCCAATAGTGAATCGCTTGAGGCTGATGCATATGTTGGCAAGCAATATTAACAACATGGGATATATCTGGTCGTGTCAAAGTAGCATACTGCAATGCCCCGACCAAGCTTCGATAAACTGCAGGATCTACAAAAGCATGATCAGTAGTAGCAGTTTCTGGTTTTACACTCAGAGGGTACGAACAGGATTAGCATTTTCCATTTGTGCTTTCTTCAATAGCTCTCTGATATATTTTGATTGCGCCAGGAATAATCCATGGGATGTAAAAGTCGCCTCGATGCCAAGAAAATAGTGCAGTCGACCAAGGTCTTTCAAAGCACAACCCAGTCGCAGGCGATCAATTACTTCCTGTAACAAATTTGAACAGCTACCGGTGATTATAATATCATCGACATAGACTAATAACAGAATCGTGCCACGAGATGAATGCCATGTGAACAAGGTGTTATCTGCTCTGTTGTATGTAAAACCGATGCGTGTCAACAGAGAGCTAAGCTTTTGAAACCATGCTCGTGGTGACTGCTTCAATCCATACAGAGACTTTTGTAAATGACAAACATGATTAGGGTATTGCAAATCATGAAATCCAGCCGGTTGTTCCATGTACACAGTTTCAACTAATTCACCGTGTAGAAACGCGTTTTTCACATCCAGTTGACGAATCTCCCAGTTTTTAGTTACTGCCACAGAAAGAACAATCCTGATGGTAGCACTTTTAACAACAGGACTGAATGTGTCCTTAAAATCAACTCCTTCAACTTGATGGAAGCCCTTAGCTACTAACCTCGCTTTGTAGCGTTCGATAGTTCCATCAGCATGGCACTTAATTTTAAATACCCACTTGCAGCCAAGAACATTCATACTGGACTGTCGGGGAACAAGCTTCCATGTACAATTCTGAGTAAGGGCATTCATTTCCTCTTTCATTGCAGTAACCCAGTGCTCATGCTTAAAAGCTTCTTTTACAGTTTTGGGTTCCTGATCAGTCAGCTGGGAACTTAGGAGTGCAGTAGGTTGAGGTTTGCTTTTGGATCTGGTCACCATGGGATGAGTATTGATTGCATCTGAGACAGGTAATAGAGGAAGATCAACAAATAGTTCAAGGGCAGGAGCAGAATCCGAAGAATTATCAAGGACGTTGTTTTCTTCAGTGACAGCCTCAGAAGATAAGTCATCAGGTGTTGAGATGATGGACAAGGTTGTATCTAGTGGAGTTGGAGTGTTTGGGATTTGGGTTTGAGGAGAATCATTAAGAAGATTCAGAGAGTTAAGGTCAGGAAATTTGGGGTGCAAGTTTGCAGATGAGTTTTCAAGACCAGAAGACTGTATCTCGATTTGCTGGTCAGAAGGATTTTCGTCCTTGTCTTGAACAAACATCTTAAAGGTGGTTATGAATAAATCTTGGTCTGTAGCAGAAAAGGAGGTTGGTTTAAGATATGGAAAGGTGGATTCATCAAACACAACATGACGGGAAATATAAATCTTGCGGGTCTCAGGATGATAACAGCGGTATCCCTTATGCAAGTTGCTGTATCCAATAAAAACACACGGTACAGACCGAGGCTGTAATTTGTGTGCACAATTATACCTCAGCATTGGGAAGCATCGACAGCCAAACACTCTTAGACTGTCATAATCTGGTTCTTGCTGAAACACAAGATTGAAAGGCACTTGAAACTGTAAAGGGGCTGATGGTAACTGATTGATCAGAAAAACAACAGTAAGAAAAGCTTCAGTCCAAAATGAATTTGGTAAACCAGCATTTAGAAGAAGAGATAGACCCATCTCAACTATATAACGGTGTTTTCTCTCCGCTACACTGTTTTGCTCAGGAGTATGGGGACAAGAAAACTTTTGAATTATACCGCACTGTTGTAGATGTGAAGTAAAGCATTGACTAGTGAATTCACCTCCTCCATCACATCTGAAAACTTTTATTTTCCTTCGAAGATGTAATTCTGTCATTTTCTGAAACTGAATAAAAACATCAAAGAACTGACTCTTCTTCTTTATTGCATAGAACCAGGTAAATCTGGAATAATCGTCTACAAAAATGACATAATACTTCATCTTTTGGTTTGACAAAACTGGTGCCGGACCCCAAAGGTCACAATGAATTTTCTCCAAAACATCAGACACATGATTTTCAACAGCTCTAAATGGAAGCTTACAACTCTTACTCATTTGACAGCTAGTGCATACAGAGGGTTCTTTATTCCAAAGTGAAACAACAATCTTATTTTCTGATTTAAGCAACTGCAATATCTTTGAGTTAGGGTGCCCCAACCTTTGATGTCATATATCACCTGTGGTTTTGCCCGCTTTTACTGCTTGAAGTGCCTATATCACAGAGTGTTTCAGACTGTATAGACCACCTTCTTTACGGCCCTTTGCTAAAATCTGCCCTGTCACTCGATCCTTCACAACAAATCCGGAATCAATAAACTCGATAGAACAGAAATTATCCTGTGTTAGCTTGCTTACTGATATCAGATTACGTTGTAAATCAGGGACAATCAGAACATCATTTAGATGTAAATGCTTATCTGCACTTTGGATCTTGGCCTTTCCAGTATAAGTAATCGGTAATTCACTACCATTACCCACAAAAACTGCATCACTTCCGCAATATGGAGTAAGAGAGGTAACTTTACCTGGAGAGGTCATCATATGTGCGGTTGCCCCTGAGTCTATGTAATAGGACTCATCTGTAGGAGGGCGCGCAACAGTGTTCAGGGCTTGCGGAACAGCAGAAGATTGACTTTGACTGCTCACATTTGAAGATCCATTTGTTTTCAGAAAAGAGTCTTGCGACTGATATGAATGGTCCCAACGGTAAAAGCAATTCACAGCAGTATGATTTGTTCTTCCACAAATCTGACAAGGTTACGCTTGATTCTGATAATAGCTAGTAGATTGGTTCTGGTAATTCTGATATCTACCGTGGTTGCCTCCGAAACGACCTCGACCACGATTGTTGAACCGTCCACCTCTAGATCCATCCCAGTTCTGGTTTCTTGCACCCGTTTGAACATTAAAAGCTGCATTAGAGAGTATATTTTCTCCAGTCTGACTATCGCTACCACTATCACCTTCCCTGGCATCATAATCTTCCAGTGCCGTAACAAACTGCTTTAAGCTGGGATATGGAGCCTTGCTCAACATCACAGACCTAAGCACCTTGTATCTCGTACCACATCCTTGGGCTAAAATCACTACTTTATCTTCATCGGCGACAGGCTTCCCAATCGCCGCAAGATTGTCACACACAGACTTAAAATCTTTCACATATTCTTTTACTGATTGTGTATCCCCCAAACGCAGGGATCGCAATCGGTTCTTTAACTGGAACTCCCGATCCTTGGTGGACTGAAGGAACTCCTCTCTGAGCTCCTCCCAGATCTTGTTCGCTGTACTGCATCCAATAGTCACGCGATACAATCTTCCGATAAAGTCGCAAGAATCCAGGTCCTGACCAAAGCATCGATTTCCTTCCATTTCTTGTACTCTGGATTATCCATTTCATCATCTTCCTTCTTAATCTTCTGATTTGGAGCCGAGTCTGCCTTAATCATCTCGACTACTCCTACCGACTCAAACAGGTTCAGCATCTGAGTATGCCAGCTTAGATAATTCTTTTCTCCTTGGAGTTTGATCGTAGAGATTCCAACCATTTGGTGAAGGTTGGAGGAAGAGAGTTTACAAGCCGTAAAATCCATGGAGATTCTTGTGAGAGAGCGGAAACGGATCTAGAGCAAGAATTGCTCCGATACCATGTAGAAAAATAGAAAACAATACAGATATTGTAGAAGGAACAGAGAGAATGAATTGCTGTATATTCAATGGTAATTCACAATCGAGAGTTACAGTGTGTATTTATATACTATGTACAGCTGGCATATAATGAGCATATTACAATCTTAACCCTTCTCTTTACATCACCATCCACTATGATCTTCCCAACTAGACTAGACCTTTTCATGAGGACTAAGCGACCACTAACTATACCCAGAAGACTAACAAAGGAGCCATCCATAACCCAATGTACTAAACATACCAACTAAGATAACAAAAGTAGGGAAGGGTCAACAAAGCATAAAACTTAACTACACTAACTAAGAAACTTGCTCCAGCACACAGCCTTCAAACGCTTGAATGTGATGGCGCCTTCTTGAGTGTCACGAGTCCTCCAACCATCTTGGTGACCCTTCTGGCTCTGCTCTTCCTCTGCATGATTGAAGATAAGTTGAAAAAGGTCTTCCCATTTTGCCCTTATGATCCAAACTTGGCCACTGGATGTCCCATATATCTTTCCCTGTTGCCCCCGTCATCAGGTGATGAAATTGCCTCTTCCAGAGCAAACAGTTTTGGGATTGGAGATCTAAGTTAAGAGATTCAAGCCTCTTAGCTCTGGTGGGAAGCTGGCATGCTTGAAGATCCACCCAAAGAGAGATCAAGCCTAGGAGACTCTGAAGATTCACCTTGGTCCATAGGGTCTAATGCCACCCAAGATGCCTATCCTCGACAAAACATAGCCTTTCTACAACGGGACACGAAGATTTCAATGAACAACCACAGCCTAAATGGCTTCGCTTCCCCATCCTCAAACGCATGGACGATTGCACATTCATTTGAGCAATGCGAAAATGATCCACATTTGCACCAGATCATAGACATATTGTCATAGGTCTGAAAACAAAGTAATGACCATTGAGGGAGAAAGGCAAGCCATTTAGGTTAGGGAGAGAAAGGTTGAGTAGAACCTTGATACGAACAAATAAAGTCTGAAAATGTCAGGATCATCCATAACCCTAGTAAACCAGCCCATCTTGGCTCTCGCGTACTTAGCAAAACCAATGTTGCAAAGGTGATTGGGCATGTCATAGATACGCACCCAACACGGGATCCATCTACACTCATGATGAGGAAGGGCGACCCCCGATTCAAGATGCTGGATTGCAAACAAGGAGCCGCCAATGAGCCAAGGTCCCCGGACAAGGACAACATGCATGGCCTAGATTTGGTCGAATTTAATTACGAAGCAGACTAGCCATTATTATAAAACTTGAAACCTCCAAATACACTCCATAGGGTCGATAGAGCAGTAGCGGGGTGCAAATTATCGTCGTGAGCATAGAGTTTTCCCACTAAACAATGCTTAAGTGCAAGACAGGGCGGGATCATTTCCAGTAGCTTTGTAATTGCTATCACTGGAAGGAGATAAGGCAAGGTGCATGTACGGAGATAACAAATCATGAGAGTATGCGAGATATGGGAAACGATGGGCAACTGGCGAGAACAAAGAGAGGGTCGGGGTTGAAGAGTAGACAGAACTGGGGAGGAAAATGCAGAGTCACGGTGATTTACAAGGATGCATGCATGCAACCGTGGAGCTGGTAAAAAATAAGGCAGATGCGGATAAGAGTAATTATGGCTTGTTGTGGGAATCGTGAAGTGGGGCAGCAGAGGAAGAAAACGAGGAGGCAAGGAGCCTTACGCAAGAAAATCTGTGGCGGTGCTCATTGCCTCCTAGTCCCAATGGAGATTTTCCCATTGCCGCAAAGCAACCGAAGAGGAAAAGCCAAAAGAAGGAGGGAGAGGGAAATTACGATCAGTTATTTTTTTATGTTGTAACTATTTTGAGACAAGAAGTAAAATATTCATCCTCACACTAATAACTATATCATTTATTATTATTATTATTTGTATTTGTAAAATGGTAATGATATATTAATATGAAAGGCAATTTTACAAAAGGATACATAGGATGACCTATATATCGGATACCGAAGGATATACAAAAAAGGCTAAGGGAAAAGGATGACGTACAAAAACTTCTCTAGCACCATACAAAAGTGACGTATAGCCAACAAAAGCAGCATTCAGGGGAGATACAAAAGCAAAACCTTCCCACACTAAAAGAACCTCTATGAGGAAAGCACTCTATCTAGAAAGTCAAAATCTCTGATGAAAGCTCTCATCTTCATCCAAATGATAGCCTTAGTAATGTATGAAACAATGAGGGCGAGGTCTCTAGCTAGGCTAGCCATGGCTCGCTTGCATCTCTCGATCCAAATGTAGTAAATGACATTGGCGATGGCTGCTCTTCTCACCAAGTCAATCGGATGTTTCCTTTTACAGTAGCGGGAGATCCAATAGAAACAGATGCGGAGGCCTGTCATGTTGGTAAGGAGACCCAACCATTCACATATATTCCACCAAATCCTACGAGAGAACCTACATTCGAGAAAGAGGTGGTGTATAGTCTTTAGAGCATGCTCATAGAGCCCACATCTGTTAGCTAGGCAGATGCCCAAGATTGGAGCTTGACGCAAGTTCTCAGTCTACCTCCAAGAGTAACCCATAAAAAAAATTGGCTTTGGGAGTTGACCAAGTTCTCCAACATATGTTATACCAGGTAAAAGGAGTGGAGGGGAAGAAGACATCATTATAAAAGGAGTTGACACACGCCCGGGGAGGGTAGGAAAAATGGAGGGATGAGGCATCCGTGATGGACCCACATTGCTGATCCATTAGTCTCAAGCATGGAGAATATTTTCCAGGTCCAAGGGTCGTCCCCTTTAGTAGTGACCGTCTATATGTTGCTGCTAGACAGGAGTAAATTATGAATCCACTTGATCCACACACTAATGCTCATTAGCGATGAAGGATATGGTCTTAAGCATGAAGCACATATTCCATTTATGGATGTCCTTCAGCCTAAGGCCCGCATTTTTGTGCTAGTTGAGATGGAACTCTAAGATATTGAGGGGATAGCATTGGAATCTGCCTCCCCAAGACCAGAGAAAGGAGTGAAATTAGTTGATAATACTCTTGATGAAATTCTTTGGAATGGAAACGCAGGAAGCCCAAAAGCAAGCTATACCGAAGAGAGTGATTTGAATGAGAGTCAGCCGACTCACAAATGAAAGAGAGTACTACCTCAAGAGGAGATAGTCTTGTGAATGTTGTCGATTAGGGGGGCTAAAGTCAGCATTTTTAGGTTTCCTAGCGGTAATAGGGATGCCCAGGTGGCGAGAGGGGAAGGAGCCTAAGTTAAACCCGGTGGATTGAAGGATCAAATCAGCAAGGGGGTGGGGGCACTAACCCTGTAGTCTCTGCATTGATCACTGAGATGTACTCTGCCATGAGACCCATCAAACTAGAGGAGTCACTCTCTAACGTGATCACAGGACAATGAGAGCTCTCATGGCCTTCTTCACACTCTTGGAACACAATCCATTGGTTGGTGTCTTGTTCAGTAGAGTTTAGCTTGACATATGAGATAAAACATCCCATGAGAGCCTTCAATCTAGAGCTTGCAACCAGACAGGGGAGACTCTTATGGTATCCTCCACATCTTTGACACACCATCCATTGATTGTAGTTCTATACGTCATAGGAGTAGCCATACCAACCTCTCGATTGATTGTAATGTCTATCCATCAGATTAAGGTACCTAACAAGAAAAGAAAAATATTATAAATAAGAGGTAAAAATAAGAAATTAAATATAAGTACAGAACTAAACTAATATGAGCAATATAATTTGAGTGATGTTCTCTGGCAACGGCACCAACAATTTTTTTTGCAAAATATAAATGAATATATTTTGTAAACTAATGAGCAGTGAATCAAGTCGAAGTATTACAACCAAGTTTCATTTCCACATGGACTTCACTACTATCTAGCTTCTCACCAGTTTAATAATGTACAAATAAATGTATACAAACAGATAAATAGCAATAAATATTTTGGGGGGTTTTGTTGTCTGGGTTGATAAATGGAAAATAAAGAAAACAATAAAAGTAAGCTAACTATCTTAGATAGATGTACCCCAGGATGGATTTTCGCACCCATCACCCTTTACTTCTAAGTGTCGATTCTTGAACTTGTAGCTAAACATAAGGAACACTTAATTAACTAATAGCCAAATCTTGGTCTATTAGTCGTAACCTATTTAGTCGGAACCTCAATGTTAGTTAAAGTACCTAGTTCAATTGATAGCATTAAACACAAATTCCCCCTAAGTTGCAATGGAAACAAATTGAGATCTAATTACATTGATTTAGTCCCCATCGGTATACATTTCTACTTTCGGTTAACTACGGTAGAAACCACACTAATGCTAAACTAATTTTTAACGCTAAACCAACCAATTTAACACAATGATAATAGATTGATCAAAATCTAAGCAAATCCTCGATTTATCATACATTAACCACAAGGACTAAAATAATGTAATAAAACAAGATCAAGGTTCAATAATTGAGTTTTACGAATTTTTGGGCAAAATCCCCATCCCTGGGTACAAGATGAGACTACTCATGCATTAGAGAAAGAGAGAGAGAAATGAGAAAAGGGGGACAGATAACTATGGATGAGGTGAAGAGCTTCATTGGAGATAGAGCCCTTTCTTTTCTTCTTCTCTGTTCTTGCGTGTCGAAGCCTATTTTTTGTTATCTTCTTTTAGTCTTTATTTCCCATGAATCTGCTGCATTTTTAGGGCTGTTCGGACTTGTGTTCGGACTTATATGTCTGGACATAAGTCGAATATTTGTTTTGTTGCTCTCGTCTTGTGTCCACACGAGCCTCGTACGGGTGTGTCTCACCCGAACGCATGTCCGAACGGCTGTAGCTAGAGCTGTTAAAATTTGACCCAACCCGAAAACCCATCCGTTTTATTCGAACCCGAAACCCGATCAAAACCCGAAAATATTTAAATATAATAAACCCAAACCCGATTGGGTAAAACCCGAAATGACCCGAACCCGAAATGACCCAAAAAATTTATAACCTGAAACTGACCCGAACCCGAAATGACCCAAAATAATAGTAATTAAAAATTAGCCAAACTCGAATAACATGAAATAATAGTGACCATAAGTTGTCCCGAACTTGAATGACCCATTGTATTGAAAATTCTGCAATCTATATGTTGTATATTCTTATAGAAATTAGGTATTTATTTATATAATTTTTCCAAAAAATATTAACAACGACCCGAAATAACTGAAACCCGATTCTATCTGACACTATTACAACCCGAACCCGAAATGACCCGAACCCGAATGCCCGAACCCAAAATGACCCGAAAGTTTAATAACCCGAACGGATATTACCCGAAAAGATATGACCCAAAACCCAACGGAAAACCCATTTGACAGGCCTAGTTGTAGCTAACAAGGACTGACTCTTGGGGGGGGGGGGGGTATCCGAACATCCATCTCTTGACGTATGTCCGGACGCGGCTACTCTACTTCACCTGGCGCTCGACTTGTGCCTGACATGCTAGGTCGGACGCATGTCTGGACATAACTTGTATAAGCCCCAGAATATTGTTATAGCTCCGATTTGAGATCTGTTTATGCCCACGCATTGCTCTCTTAGTATACTTTGTTCCTATCTAGGTTTCCTCATATTTAAGTAATAATTATGTAAAGACACCAGTAAAATGCAAAACTAAAGAAAAGCTTGCTAAAATGAAGAAATGAGTATGATAAGTGTTGATAAATAATATGAAATACACCCCTAAAACATGCTTATTTATACACTCATCACACTTTAAGTATACTCAAAACCCGAGATAAGATTAAAACATGGGGTATTTGTATAGCTAACCGATGTTGGCTCAATGAGCATGCTCTACAGAGTAGTGGCCACCTCTTTTTTGTATGGTCTCGTGAAGGATTTGGTGGACTATATGCGATTGGTTGTGAATCCCCACCAACAGATTGAGCCTTCAAAGCTGCATTTTCAGGATCTCTCTCTACTACAGAAGAAAGAGACCTAAAGACTTTGTTAGAAGGGTCGTCAATGTAATGCGGAATACTACATCATATAGAGCGGTGCGAATGCACCATAATAAAAAAAGACCCCTCTCTTATTGTAGCAGACATCAATGGAGCGATTAGAACAGTTATCTAAACAAAGAAGGGGAATACCCCTCATGACTTTGATTGGCTTGATCGTGTCCTAAGTTCTTAATTAGGGGGATTTTTGTATCTATGTTCCCCCTAGTTTTGTGGGTATTGTCACTGGTTGGATTTTTGCCACCATTTTGTGTTTTACTTCTTGTATCTAGTTAGGTGGATTCCTCTCACCTCTCTACGCTCTAATGTATATCTCTGGGTATCTGATTTGTAGGTCTTTGTACTTATCAATTTTTGTATAGACACTAACCATCTATATATATCATTACCTTTTAAAAAAAAATCACAGAAGAAACCTTATTCAGACACCCCTCCAGTCGTAGAGCTTAACCGGGGATTGGTTAATCGAAGGTAATGGTTAAAAGGTTATATATTTGGACGTATTCTAATGGCCTGTTGGGATGCCATTTTTTGTACGTTATCTCCTAAGTGGGGCTTTCTCCACTAGTTAAGCTTTAACTTTTAACAAAAAGAAAGGCATGAGGTGCCCTTAGCTATGTATTTTTCTGCACGTCTAGTCATTGTACCATTATTGTTTTTTCACTACTTAATATAGGTGTAGAAGGAAGAATTCACGCATATAGATGAAAAAGTGGATCAATTCCTAAAAAGGGGTGTTTGTTAAGAATATAGTTTATATTCTTGTATCTGAATAGTTAGCCTTACTTCTATAACAATTAGTTAGTGATTGTAACAGTCATCTGCTTATATTAGTTGTATAAGCCTTGACTCCCCATTGTAATTAGACAGATTGTACACACATATTTCATACAACAAAGAACTTTTCTGAATCACTAATACAGTTGGAAACAAAACCTCAAGCTGTGAAAGAAGCCCTAAATGACTCTAAGTGAGTCAAAGCTATGAGTGACGAGATGGATGCTCTTAAACAAAACAACACCTAGATCTCGGCAACTCTTCAGCATGATATGAATGTTGTGGGAAGTAAATGGGTTTTCAAAATTAAACGAAACCCAGATGGTTTAATTAAGCGCTATAAGGCGCGATTAGTGGCAAAAGGCTTTCATCAAAAGGAAGGAATTGGTTTTAGTGAAACTTTTAGTCATGTGGTGAAGAATGCAACTATACACATTGTTCTATCTAATGTGGTCACAAAGCACTGGAGAATCAACAACTAGACGTAAAGAATACGTTCTTACACGAGGATCTAAATGAGGTTGTTTACATGGAACAACCACAGGGATTTAGTGAGTCTGGGTTGTTTTTCGCTTAAAAAAGTCTTTGTATGGTTTGAAAAAGTCTCCCCGGGCTTGGTTTCAAAAACTTAGCACTCTACTAACTCAAAATGGTTTCAAATGTAGGCGAGCTGACATAACTCTTTTTTACTGGCATTCGTCTCAAGGAATTATTTTTCTGTTGATTTATGTTGACATTATCATCATAGGAAGCTCTACAACTATACTTCAGGGACTTATTGATAAACTAAGTAGGGGTTTTGCTCTAAAATATTTGGGCCAACTGCGGTACTTTCTGGGAATTGAGGCCGAATTCACCTCTGGTGGACTGGTTCTAAACCAAACTAAGTACATTTGAGACTTGCTTCTTAAAGCAAACTTGGTTTTTGCATAACCATCTAGAATACCTGTAACACCCCATCCAACATTAACACACTTACAATAAACTGCAGCGGAAAACAATCTTCAACACATTACTTAACTTCTTGGTGTTACACGCCGTTAACCACCCACATGGCTAACAAGGCTAATACATATACATTGTACCGGTCTGATGGGCTAAATTCCCGAGCGACTACACCTTACTATCCCTTTCCATTAACACAACAACAACATACACCTTCCAACTATACCGAGTATTTATAACTAATGCCGATAACAATTTCGGTCTTACTACACCTACTGTATATATACAACATAAACGATTACCCATGTACAATGACTACCCCGTCCTACTCTCGAACGGCTTCCAGCACTTCGTACCTGAAATAGGAAAAGAAGAAAAGGGTGGCCCCCAAGGGGCTCAGCACCTTTGCTGGTATGGTAATCCCGCAGCCCACATGCTACCGGGCCACGCACACTAATTGTCGTCTTAGCATGCGGTTGATTATTTTTAAATCATACATGCAACTGTAAACACACAACACATAATCATTTCGCCTCAACGGACTCAACAAACGGATAATATATCCTTACTTAATAAGTCACTCATGGTATTCATTATCCCTAGAGTGTTCCTCCTCTAATGGAGCTACTTCCTTAATAGACGACACTTACCCTTAAATCGGGTTATCCTTAAACGCCTCTTATCACAAACTGGGAATCATATCCATGATCCACACACTCCACATTATACAACCTACAACATACACTACATACAACACATAACAACACTTGCACGTTTCAACGTGTACATCATAACATCACAATAGATATTGCATCACAAACAAATTACATAACATAGCGGGAATGGTTCTCTTAGGAACCGACCCAAACATTGTTTATACACTGGTGAGCCTAGAGAATGTTGCCAGTCTCATGATAAGCTCGTTATACAATAGCAACAACACTCATTACCGTCCTAATAGTCGGACGAGTAACTTAAGTTAAGGCGGTTCGGGTTTGGAGGCCCGAACACACCACACAAACACATGTTCCCCCTAAACCGATCATAAGTCAGAATAGCTAAGCTTTGGAATAAGCTAATGGGAGATCATAACCCGTGAGGGAAACAACCATAACAAAGAGAAGGGTAAGGCTAAAAAGGATACCCTCTCCCAAACAACGCGCGACCGGCCAAACCGGATTCCTCACCACTGTTAGTTCATACTTACTTTAGATATTAGTTAGAACCCCACTATGGAGTCTATCATAACTACACACCATACAGTTACAACTGGGTTAAACACACAAGGGAGATCCCTACATTCACATACACATATCACACAATTAACACACGCATAGCCGTGGTTAGTACGTCCCATGGTTCGGGTCGTTTACTCCGAATACCGAACTCTCATGTGGTCCTAGACTCAGTTAACTAAGGTTAACACTTCCGAGGTTAAATGGTATCGGAGTTGTACACGCCACATAAATGAATTACTGTAAACTCATTACATGTTTTAATCTTACAACGTGGCAAACATACAGAAACACACATTGGCATACAAGCCGGTGTAATCCGGTAGGACACAGGTTGCAAGAAAACCATACCTGTCACCGGAGTCCACTTTACCACGTCCACTTATGTTCCTCGAGCAATTCTCGAACAACTGATAACATTACATGTACTTTTATTAACATCGGGGTAGCATGATTATTTAATGTCTAATGCTTATAACTTCTCCCCGTTAACTTAGTTACATAGCTTAACATTTTTAACTTGTTTTACTCTCACATTCTAATACAACTTTTCACCCACTTAATTGTCATTAAAACTCACCTAACATGTCCTTAACAACCTTATAACATCATTACCTATCAATCCCCATCATTACACACCCATTTCCATACCTTAAACAAATGTTTTTGGTCCATACAGCGCCTTGTCCGAACTTGTGTCCGAACCTTCAAGTTCGGACGCAAGCCGCGACCTAATACTGAAAACTATACACACGTCCGAACTTGTGTCCGGACTTCCCAAGTTCGGACATAGTTCGAGAGTAAATCCCAGATAGAAACAGTCACGTCCGAACTTGTGTCCGGACTTCCCAAGTTCGGACACAGTTCGAGAGTGAGAAAATCCTTTACCCAACAGAGCCTGTCCGAACTTCCATGTCCGGACGGAAGTTCGGACACGGCAAAACATTCAATTTCCAAGTCTTTAAACACTTAACCAATTTCACCAAACTTCTCCTAAAGTCTCATAATGTTTCCTAACATCATTTGGCACATCAACACACCTTTAGCCATGTGCTAAACTCTTTAAATCACTTACCAAAACCATCTTATCATTCACAAATTTCTTACAAAATTCCTAGCACTTGGGATGTTTTCTCCTTAAGATTTTTAAGTGGTAGTTCACCAATAATGACCACTACACCAAGGTGTTTCCTCTACACCTTAACATCATCTCTCAACTTCTTTTCTTACTAACTAAATCTCCTTTTTACAACTTCTTGAATTCTTTTCTCAAAACCTTACTTAAACATCATTCTCCTTATTCATCAACATTACCCAACCTTAAATGAACTTCTCCAAGACTTTATTACATCCTAAAACACTCATTAAATTCCTAGAACTTCCAAGATAGCACCTAATCCTTGTAACACCTTAATGCACGTTTTCTTCCTTAGTGAAACATTTGTTCACCTTTAATACTTCCTAGTTCACCAAAACTTTCTTAAAACACTTAGAACTTCTCACACATTTCCCCAATTTGGCCATAGCTTCTCTTGTATTTACTCACATCCAAACACTTAGGTTTTTACCTTATTTCATTCAAGAACACCTAAAATCCATCAAACACATCTTTATACACAGACTTCACACATTTAGCACTACATCACAATATAGTGCATAACTTAAATTGCTTGGCACTTAGGCCCTTAAACAACATGGCTCTTAGGCCCTTAAATTGCATAACCTTAAACACTGAATTTCCCACATCAATAATGCCTTTGACCTGCAAATACATACACCAATACATATGTTCTTTTACTAGTCTCCTTGAGAACACTTTACTAGGTCATTCACCATTTGCTCTTTAGGTAGTTTTAACAAGCATTATAAGCTTATTTCTCCTAAGGCATTAAACCACATTAAGATAGCATATTTACCTCTTTTCCTCCCAAATTTCTTTCTTGTTTCCTTACAAAACCGGTAAGGCATTTGGTTCCTTTTCAACTATTAAACATTATACAAACAACATAATGAGTATTCAAGCTTTAAGCTTCATCTCATTGTAAACCCTAGGTTTACATTATTTCAAAAACATTAATGTAGTTGTTTTACCTTAATCTTTGAAGAGAGTTTGAATATCTATGAAGAGAGGACTCCACCTAGTCCTTGAAAGATTCAAATGGAGCTAGAACAAAGCAACACAAGGAGCTCCATCAATGAATCTTTTCGGTCACAACAAAACATAGAGGAAACTTGATTTTTCTAGAGATTCCTTACCTAGAAGCAAAGGAGATCAACAATATGTCAAAACACAAGCTCAAGCTCCTTCAATGGTGGAACACCTTGGCACCGAAATGGGGCTCTTGGAGTTTTGAGAAGATAGGACTGAAGAGCTTGATGAGAGGAAGAGATTGGTGGTGTTTGTTTTTGATTTGGACAAGTGAGCAAGATTTAACAAGTGGTCAAAGATGGAGTTTCCATGGTAGTAGTGGTATTACCGTGAGAGAACAGCAAGAAAAAGGAAGAAGAGAGGTGGGAAACCGTGTGAACAAGGAAAGAAATGAGAGAATGAGATAGAATTTGCTTTTTGAAGATATTTATACTTTGTAAAGTAAAAAGGGTACTTAAGTAGTTTTGTTTATTTTCTTAACAAGCTAACAAGGTGGTGTGTCACCAACCTTAAAAACCGGCCCCAAATAGTGGCATGAGGGTAATATAGTCTTTATTTGTCAATTTAATTACTTAATACAACATATGTTATAAACTAGCTTATAAAAGTCACTATTCACCTAAACAAGGCACTTAGAAGTGAAATTTTTGATTTCCCATTGATATAGACTTCCAAATGTGATACTATATAGTACACATGTATATTTAAGAGTAATGATGGACATTTAGCCACTCAAAACTCATTTACAAGACAATTTTTCAAAAACGTGCTTTAAGACTCCTTAAAGCACATTTTGTGTTTTAACTTGTTTTCAAGCTTGGTTTTCTTTAGTAATTGATTTAATATGTTCATTAACATATTTATAAGGTATAGGTATGACCATTAGGTCTTATACAAATTATTCCAAGCTTAGAGCACATTTTGCTCTTATTGACTTTAAGGTATTTCCTTGTGTTTTATTGGTTTAACTGTCCACCAAGGTTTCCTAAGGACTTATTTAGCCTTATTAATCATAATTGAATATTATTAAGTATTGGTAGGCTCTTTGGGTCCTAACCAAGTTCACTCATAGCTTAGAGCATGTTTTTGCTCAAACTGTGTCTTAATGTTTTATTGCATTTACTATGGTCTAAATTGTCCACTGATGTTACTAAGGCACTTTTTAGCCTTTACATACCATAGTTTGATATTTAAACCACATATCAAGGTTTGGGGTATTTCAATCTACCCCCCTTAAAAGAACTTCGTCCTCGAAGGTCACACTTTCCACACATCATTAGATTAGAACACAGGAATCACTTGGAAATAAACTTCCATAACCAAACACACTTTACATCACAACCTCGGACTTAATGGTCCGGCACACATTCACATCCACACATAACATAACATATCCACATGATAACCTCGGACTCTATGGTCCGGGTATCTTAACAACACTTACACATACATAACAACCCCTTTGACTCACTGGTCTTGGGTAGCATAACACATTTGGACACATAGGTCCCGGTAACATATCAGTCTTTAGACACATAGGTCTATGTAACACAACATTTAGACTCATAGGTCTTAATAGCGTACACTTTTAGGAGATCAAGGTCAAAATAACATTTATCACACATACCACAACACATGTCGTAGCATGTATAGCATTCAAAATTCTTTTACATACACACTGTGATCCCGCTGAACACGGTCGCGATGGACACCTTCCGTCCCCGTGCCTTTGGGAGATTAAGACAATCACTTAAGTTTAAAATTTCCTTGTGAGGTTAAGTAAGAAGACTTTAATTATGTAAAGTATCCATCAACGTTTTATAAATACCAATTTAAAATCCTTTTGAAACACACACAACTCCAAGTCCAACTTAAGCTCTTTGCTTCTTTTCTTAGCGTGGTTATTTGTGACCACTTATAGGGAGCTTCAAGAATCATCCAACCCTGATGTGATCAGCATCAGTGTAGAACTATCCTTCCACTCCAATTTGTGTTCGGCTTCCCTTGATCACATGCAAATCAAGTTCCACTTCCCACTTCATTTTCAAGCATCAAATAAATCACTCATTTCCAATTTTCTATCTTTTAAATCATTCTAATCATGATCATAACATCTCCAAAGGATAGAACTCCGTCTATCAGTTACCTCCATTCACTTTAATCTTGTTGCCTAGGGAATCTTATTCTCACTAGGTTCTATATTGGTCTCATACACTTTTATGATCACTATATAGTATATATACACATATATTTTATCAAAATACGACACACCGTCAACTATTTCCATTTATACACTGTCGGGGTTTGCTCCCCCGGGAGTTTCTCTACTCCCACACTTGTACTATCACTCACAACTGTTAACAAATACACACACTTATCACAATGGTATTCGCATCCTCTGTGCGCAATTACCACAATTAAACCATGAATGAATGTGTATGTTTACGTAACACACACACCAATCATCAAACAATAATTTTGTGCTATGCACAATATAAGTCACATACACTACGTACACTTGTACGGTAAATACCTAATGGTTTTTGCGCTCTACCCCCCTTAAAAGGGATTACGCCCACGTAATCAATCACTAAACATTGGCTTATAATGTTCTGCCGTCTGAAGTGTTTTAACTTCCACGCGGTCTTACACAATGGATTCCGATTAGAGGATCTTAACCATTTTGGCGGTTTAGTTCCTAAACCAAGAATTCTCATTGGAGTTTGTTTAAACTCTTAGTTGGTTTCGATTCTGGCCTGTTAGGCTTCTAGGCATTAATAATTAGCCATTCACTCATGTTCACCATGTACATTCAACACTTGAATCACTGGCTCACTAGTTTCTGCTGCGAAACTCTAATAACCGTAGAGCTTAATGCCCCATTTGTTATTCTTACTGTATTGTACATCTTCAATTGTCACCTTCATCTTGGTAACAATGGTTTTCTCAACCGACGCGTGGTATCTCTTACCGTTAGCGAATTCGGTGAGTTACAAACATCCTATCCACTTCCATGATAATTTACTGTGTGTACACTATGTATTTCACAATGATTGACTTGTTCCCTTCCGACTCACTGTCGGTTGAGATTGAGCTACTACCTATGTGTAGTGCTCTCTCAGCTATTTACAATTTGGGGTATATTCCATACGATATTTGGCAGTTAGTGCTACTGTAGTCACTTACTGTTAATCATGTCACTTACTGTACAAGTACTTTTTTTTTATTGGTGCGGCCTTGCATTTCCTATGCATCGGCCATTATAACATTATTGCTCCATAATTAACATGTTTCCAATTCCTAGCTCTCATTCGATCATTACTGCACAAGAGCAATACCAAAACACTCAGTCATACAGAGTGCAGAGGTGTAAACTCTTGACAGTAAATCTCTTATGCGATTCGCCATGGAATTCACACTGAGTTCCTCATCACATAGTACCTACCACTGGCTTATTGCCCAGTCTGTTTAACACCACTTATCTTGCATCTCCACTGAGTTTAACTCATAACGGGTCTTATCTGCTACATTATCGTTTAACAATACTTATACAACGGTCGCTTGTTGCGCACCGTGCTCTTACTCCCTGTATAACATCAGCTTATTCGTATCTACTGTCACCTCAACTTCCTCAACTTCCCACATAAACTTACATTATTCAAATTATGGTTCATCCCTCCTTTGGATGACTACTAAATGCTCCTTGAGCATCGATCATTCGAGTCACAAGCCGGCATTATTCAGCTCGGTGTTTCACCTTATACACACATACTACTAAGCTAACTGCCCTCTTCAATAATAACTCGTCCATCCTTAACTATTTCTTGAACTTGATTCACGTAACTACCCGCTCCTGCGGTCTCACAATATCGAAGGTATCCCCACTCTTAATGCAGTGGTTTGTTTACCACTCTCTTTACTTATACAACATGAACTTCTACATCAATCGATTTATATACACAAATCTTTCTTATGGCTTACAAGCCTTATTTGCCTTGAGCTGGGCTCATTGTAGTCTGTCCACACACATGTGTACTCTCTGTACAACATTACATGGTTTGGATATTATATTGAGCTCCATGACAGGTCGTTACATCACGTTTCCTTTCATGGGATGCCCCTTAGGATTGTCAGTCCGTCTCCTGACAACTTATGTCTAAACTGGGTGTTAGTTTCAACCCTTGTGTTTCTGTCATGTCATTTTGTGCCATTATTGTTGATGTAAACACCCTTCGAGATTGCTCCTGGGTGTGCTAAGTTATTCCACATCTGGCTTACACTTATTGGTATATTCGGTTAGCCACGCCGTTTGCGTTCTTAACTGGTTTATTATCTTCTTCTGTGAAGATCAACATTTCCTGGTATTGTAGGTATTCATTCTGGGAGTTTCATCCCGTTCATTGCAGTTAATGTGTCCACATTAGGCATCTGCCTTGCCATGCACAGGCTGGGTCTCGTTCCAGCTATCATGTTTATCCCGAGGATCCTCAATCATATACGATGTCTTTACATTCAGTTAGTGCCCTTCGCACCTCCTGACTCTTAACATTTCCTTGGAAGGAATTCACTAATTCCTTTAGTCTCGTTAATTTAACTGAGTTCCTAACTTCACTATTCATGGTAATCCTTAGCTGTTGTTTTGACTTATACTGCTGACCGTAGAACGGAGTCGACTACTTCCCGTGTTTTCGGACTCTACTTGTATACATATGTGGGGTACCATACTGATACATTACTACTTACCCACTAACCCATAAGTAGTGCTGTCAGGCCCACAAGCTCCTATCGGAGTGCGGTCGTCCCACAATTCAGTTGGTACATCTCGTAGTGTCCGTCACACGCCTAGGTGAAGCATTCTGTTCAACTCCCTTATATTGTCCCGGACAATATTCATTCCTTGCTTCCCGAACTTATCGAGGGAAGTTTTACCCATTGTTTGTATCCTGTCAACTGTCCTTTGGTTTACTGGCTATCGGTTTAAACACATACCAGTTTGTGGTATTGTTTTTAACCCATATTGTCATCAGTGGCCTTGTTGGCCCTTACTGATCTCACTGCCTTGATAATAACCCTCTGATAACTCCTCACTGTATTCATATGGTAATTATCAACTGGGGTGTCTCCCACTCTTGGAGTCCCTCTTTACTTAGTATCGTATCCTCTTTATAGCCCGTTCCACGCACTTGTCGTGGTTACTGAGACTTGTCTCTTGTTTGGGCACTACGTTGTAGTTCCTTTGTCGTTTGTATACCGTGGTGTATTATTTAGCAACGTGGTCCCGTAGACACTCGTCTCGGGTTTTATTAATCCACTTCTTGCCTGTTGCATGGTCGGTGCGTTGCAAGCTGGTTATCCTCGACTGCTCGGCATGTCGACCCGGTTGCTGCTGGAAATTCTATTCTTCTATACACAAGATTCTTCATTTTCGCTATTAAATGCGGTTAACATTGTTCAGATGGAGACCGTCTCCTGGATTCCCATTTTCGGGATCTACCGTGTGACAGGTTTCTCCGTACCTTTAGAGGTACTTAATAAACATCCAGATCGGGTATTCCCGAGTAAGATAGAGGACTTCCATCTCTCTTGGCGTTCTTTCCCAAGTTATCAAACAGGGATTGTGAGGGTGGGATGGATATTGTAGGTTTCCAGTAGTCACTGTAGTTCCTACTAGCGTATCTCTCACGCTATTACTCAACCCTTAAACCCAAAGTACTTAATCCTAACCGGTACTTCCTATGCTCGGTAATTCAGTCATCAGAGCGATACTTCGCTCTGATACCACTTTTTGTAACACACCCATCCAACATTAACACTTACATAAACTGCAGCGGAAAACAATCTTCAACACATTACTTAACTTAACTTCTTGGTGTTACACGCTGTTAACCACCCACATGGCTAACAAGGCTAATACATATACATTGTACCGGTCTGATGGCTAAATTCCCGAGCGCTACACCTTACTATCACCCTTTCCATTAACACAACAACAACATACACCTTCCAACTATACCGAGTATTTATAACTAATGCCGATAACAATTTCGGTCTTACTACACCTACTGTATATATACAACATAAACGATTACCCATGTACAATGACTACCCCGTCCTACTCTCGAACGGCTTCCAGCACTTCATACCTGAAATAGGAAAAGAAGAGAAAGGGTGGCCCCCAAGGGGCTCAGCACCTTGCTGGTATGGTAATCCCGCAGCCCACATGCTACCGGGCCACGCACAACTAATTGTCGTCTTAGCATGCGGTTGATTCTTTTTAAATCATACATGCAACTGTAAACACACAACACATAATCATTTCGCCTCAACGGACTCAACAAACGGATAATATATCCTTACTTAATAAGTCACTCATGGTATTCATTATCCCTAGAGTGTTCCTCCTCTAATGGAGCTACTTCCTTAATAGACGACACTTACCCTTAAATCGGGTTATCCTTAAACGCCTCTTATCACAAACTGGGATTCATTCATGATCCACATACTCCACATTTTACAACATATAACATACACTACATAACAACACATAACAACACTTGCACGTTTCAACTTGTACATCATAACATCACAATAGATATGCATCACAAACAAATTACATAACATAGCGGGAATGGTTCTCTTAGGAACCGACCCAAACATTGTTTATACACTGGTGAGCCTAGAGAATGTTTGCCAGTCTCATGATAAGCTCGTTATACAATAGCAACAACACTCATTACCGTCCTAATAGTCGGACGAGTAACTTAAGTTAAGGCGGTTCGGGTTTGGAGGCCCGAACACACCACACACAAACACATGTTCCCCCTAAACCGATCATAAGTCAGAATAGCTAAGCTTTGGAATAGCTAATAGGAGATCATAACCCGTGAGGGAAACAACCATAACAAAGAGAAGGGTAAGGCTAAAAAGGATACCCTCTCCCAAACAAACGCGCGACCGGCCAAACCGGATTCTCACCACTGTTAGTTCATACTTACTTTAGATATTAGTTAGAACCCCACTAGGAGTCTATCATAATACACACCATACAGTTACAACTGGGTTAAACACACAAGGGAGATCCCTACATTCACATACGCATATCACACATTAAACACGCATAGCCGTGGTTAGTACGTCCCATGGTTCGGGTCGTTTACTCCGAATACCGAACTCTCATGTGATCCTAGACTCAGTTAACTAAGGTTAACACTTCCGAGGTTAAATGGTATCGGAGTTGTACACGCCACATAAATGAATACTGTAAACTCATTACATGTTTTATCTACAACGGCAAACATACAGAAACACACATTGGCATACAAGCCGGTGAATCGGTAGGACACAGGTTGCAAGAAAACCATACCTGTCACCGGAGTCCACTTTACCACGTCCACTTATGTTCCTCGAGCAATTCTCGAACAACTGATAACATTACATGTACTTTTATTAACATCGGGGTAGCATGATTATTTAATGTCTAATGCTTATAACTTTCCCCGTTAACTTAGTTACATAGCTTAACATTTTTAACTGTTTTACTCTCACATTCTAATACAACTTTTCACCCACTTAATTGTCATTAAAACTCACCTAACATGTCCTTAACAACCTTATAACATCATTACCTATCAATCCCCATCATTACACACCATTTCCATACCTTAAACAAATGTTTTGGTCCATACAGCGCCTTGTCCGAACTTGTGTCCGAACCTCCAAGTTCGGACGCAAGCCGCGACCTAATACTGAAAAACTATACACACGTCCGAACTGTGTCCGGACTTCCCAAGTTCGGACATAGTTCGAGAGTAAATCCCAGATAGAAACAGTCAGGTCCGAACTTGTGTCGGACTTCCCAAGTTCGGACACAGTTCGAGAGTAAGAAAATCCTTTACCCAACAGAGCCTGTCCGAACTTCCATGTCCGGACGGAAGTTTCGGACACGGCAAAACATCAATTTCCAAGTCTTTAAACAACCTTAACCAATTTCACCAAACTTCTCCTAAAGCCTCATAATGTTTCCTAACATCATTTGGCACATCAAACACACCTTAGCCATGTGCTAAAACTCTTTAAATCACTCACCAAAACCATCTTATCATTCACAAATTTCTTACAAAATTCCTAGCACTTGGGATGTTTTCTCCTTAAGATTTTTAAGTGGTAGTTCACCAATAATGACCACTACACCAAGGTGTTTCCTCTACACCTTAACATCATCTCTCAACTTCTTTTCTTACTAACTAAATCTCCTTTTTACAACTTCTTGAATCTTTTCTCAAAACCTTACTTAAACATCATTCTGTTATTCATAACATTACCCAAACCTTAAACGAACTTCTCCAAGACTTTATTACATCCTAAAACACTCATTAAATTCCTAGAACTTCCAAGAGCACCTAATCCTTGTAACACCTTAATGCACGTTTTCTTCCTTAGTGAACATTTGTTTCACCTTTAATACTTCCTAGTTTCACCAAAACTTTCTTAAAACACTTAGAACTTCTCACACATTTCCCCAATTGGCCATAGTTCTCTTGTATTTACTCACATCCAAAACACTGAGGTTTTTACCTTATTTCATTCAAGAAACACCTAAAATCCATCAAACACATCTTTATACAAGACTTCACACATTTAGCACTACATCACATTAGTGCATAACTTAAATTGCTTGGCACTTAGGCCCTTAAACAACATGGCTCTTAGCCCTTAATTGCATAACCTTAAACAACTGAATTTCCCATCAATAATGCCTTTGACCTGCAAATACATACACCATAAATATTCTTTTAATAGTCTCCTTGAGAACATTTACTAGGTCATTCACCATTTGCTCTTTAGGTAGTTTTAACAAGCATTATAAGCTATTTCTCCTAAGGCATTAAACCACATTAAGATAGCATATTTACCTTTTCCTCCCAAATTTCTTTTTGTTTCCTTACAAAACCGGTAAGGCATTTGGTTCCTTTTCAACTATTAAACATTATACAAACAACATAATGAGTATTCAAGCTTTAAGCTTCATCTCATGTAACCCTAGGTTTACATTATTCAAAACATTAATGTAGTTGTTTTACCTAATCTTTGAAGAGAGTTGAATATCTATGAAGAGAGGACTCCACCTAGTCCTTGAAGATTCAAATGGAGCTAGAACAAAGCAACACAAGGAGCTCCATCAATGAATATTTCGGTCACACACAAAAATAGAGGAAACTGATTTTTCTTAGAATTCCTTACCTAGAAGCAAAGGAGATCAACAATATATCAAAAACACAAGCTCAAGCTCCTTCAATGGTGGAACACTTGGCACCGAAATGGGGCTCTTGGAGTTTTGAGAAGATAGGAATGAAGAGCTTATGAGAGGAGAGATTGGTGGTGTTTTGTTTTTGATTTGGACAAGTGAGCAAGATTTAACAAGTGGTCAAAGATGGAGTTTCCATGGTAGTAGTGGTATACAGTGAGAGAACAGCAAGAAAAAGGAAGAAGAGAGGTTGGGAAAACCGTGTGAACAAGGAAAGAAATGAGAGAATGAGATAGAATTTGCTTTTTGAAGATTTATACTTGTAAAGTAAAAGGGTACTTAAGTAGTTTTGTTATTTTCTTAAAAAGCTAACAAGGTGGTGTGTCACAACCTTAAAACTGGCCCCAAATAGTGGCATGAGGGTAGTATAGTCTTATTTGCAATTTGTTAATTACTTAAATACAACATTGTTATAAACTAGCTTATAAAAGTCACTATTCACCTAAACAAGGCACACTTAGAAGTGAAAATTTTTGATTCCCATTGATATAGACTTCCAAATGTGATACTATATAGTACACATGAATTTAAGAGTAATGATGGACATTTAGCCACTCAAAACTCATTTACAAGACATTTTTCAAAAACGTGCTTAAGGACTCCTTAAAGCACATTTTGTGTTTAACTTGTTTTCAAGCTTGGTTTTCTTTAGTAATTGATTTAATATGTTCTTAACATATATAGGTATAGGTATGACATTAGGTCCTTATACAAATTTATTCCAAGCTTAGAGCACCATTTTGCTCTTATTGACTTTAAGGTATTCCTTGGTTTTTTTGGTTTAACTGTCCACCAAGGTTTCCTAAGGACTTATTTAGCCTTAAAATTCATAATTGAATATTATTAAGTCTTGGTAGGCTCTTTGGGTCCTAACCAAGTTCACTCATAGCTTAGAGCATGTTTTTGCTCAAACGTGTCTTAATGTTTTATTGCATTACTATGGTCTAAATGTCCACTGATGTTACTAAGGAACTTTTTAGCCTTTACATACATAGTTGATATTTAAACCACATATCAAGGTTTGGGGTATTTCAATACCCCTTAATAAAAGGTGGATTTTCATGACCAATTCCCCGTGTGTTGTATTACACATTACCACTAGTCTAGCTTTGTGCTCTACAGTATGTTACTTTAACACGACAAGACATTACACAGTTGTAAGTTTGGTACGTCAGTTCATGAAGGAACTCAGGGAGATTCTCTTCAAGCTTTATAACAAATCATACGCTATTTGTCAGACACTTTACACTTGGGTATGTTTCCTTTCGCTCATAGTTTGTTCAATCATGTTGGCTATTCAGATGCTGATTGGGCAGGGTATACTCTCACTCGACGTTCTACAACTAGTTTTTATGTGTTTCTTGGTTCGAATTGAATCTCATGGACTCCAAGAAAGCAAACCGACAGTGTCACGGTCAAGCACGGAGGCTGAGTACTCAGGCCTGGCTGTTGCAACCTCGAACTCATTGGATTGGGACCTACTAGCTGAGTTGGAGGTCATTATCTTTGCAACACCTGTGTTGTTTTGTGAGACCAGAGTACCCTACATCTTGTGGATTACCATTGTTGTTCATGAGAAGGTTCATCAGCAACCAGTGTTACTAAGTTTCATTTCCACTTTGAATCAACCTGCGGACTTATACTAACAAGAGTCTACCATATAAAAGTTTCATATTCTATATCCAAGTTGGGCATCATTGTACTCCTGCACAACTTGCGGGAGGGTGTGTAAGAGTAATTATATGTGGAAATGATTAGGAATGATATGTACTTTTGTAACCTTAATTTGACGGCTAGCGACTCTTATATATAAGCTAAGTCTACCTCTTAACAAACACTGAAGATTGAGAAGTGATTCTTGATATTGTCTCTATTTCTTCATTTTTTCCTCAGCATACCTCTCGATCTTTTCTATCATCTTTCTCAAGCAGAAGCAACTTTGCAAGTGTATTTCTATACGGTTGTCAAAAAAGTGAATTGGAGTTTCAGTTAACTCGGTGTTCATGACAAGTTTTTAGCTTTTATTTTATTTTCAATGACACTTCAATGCTAAATCTACTAGCTGAGGAGGTTATCTGGTTTGGTTTATCTCTTATATTTGTTTAAAAAATTGAAGAGTGCTTTTATGCCCTATCTTGATGCTATGGTTGAACCTAAGATCATTTCACTCATATATATCTATCTATAGAGACCAAGGAATCCTGAAGAGACATCCTGCATTGGCATTTATCTAAAACCATGTTTTCATCTCTTAGATAAAGAATTCAAGATTACTCTCTTTAGTTTTTACTCTTCGGTTGGGTTTAAGATTGCATCTTGTCAATAAAACTTCTTAATATAAGTTAATTCTTTCTTTTCGTGCTATCTTGACTAGGGCTGTCCAAAATATCCAATGTTGTGGTACCGTACCGACAACTGTTTATACCATACCGTCTAATCGGTTAACCATACCGCCCTATGGCGGTACGGTCAACCAAATCATTATAATTAGACAATTGCAGTTTAGGTAATGGCATTTAAATTTTTACACCGTGGTTAACTGGTTATATATATATATATATTATAAACAGAGATGTTAGTTACTTGTTCTAAAAGAAGCTTCATTGAATTAAATAACAAACTGATATTTCAAGTTTTCTTATGCTGAAACTAAATCAAGTTAACAGTATGTGATAACATTTGTTTTATTAGTTAATCAGAGATGTTAGTCTAATTATGTTGAAATTGAACTTAATTGAATCGAATTGTAAACATATATTTATAGTTTTTGTCGTACTGAAACTAAACTAAATCAAATATCTTGCGATAGTTTTTTTATTTGCTCACTATGTTTATTGTATGATGCAGCAAACACCGTATATGTTTTATGTCATTGAAGTAGAGAATGACGCTTTTGGGTAGTCTCTATTTTGATTTTTGATATTTTGAAATTATTTACTAGGTGACAGTCTTTTGTATATCTTTTAACTTATATTTTCAAAACTTGAACAATGATAAATATAAAATCTAGAAAGAGAACACTACTTACCTATGAAAGAATATATATATATATACATATATATATGTGTGCAGTGATGACGGAACATTGCATTAAGATATTGATTGAAACCATTTTGAAGTTTGTTGAGTTACAATTTACAAATCCCGAAGATTAATCCCCTTTTAAGTTTCATTAAAAGAAAAGCTCAAAAATTAGGCCGCGCTCACTTCGAGCCGAGCAAAATGAATAGAATCAGGAACGGGAATGAAGAGGAAAGGAAAGAGATTCTGTAAATCAAGAAGTCTATTTGATTCTAACACGGAGACGGAATAGAATTCTCAATGATTGTCTTTGTTGTTGTTTGGTTCTAAACTGAGAAGTGTTAATACTAATTTACGTTATAAATAATATATATTGTTATTTATCTAGTTTAATTATAAATAATATTTATATAGTATTTGTCAATTTTTTCTAATAAATATTAATATTTTTATTAATTATATATTAATATTTATTTAAAATGATATCTTTTAGACATTTATATAATTTATATTCATATATTTATACATTTGATAAATAATATATATTAATATTTCTATTAGATATAAATATTGTATATTAATATTTATTAAAATTATGTATCATATAGTATTATATTTATATAAATTATATGTCATACGCATTAATATTTGTTTATGTTAAATATGATAATACGAGTAAGATGATTCCCCACTAAAGAGGGATATGAGAGGGGTTTTGAAACTCAAGCACAAAATCAGTAACAATACAAAACAAACAAATCACAAAAAATGAAGGCGAATTCGAAGCTAGCGCTGGTGCCACCTTAGGCTCTGTTCGGCATGGCTGTTTTGGCAGCATAAATGCAGCATATTTGGCAGCAGGAATGCGCTGGCATAAATGCAGCATATTTGCTGGCAGGAATGTGCTAGCATAAATGCAGCTGTTTTGAAAACTGCTATTTGGCAGTGCAGCATATATGCAGCATGTTTGGTTAAGTTAGTTATATGTAGTGCATTTACCATTTTTGTATTACAATTATAATTTATTATATTACACTACGTAACTTTATTTTGTTAGTAAAAATAAATAAAAAATTCACAAACAATAAAATTTTTATTTCTATTATTTAAGCAAAACTTGTAACTCCTAAACAATATATTTTT
The DNA here is from genome assembly GCA_023374045.1 of Limonium bicolor. Lineage (NCBI taxonomy): Eukaryota > Viridiplantae > Streptophyta > Magnoliopsida > Caryophyllales > Plumbaginaceae > Limonium > Limonium bicolor. The sequence goes on from CM041776.1 coordinate 88,133,166, forward strand.
ATTATCTAAATTTTATATTCTTACAAATATAAAAGCAAAAAAAAGAGAAAAAGCGTTTCAAATTTTCTGATAATGTTATGTGAATTTATTTAGTGAAATTATAACTTTTAATAATATATAATATTTTTGTAACTTTGTATGTTAATAAATTTATATTCATTCATATTTCTATATACTATTTTAATATTTTAATTTATATATCAACAAGCGTGTATATTTATTCATTTTTTATTTATTAATCTATGTGGTATTACAAATAATATATTATAGATTTGTATTATAAATGTGATTTTTTGTAAATTTGGCTAAAAATGTAGTACTATTTTTTATAAATTATTTAAAGCATTATGTAATTTGTAATAAATAAAGTAATTTGTAAAAAATTTCTTTTTTTTTAAATCAATAGTTACAGTAATTGCATTATGAGGTGAGTAAAGAAACGGAAGTGAAAGCACGAAAACGAAAAAATATCATTTGATGCGGGCATTTATGCTGTTTTAGGCGAACAACAAAATCAAATAAAAGAGTCCAAAACAGCATATGTTGTATATTTATGCTGTCAAAAAATGCACATAAAGTGCAACCCGAACGCATCCTTAGAAGATGACACCACTTTTGTCTTTTTTTACTTTTGTTTTTATTAATTTTTAAAATGTTGTAGTTTATTAGTTATAAGTCCAAATAAAATGAATTTTATACCATTGTTCATCATAATTCGAGCTCTTCAAAATAAGACCCAACATGAACATGTTTTGATAAATTTAAAATTTTATATTTATTTATATGTACATATGTTCATTGTGAATCTTAAGTTTAAGAAAAGTGAATCTAAGGTTGTTAAAAAGTGAATCAAAGGTCATTAGACCCTAACCCCTGCACTACAAACCATAAAAATGCCTTCGACGTTTTTAGTATTTCTAGGGTGGTTTTTAGGGTGTTTGGGGGGTAGGGTAATCTTTTTGGCATTAGTTCTACACTTTATATTGTTGTCACTGACTCGACAGTTTTTTAGGGTTTGTGGTTTAGGGTTTAGACCCTAAACGCTATACTACAAACCATAAAAATGCCTTCGACGTTTTTAGCATTTCTAGGATGGCTTTTAGGGTTTGGGGGTAGGGTAATCTTTTTGGCATTAGTTCTACGCTTTATATTGTTATCACTGAGTCGACAGTTTTTTAGGGTTTGTGGTTAAGGGTTTAGGGTCGTTAGACCCTAAACCCTGCACTACAAACCCTAAAAATGCCTTCGACGTTTTTAGCTATCCTAGGTGGTTTTTTGGGTGTTTGGGGGGGGGGGGGGGGAGGGGGGGGGGTAGGGCAATCATTTTGGCATTAGTTCTACACTTTATATTGTCGTCACTGACTCGATATTTTTTAGGGTTTGTGGTTAAGGGTTTAGGTCCCTAAACCCTGCACTACAAACCATAAAAATGCCTTCGACATTTTTAGCATTCCTAGGGTGATTTATAGGGTGTTTGGGGTAAGATTCATTATACTAATGAATATGGTTCATTTTATTATTAAAGAAGATTCATTTTACGAATGAGTAAGATTACGAAAAATGTTGAATAATGATATTATTTTTTTTTTATTTACACTTATATTTTGTTAATTATGACATTTTAAAAAAAATATTTCTCTCTCCTGCCCCAACAACTCTCGTGCATGTGAGTTTTCCTCTTTTTTTTTCCTTTCATTTATTCTCCAATCAAATGTTGACAAGTGAATAGTCTTCACCTTGGTTCTCCATGCTGAAAATGAATACGTTTAACTTTGCTGATTAGCCGAAATTGAAGGTATCTTTATTGTTTTATTATCAGTTCACGATGTTGCCTTCTTCTTTCAATTACTATATATATCTGTTTATAAGACTTTTTCTTCTTTCCCAGTGGTCTGCACTGGCCTTGCCACACATGCCAGAGCTGGAATCTAACCGCTACAGATCTACTTTTTGCAGCCGCCCGGTCCCATTTCTTTCATATTTTTTACAAAATAGTTTTTTCATTTTTATTTCTGAAGCAATATTAAAAAATTCGTATCATCCTCACTTTTCACGAACAGTTTTATCCCAATTGTGAATATTCATATTCAATCCATAGATGCAGAACATATTATTCATCGATGTTTGAACTGTCCTTGAAAACAAGGGTTAAAAAATTATCCTTAAAATCAGAGATAGGATTCAGATTATATACAACAAGTGAGGATTGGGCAATGAGTTTCGATAGGGTTAGTATTTGTAAGTTCCGTGACGAATTATTAACTAACCTAATTTGAGTTATGTAAATGTAAATCTCTCTGACTGCATTCTTTCAACAATCATAAACGCCAAATCATTGTGTATACATAGCATCTAAACGTAACACTTTAAAAAAGGAAATTGGATAAAGTGGATTATGCATAGATAATCAAGCCTATAAGTCAAAAGCTCGACTAGGGTAACTTTAGTCTTTGAAAAAAGCTACTAATCATTCATTCATGACGAATTGTTTAGTCGCATTACTTTTTAACGGTTGACAATTTTCACTTGAGAATCTGTAAAAATAAAAAGCCGACGTTGGTCCCTAGGTTTGCTAAAAAGGTCATATTGAAAAGAAAAGGAGTTACTGACCAATATATGATTGCAAGCTTTTTTGTCTTGCTTCCATTTGAAAATTACTCAAAGCAGCAAAAAGGGGAAACACATGACACACACATCGCTTTCAACAACACAAGTTCTAACGTCACGTCGGGTTGGTTTGGTGATATACTGTCAATTACTATCAAGGAAATCTGACATAAAGGAGGTAATTTACCAATGGGAGTTTGCAGTAAATGGGAAGCAGATGCGGCTCGCTTGGAGGACAACACTTCAATGCTTGCTGCTAGAATGCTTGCTGCTAGTAGCTTGGGAATTGAGGAACAAGGAAATCTTCCGGTAGCAAGTCACCCCAATTGAGACTTCACTGGAGCGTATCAAACTGATGATATGGAGATGGATTACTCTCAAGGGGAGTAGTCCACCAATGGAGATGCATTCGTTTTTACATGATAGGGATCTAATCCAAAGATGGACTATGCTATGTTGTTCAGGATGACTAGTAGGTGGGTGTCTGAAGCTAGCTGTGGTGGTCTGCTGTTTTGCGGGTGTGTTTTTGATCTGCTGTTAACTAATGCGTGTGTGTGAGGCTGATAGAAATAAGCTGCTGGTAGTCGTGAGTAATAGTGGTAGAAGTTACTGCTATCCCAGCTGGGTGATATGAGGTGCTGCGTATATATGTATATGTGCTCTCTGAACTATATTTATCCATCAATTCATAAAGGCTCGGTGCCATCCATTACAAATCAAAAAATTACTATCAAAATAGCCGCTAAAATAAAATACTCCTACAATTAGAAAGAAAAAAAGTTGATTCCACAATAAACTCACTTTTAGTGGGTCGAACCGATCGATATAATTGAATTTCTAGCAATGTATGTATAATGTACGTATATAAATACTTACTACTATAAAGTAGAACTTACCATGCACAGAAAGTAAGTACGGTTCCAATAGTGACACAGTTGGATATTATTGTAGAAGAAGAACTAACAAGAGTACAGAACATATATATTAATGTTTACTATGCACAAATCTACAGAACCCATCAAGAAAAAAGCTACAAGAGAATAATTGACAAAAAGGAAAATAATAAAAAATTTGAAAGAAATTAAAGAAATGCATATTGGTAGCGGAGCCCCCACTGTGAATCGATCTGTCTGTCTGAATCACTTCAATCACGGAGAGACAGAACCCAACGCAATTTTCTGGGATCGATCAAAGTCAAGTGGGCCATAATCAAAGAATATCTGATCGAACAATAACTGGCAGAAGATCGAAATAATTAAAATACTACTGTATTAATCCAGAAATTAAACCATTATATTCGATCGATCTCTTTTCTTCTAGTCCCAATTTAGCTAATTAATCAGACATCAACGGAGATGATGCGGCTGATTCGTAGGGGGTGGCCAAGCCCAGAACGGCTGTGGTGGTGGTTGCTGACCGGCGTCACCGCCACCCAAGATGCTACAGAATCCGTCTTCATGAATCTCTTGTTCTTGAATGTAGTGTGAAGATGACTTTGTGAGGAGATCAGTTAGAGTTGGTGTAGGTGTAGTGGAAATGCCCAAGTTGATATCTGAGCTGCTGATTTCACTCCCATTGTTACTCCACCCATAGCTCTTTGTCTCACCTGAACCTAGATTTATTACCTCGAACTCTCTTGTGATCTGCTTTCCACTCTTCAATGCTACTAGCTATAGGTTCCATCCAAAATTAAGTTATAATGTAGTAATGTATCTCGCACAAAAGATATATATATATAGATCTATCTATCATGGGAGATTACTTACTTTGGAAAAGTCATGAATTAATAATGTAGATAAATTATATTAACCTAGCAAGCTAACAGTTAACTAAGAAGAACAGTAATTTATAATTGAGCAACTACAATTATGGCTCAGAACCCAGAAAAACAATAGAATTAGTTTAATTAATCAAATTACCTCGGAATTTAGCTTCTGATTCTGGGTTTGCAGAGAATCATTGTCAGATTTAAGAGACTCAAACTGTCTCTTAAGTATATTATATTCCTTCTCAAGCTGTTTAGTCTTCCATCTAGCCCTTCTATTCTGGAACCAAATAGCAACTTGTCTTGGATGTAACCCCAACGCTTTGGCTAATTGTTTTTTCCTCTCAGGCTCAAGTTTATTACCCAATTCAAAGCTTTTCTCAAGTGTTGTCACTTGTTCAAGTGTTAGCCTCTTCTTTTTCCCACCTAATAACTTAAGATGTCCTGACCCTTCATCCTCTGAAGATAACTGATCATACTCTTCATCACCATGGACAAAATTGTTATGGCTGCTACTGTGGTTATTAGTCGCTTGTTGCTCGTTGTTGATAGTGCTGTACCCAGCTGATGAAGTTGCTGGTGAGAGTAGCTGAAGGCTATGGTGGTGGGAAAGTGATGATTGGAGATCGTGTGAATGATGACCTGCAAATAATTGAAGTATATCAGCTCATCTCATGTTTAATTAAGGGAAAAAATTGAAATGAATCAACCAGCAATTAGAATTTAAATTACCGTGGAAGTCTTCAGGAGGGGAGAAGATGTTGAGAGAAGTGATTGGATCAGAAGAGTTATAGTCTTCATGATGATCAGATTGATGATGGTTGTTCTGAAAGAAGAATTGATATTGATCTGAGGGTGGAGGAGAAAGAAAGGCCATTTCGATGTCAATGGACAAAAGATTTCTGAAACACTTGCTCTCTTTATAACAAAAATCTCTATAGTTACTTTACCTCTCTCCTTTATATTGGTCTCTTTCTTCTCTCTTCTTTTGGGCAGCTAGCTAAGCTAGTATATATTGTTGTTTGGTCTGAAGTTGAGGGTCAGGTTTCTGCACTTCTGCACCTTCCCATGTGATAGATTTTGCGAAAGGTACAATAGTGGTGGTGCATACAGAGAGGCGGACAGCAAGTTGGAGAGGATATATGAGAGGTGTAATATATATCACATGCAGAATTATAGGGGTGAAGTATATTTTAAATCTATAAGAAAAAGAGTGTAGGGATATCACTCCGCCACCACCTATGATAAAAAAAAGATTGAAAATAAGTATTTTTCTCGAAAATAAGTACTGAATATAAGTAATGTACATTTATAGTTAAAATCAAACATGAACATTAGTGACCATCAGTTGAATTTCCCTCCCCATGTTTTGCTCGAATATTATTCCCTTCATGACTTTGAATTAAACTATTAACGGTTTTTTAGATCGTACTAATCATTTCAGGAGGAAATGAATAAGAAAAGAAAAAGAAAGAAAGAAACAGAACTAGCCTAGCCATGTGAAATTAAGATGCGCCAGATCAATGGGCTAATGTAAGAATATGGGTTCCATATACAGACTAGGTGCGGGGATAGAATACAACCCCCTTTTGTTTTTTGTTAAATAGACATCTGTCAGACACCAACTCTTTTGAAAGCTCCTATATGCCTAACACACTCAAATTTTTTTATAACACTAGTTATACATTAAAAGGTCACCAAGGACATACCTGGTGGTAGAACTAGGAGCATACATGAAAGGGCCACAAAACCTAGGAAACAAGTATCCATTACATTTAGCAAATGATTCACGCAGAACATTGCTACGGTAGTGAAGGCACTAAAGTCTAGCCTGTACGGCCAAAAGAGATTTACAGGCAAATAAATGCTCTCATCTAAGAAAACAAGCTCAAGCACACCAGCTAAAACCACCAACCTAAAGCTCATAGGTTCCAAACAAAGATAACATGAAAAACCTAGGATAAAAGACCAACGAAATATAACAAGAACATGAGATAAGGTAGAACAAAAACTAAGGAATATTTTAGCATCAGGGGAGGATTTCAAGACTTCATAATCGGATGAAATTATAGTTGCATTGTAAAATCCTTCAAACATGTAACTAGAAAATATGTGGCTCATGATACCTTGCAGTCCTGGTTTAACCCCAAGATTGCATGTATATTGTTCATCCGATCTGACATTGCTTCTCCTAGATGTCTTGAGCTCCCAAATAAAGGGTCCTGATCAGCCATGTACTTCATTCTTTTCCCAGAGGAGGGCCCTAGGTGCAAATCAAGTGAATTATCAAGAAGTTAGATCCCAAACGCAGTGTTGAAGTTCCTTTTCCTTCTGGTCATCTTTCGGAACAGATCTATTACATTAAGACTCGAGAGAGGGCCATCTATAGGTATATGTTTTGAGAGATTGGGAAATTTGGTCTTAACCATCCGTGAAGGAGATCGAGACTGACTTAAGAAATCATATGCAGCCCCAACATTGAGCATGCATGGATCATTCCATTCCATCAGTGCACCGGGGTCAGTGATGAAGAGGAAATATTCAGTGGACAGCACACACCATAAGGGGTATAAGTCCTTGATTTTCAGAAGCTCGCGGGAAATCTTTGGTTGAGTGTGTGAGGAGGTCACACTTCGCAAAGTTTGGTGGTAAGTCATCAAAGGTGACGGTAAAAACCATATTCACTACATCAAGGCATAGAGACAAAGATGAGCTAATCGACTTCTGAATGTTGATGAGGGCTTTAAACCGAAGACTTTTGAGGCCAAATTTATTGGTGTCTTCCACTAAGCCCATAAAATAACCAATCTTATTAGCAACAGACCTTGCAATTTCAGGGCAATGGTAGGCTTTAGAGAGATCGTAGATTTCTAACCCAACACGGAGCCACTAAAAAACATATTGATCAAAAGGCTTTATCATATCAAACTTTTGAATTGCAATCAGGGTTGATTTAACTTACCATGGTCCTCGAACGAGAATTGCATGCATGGCATTAATGCTCTCAAACTTAATGATGAATAGGTTCGGCCCTACCTTGCAGAATCGAAAGTTTCCGAAATTTCCCCAGGACCTTTGAAGGTGGAGGCGTAGGGCAGACGCACTTATAGAGGTCTTCAAGAACCACTTTGCAACTAGGCATCGAGCACGAGTACCTTAGGAGATTAATGAGTTCCATTGTTATGAGAAAACCAAAGTCGAGGTAGCATACGGAGATAAGAGTCGAGTTATTAATGGCGAGGGCGAGAAGAAATCAGAATTCGGGCAGATTTAAAAGAGGCAGTAGTCAGGTGATGAAGCGCGAGAGAATCGTATCTTTCATTTTTGTGTCGGGGAGGTAGGACAGACTAGGTGGGGCGGCTAGGTGGAGTGAAAGCATGCAACCGGATATCAGAGGAGCAGCGGAAGAGGAAGAGACACTCATGAGGAGGAGAGACAAGTTGCTAGATGTGGTGGAAGACGAAGTAGAGAAAAGATATGAGGAGAAACTGAACAAGCTATTAACAGGACAACACCTAAACATAACAATTTACTTATTATCTTTACACTATCAGCCATGCCCTACACTAACAATCATTAGCTCATCAATTCCCTATGTTGGCATCATGTAACACCCCAACCATAAAACTCCTTGCTTAACAATTAATCGCAACGGAAAACATACATAACTCTGACTTAACTAATGGGTGTTACACGCCGTTAGCCACCTACGTGGCTAACAAGGCTAATACTTACATGGTGTACCGGTCTGATGGACAAGACTCCCGAGCATTATACATTACAATTCCACTTCATATCTAAGCCGAGACAAATACACTTACTCTCCAACTGTACCGAGTCTAATACATGCTATTGCCAATATCAAACTTCGGTCTTACACCACTTACAAATACTAAAATAACTACCCATGTCAAGCAGCTATCCTCGTCATACTCTTGAAACGGATACCAGCTCCAATGTACCTGAAATGTAATGGATGGCCCCAAAGGGGCTCGGCACCTTTGCTGGCATGGTAATCATGCAGCTCGCATGCTACCGGGCCACGCACAACTAATTGTCGTCTGAGCATGCGATTGATTTCATTTGAATCATGCATGAAATACTATAAACACACTTCATATCATTTGACAAGTATACAAAACAATGGAATACAAACACCACTGCTAACACATTAATAATTGTTAGGTTACATTTCCTTGATCTTTAGACCATGAGGGTTTTTACCTCGTTGATGCCTCATTCTTAATAGCCAACACTTATCCGTTTAGTCGGCTACCGGAACTACTTCTCATATTAACATAATGTTGATTTCATTGACCAACATACACGAACATAACAACATACCTCACACAACAACATATATACAACATAACTCCGGGACGAGCCACGTGAGGAATCGAACCGAAATGAGAGTTAGCCAACTTTATAGAGCCTAGAGAACATTTTGGTCCTTATGTCGAGCTCGTTACATAACATATTGTCGTTCTGTTTATTGAACGATTAACTTACACAAGATGTGATGGATCTCAAGGATCCAAGCACACCGTACATAGTTTCCCCCTTACCCCGAACATAAGTCAAGGCAGGAGAACCATTTATGAGGCTCGTGGGAGATTGAATTCCAAGAAGGATAACAACCATACATGGAGAGAGTTGAATCTGATATAGATATCAACTCCCGTACATACACGCGTGACCGGACATCCGGATTTCCCCCCCCCCCCCAAAGTTATACATTGGTTAGAAGCTCCCTCCATGGGACTTATCACACCATGTCACACTATATTCATTCAAGTCCAGTTAGACAGCAGGGGAGGTAAACACATTCACACACAACAATCCACAATTAGCACACCAATACCCGTAGTTAGAACGTTCCCATAGGTTGGGACGTTAAATCCGAATACCGATCTCTTATGTGATCCTAGAGTCGGTTAGCTACGGGTTAGCACATACTCGAGGTTAAACGGTATCGGAACAAAACATGCCACGTAAATGAATTACTGTAAACTCATTACATGCTTTATCTTATAAGGTGGTAAACATCCAGAAAAACAAGTTAGCATACAAACCAGTGTAACCCGGTAGAACACAGGTTGCAAGAAAACCATACCTTTCACCATGGAATTACCCTAGTGTGTCATCTTACGTTCCTCGGATAATTCTCAAATCACTGATAACATTTCAAGTGATTTTATTAACATCAAGGCAATACGGTATGGAAGGATTGGTACGCCCGTATTTAACCCCGTTGTCCCGTTAATCTTAATTTTACTTATGTGGTTTTAAGTTCACAACTCTCACATTCAATCTACTTGTTTACACTTTAATGACCTTTACATGTCACCAAACAAGTCCTAAACATCATCTAATAATACCATTACCATTCAATTCCCCATCATTAAATACCATTTAAACACTCACGGCATAATTTTTGGTGTGGTCCGGGACTTAGTCCGGCCTTAAGTCCCGGACCAACACAGACAAAACTCGGGACATTTTTACAAGTGGTCCGAGACCTTATACATTGCCTAAGTCCCGGACCTAACTACTGGTTTTCTCTCGGACGTTTTTTCAGGGGTGGTCCGGGACTTTACCCTGACCCTAAGTCCCGAACCAGTGTGGGAATGTAACTCTCGGCTTTTTTTTGATGTGGTCCGGGACCTTGTCCCTAACCTAGGTCCCGGACCATAGCAGAAATCTGTCAAATTTGACATTTTAAATCCCTATTCCAACACTATTTTTCACCCATTTCTTTTCCAACCTTTCCACATGTTTCCAAACATGTTATAACACCTTAAACATACATTTAACCTTCTTAAATCCTTGATCAAACCTTTTACTCATTTCTAGACCAATCACACAATTTTCACTCTCAAATTCTGCACTTTGCACACTAGTGCATTACCAACACTCTCGACAGTTCGCAACTTAACTTCACCCATTTTGACCATACTAAGTCCTTCCTAGGCATTTGCATTTCCATTACCCAAGTTCACTCAACACTTCCAAAGTTCTATACCTTAATTCATCTATAGCAAGTCCAAACACTCATACATTGTTTTTTTGCTACAGATTTTGCTCAACTAAATCAAGTCCTCCAACTATCCTTTTAGGGTGGTTAATCACCATATAAATCCATATCCACTCCTTGTTAACCTTAGGCTCTTCAAGCTCATAACACCACCTTAAACACTTGGTTTTCTATAGAAATTTTGCCATATTCTCCCTACAATTCTATGATGCCCAATTGCATTATTTTCAACACCTAAACACATTCAACTAGCCACACCCAACATTAGGCACTACCAACACACAAGGTCTCATCCAAAGTTCCATCAAGCACAATATATTGCAATAACTTAAATTGCTTGACACTTAGGCCCTTAAATCACACAACAATCTACAATTATTTCTCATCTCAATCAAACACATTTTCAGATTAGATTTTGATTCATCTTTTTAACCTCCCATCCTAAAATTCTAAAGGTACTAAGGATATACATTAAGGTAGATGATTTACCTTAAATTCTCAAGTCTTCTTTTCAATTCTCCTCTTCCTCTTCTCCATTTCTCTTGATGCAAAATCGGCCAAGGGGCAATGTGGTTGTCCAGTTCTCTAGACCAACACCCAAATGGGGAATTAAGCACTAAACAATATACCTAGATTCATCAATTGATCTAGGACACAAGAGGAAGGTGCTTAGAACACAAAAATTAGGGATTTACCTTTAGAACCCTAGAAAGGGGTTTTTGCTCATGAATCAAAGAAGAGCTCCCACTAAGCTTTTGAGGCTTGTATCAATGCTCAAACAAAGAAGGAAAATAGAGCAATGGTGGAGTCAAAAATCTGGAGATTTTCGGCCAGAGAGGAATGAAGAGGAAGGCGAGTTTTTGGGTTTTTCTTACCTTAACACAAGGAGGAGACATCCTAGCTTCAGAAAATCCATTTTCTCTTCAAATGGGCTATACCCATGGTGGTCAACTTCAACCATTTGAGGTTTTGAAAAGAGTGAAAGGAAGCCCTTGAGAAGACCAACAAGAATATGTAATTATTTTTGAGTTTGGAGTATTGTGTTGGCTTGGGCAAGAGGAGAAAGGTGGGGAAGCCATGGAAGTGCTGCAAAATCATTGAAGAGGGAGGGAGGGAGGAACCGCTGGGAGGAAGAAGAAATGAAAGAGAGGAGGGAAATGTGGAGAGAGAGAGGGAAAAAGTAACTTTTGTACCTTTTTCCTTTTTTGACTTTTCTTCTTTTTCTTTTCTAGCTAGTTTATTAATAGAGAGGTGAGGGTGATTCACACCCAAAAACCGGCCCCTAATGGTATTTAAGCTGGGGGCGTTTTCGTCTTTTCGCAAGAAACGCTCATAAATTCCCCGGTTTGACACTATTCACTATCCGGGCCCATTTTCCGGATTTTTCTCGTTTACTTTATTTTAATGGTTCTTAAACCTTCATTAATGTTTTATTTTAGTTATATGATCAACTATAATTTTTACGAGTCCATTTAACCACTTAAAGTCACATTTGCGGGTTTTTTCGAAAAACATGCTTTAAGACTCGTTAGCGTTTTTTAACCCACTATATGGATTCGTTTTCTTTGGGAATTGTTCCCACATGTTATTTCGGCGTAATTAAGCCCTAGGAATCCATCTGGGACCCTAGTCGAGGTCACATGCCTCTTATGGTTGCGTAACACACGTTTTTACATTTTATGCTTTTTACGCGTTTTCTCCTTTTCTTTTGGTTTTACTTTCTTCACCAATGTTCTTAAGGACTTAATTAGCCTTAGAATATCATAATTACACAATGTATTAACACATTTAAGTTCAGGGTATTTCACATCCGGAGGAGGAAACGGGCGGGAGCACACTCATGTTTGATTATGAATAGAAATAGATAACAAGATGAAGAAATTGCTATACCTATTTTTATAGACAGGTTGACAACTTTACACATTAATTTACTCAAAAAGTATAATGATAAATATACGTTATTGAGCTCTTAATCATTTATATGGATCAACACTATAAAAGCTGCAGTAGCACAATGTCAAACCATAAAAAAAATATGGATCAACACTAAGCTAAGCAAAAGAAAAAAACATTCTTTTTTTCAAAAATAAGATCCACTTTCCATTAAAGCAATCAGGAGTACAATGACGAGCTAAAATAAGCCTGAAAATTAATCAGTATACCAGGACTACTTTGGCTAAGCTAATTCTCCAACCTTAAAGAACATTTAGTGAAGCAGTCCAAACTGACTAAACAAGAGAAGTATGTGCCTAACACACTCTTTGAAATCAACACCTCCTAAGACTAAAGTAAAGTGGATAAGTTCTTGATAACATAACAAGATAAGGGTGCTTAAAACCCATAACCCAACAATAAAATATCCTAGATCTATAACTAGATCCGGATTTATTGCTAAAGTCAACATAATACATAATAGATGCCAACATGCAAGAGGTCCAGGAGCTCAAACTCGGTTCCAAAGCCACCCAAAAACCGACATGCAACACTAAGATCTACAATAGATATGAACACTGCAATTAGGAGAGAGGCTGGATCCGAGAGCAGTTGATGCCATAAGCTTATTTCTAGAGGCAAAACCAGCATCGGCTGGGTGGAGCAGGGCGGCGGAGGTGAGAAGGCGGCGAGGTGGCGGTGGAGGCATCAATTCAAGGATGAAGGGTTATGGGTTCAGGGCCTTGGTTGGTTGGCGGAGACTTTAATGAAGTTATGTATCACTTAGAGCAACTGGGTTTTCGTACCAGATCCTGGCAAGGTATAATGGCTTTCCGGCGTTGTGTGAGGCAGTGTGGCTTGAATGATCTTGGGTTTGTTGGGGGGGGGGCTTCACATATACAAGTAGGAGGAGAGGACCGTATAATTTTAAGAGAAAGTTGGACAGGTTTCGGTGCTCTGACTCATGGTTCAGTTTATTCCCATAAGCCAGGAATTACCATCTCAGATGGGGTAGGTCGGATAATCGTCTGATTAAGTTGGTTCTTTGTCCACCTTTGAGAGTTGGTCAACAGCCTTTTAAATTTGAAAATTGTTAGGCAAGGGATATAAAGACTGTTATGCGTTAGTGTAGAGGACCCGGTCGGAGTGTGAAGGGAATTATCAGGAGTGGGTTAAGCATTGTGGGCAGGCCTTGAGAGTGTGGGAGAGGAAGAAGTTGGTGAAGGAACGGAGGGAAGTGGCTGATCTCAAGAGAAGAATATATATGCTTGCATCTGGTCAACCAATAGGTAATGCTTTATCTGAATGGTCAAGGCTTACTGGTGAGCTTGTTTGTTGCTCTATAAGGGAAATAAGGTAGAAACAACGATCAAGGCAACAATGGTTAAGTGAGGGAGATAAAACGCTAGCTTATTTTTTAGTCGATTTAGAGCTCGTCCTAGGCACAATTTTATTCATTCCTTGTTTGGTAATGATGAGGTGAGAGTGTCTGATTAGGATGGGATAGAGAGTCTTGTTAGGGTTATTTTCCAATCTCTGTTTTCTTGTACTTACCCTGATGAAAATTTTCATTTACTCGCATGCATTAAAGATCGAGTTCCACCTGAGTTGCGTGAAGCTATGGGTAACCCATACACAGGTGAGGAGGTTCTCCAGGCTCTTAAGTCTATGCACCCTCGCAAAGCACTAGGCCCTGATGGAGTGAATGGTACTTTCTTAAAATCATTTTGGTCTATTGTTGGTTCTGACTTTATTCAAATTGCATTATCATTTCTAAACTCCGAACTCCTTCCTAATGGAATCAACCATACACATATTGTCTTAGTTCCAAAAAAGAAGGGAGCTCATTCTATGGTAGACTTCAGGCCAATCTCACTTTGCAACACTATATATAGAGTTGTGCCTAAAGTTCTTGTTAACTGTGTTAACTATGATGCCATATGTCATCTCAAATTGCCATACAACTTTTATCTCGAGTAGGCAGATCACTGATCAAGTCATAGTATGACATGAGATTATGCATATGATGAGACACTTTACTGCGTTACGAGGGGATCTTTTGCTTACAAAATAGATATGTCAAACTCTTTTGATAGGGTGAAGTGGAAATTCTAAGCGTTTTAGAGAGAATGGGGTTTCCTCGAAGGTGGGTAAGCTTAATAAGGAAGCACCTCACTACTGTCACAATGTCAGATTTAATAAATGGTGTTTTCTAGGGCAATTCTTTAGACCGTATAGGGGCTTGAGACAAGGTGATCCACTTTCTCCCTATCTGTTTTTTGTTGTATGAAGGTTCTGGCTTCAAGATTGAGTTTGACAAATGATACAGGCTTGTATAAGGGGTTTAGGATAAGAGGGATGGATTCTCGATTACAAATCTTTCTTTGTGGATGACTATATTATTTTAGGGGAGGTAGATGTGCAGAATGCGCAAGTCCCCACTAACATATTGGATGATTTTAAAGAAGCCTTTGCCAAACTATTAATACTTTGAAATCTGGTGTTATGTTCTTTAGAGTTGTTCCAAATCCAGCTAGACAAAGTGCGCTAGCTATCTTAGGAGCTAGGGAGGTGCCTGATTTGGTCTTTATCTTGGATTTCCTAGTGTTGTGGGGAGAAGTAGAGTTAAGGTCTTTGAATACTTGAAAGATAGAATGGCTAAGAAAGTGCAGGATTGGACTCATTTAGTTTCACAGGCTGGTAAAGGGCTCTTAATTAAATCTATTTTGCAGCCTATTCCTGCATATGTGATGGGGGTTAATTGTTTTCCTCTATCTTTGCTAAGGAAATTCCGTCAATTGATGGCTAGGTTTTGGTGGGGACGGTCCTCATCTTGTAATACATTACACTGGTGTATGTGGTCCAAGTTGAGCAAGGATATTGATTCTGGTGGGCTGGGGTTTAGGGACTTAGAATGCTTGAACAAGGCATTACTGACTAAGCAGGTTTGGAGAGTCTTAACTTCTCATGAGTTATTGTTCTTCAAGGTTCTTAAAACGAGATATTTTAGGTCTGGTTCTATATTGGATTCTTAGCTTGGTAGTAACCCGAGCCTTGTATGGAGATCTATGCATTGGGGTATCGATTTAGTCAAGAAAGGGATTGCTTGTAGAGTGGAAAATGGTGTGCAGATTAAAGTGGTGAATTCATGGATTAATGGGAAGCAAGGAGGAAAACCATACACATGGGCTATGCCTGATCTTGTTAGACGTGAAGGATATGTATCTTGGTTGATAGATCCTTGGAGCAGAAAGTGGAGGGAAGGGATAGTTAGACAATGGTTTCAGCATTCTGACGCTGAGTTAATTTTAGCTATGCCTTTGGATGCAAATAATGAATGTGATTCTTAGTATTGGAAGCATACATCTACTGAGATGTTTACAGATCTGCTAATAATGTTGCGCTTTCGGAAAAGCTAGCAAGGGATGTAGGTAATAGCTGTCTTCTTTTGGGGTGCAATGAAAAGGGTTTGGAAATGTGATGTTCCTTTTTAAGTTAAGGTGTTTTTCTAGGTGTCTGTTAAATGGTATTATACCTAGAAAGTCATTGCTTCAGTATCGGTGTGGCAAGTCTATTTCAGACCAGATCTACGCTTTTGTGGTAGTTATGGGTCTCTGTTGCATGTCTTCTTGCATTGCTCTAAAACGTACCAATTATGGCAAAGGGCAAGGTTGGACAGGCCAACAGGCTTGCGAACAGACGGTACTTTCATTGATTGGGTTCTGAGCTTATGTAGAAATGCATTGGTGCAAACACTAACCAGTTGTATTCTTTTGTTATGGAAGATTTGGTATGCAAGATTTGGTATGCTCACTGCCAGGTAAGCATGGAAAGACCGCGAGTCTCTATCACGGGTGGCTTCAGGAGGATTCATTCTTGACAGTTGCAAAGCTGGGGAGCAATGGTAGAGCACGGACTCCTTTGAAGGGGCAGGCAAGCTCGGAGGATGTCGACTATTGGGTGGATGCAAGCACTACTAGAATATAATTGTTTGGTAACAACAAAAAATCGTTACCAAAAATCAAAATCGTTACTAATCTAATTTATTGTAACGACTTTTGTCGTTACATATCGTTACACGAGATGGCGTAACCAAATATCAATTTATTTATCGTAACGACTTTTATTCGTTACTAAAAGTTATATCGTTACTAAAAATATGATTTCGCAACATTTATATCGTTACTATAGTCTTACTTTTTTAAAAATCTTTAGTACTATCTTTGGTAACAAAAAATTTGTCACTAATAACAATTATGGTAACGAATTTAAGTCATTATCAGAACCTTTATATCAAAAAATCTGATTTTTACTAGTGAAGGGTGGACAGACATGGCCACTATGGGATGGGAGTTTTCTGCACCAAGGAAGGCAAGGTGATCGCAGCTGACATTAAAGGCGGGGTTGGAATTTTTTCACCAGTTCTTGCTAAATCTATGGCTTTTAAGTTTTGCTCTAAGCGTTGTTGTAGCCTTTGGGTTTGCGTAGAATCAATTTTCACCTAGATTGTCTTAGTATTGTAAAATATGTGAATGATTTTGGAGTGAAGCTTGAGGAGTGTGTAGAGGTGAAATTGGTGGATTTCCTTGGTCGGTTAAACACTCTCGATTTTGTTTCGGTCCAATATTGCGGTAGGACGTGCTCATGTTCTAGCTAATGAAGGTAGAAGATCTAAGACTGATGTTAGATGGTTTAGGAATGTGCCAGATTGGATTCTTCGTTAGTATTAATGCAATATTAAGTACTTGTTTTTCAAAAAAAAAGTAGTGGATGATAAATTAGTGTTTATAAAAAAGCAACTAAACAAAATTTTAATTTTAAGTATCTAAAAATATAAAATCTGAGAGTATGTATAGCTGCTCTTGCTCGTCCCTCTCATCTCACTCGCTCTAAATCGTGTCGCTACTTGTTTTCCCATTGCAATTGCTACTCTCGCTGTCGTTCGCTCCCTCTGTTTTGTACACTTGTTGTCGCAGAAGCTCTCCGCCCTTGATACTGAAGATTTTGATAAAAACCTGATTGTAAATTCCGAAACCCTAGGTTGCAGTGCGAGAGTAGGACGACGTGCTAAGAGATTTATTTCAACGTCAACGTGTTTGACGTTCTTTCTGTGGATTGAAGAGTACGTTCTCGTTTCCTATTTCCGCAGCACCCTCCCCTCCCATGTTCTGGTAGTTGGTTACTTATCTAATTACCTATTCAGTGAGGTCTGATGATCAGATTGCAAAGGAGGATAGCTAAGATTTTGGAAAAACGTAATCGGCTTAGTAGAAATGTCCCCCTTGAAAGAGTCTTGGCTGGGAATTGAATCAGATACCTAGATTAAACCCTACTAATTTTCCTATGTTACGATATGATAGTCAATTGTTTATTAAATTAGCTGGGACTTTAATCTACCGCTGAGTAGAAAATAGAGCCCATGAAAAGTTGGAAGAACTAGGAGGTTAATCTCCACCCATATGTCTGAACTTTTGCTCTCTACTAGCTTAGTTACTTCCCTCTGTTTGAGAACTTGCCTTTCCTGATAGCGCTCTTGGTGGCAGAGCAGAAGTCAAAAATGTATACTGGAACATGCTTAAGAGTATTTCACAGTACGCAGTTAAGTGTTGGAAGTGTTTATTTTCTTACGAGCAAACTTCATAAGATACCCGCACTGAACAAATTGTGTGATATTTTCAGTTTAGCAATGCGCTTCTTTGAATGCGATGCATAGTGGAGTGTAGATACTGTTAGCTATATATCAGATCCCTTCAACCCTTCTTTTCAACTCCAATCCTATTGTTCCAAATGATCATCTGTACCCTGAATTTCTATGTTTCTCAAAACTTGTCATTATTATTAAGAGAGGATTGAATGCTTAGCATTGCGATTGTGTGTTCAACAGTGTTTTGTGGGATGTCAAGTCTTCCCCTGCATTACGTATTTTTAATTAGTTGGATTGAAATTGTCTTTTTTCTATCTTGTGAATTCCTTCCTTCCTCTATAATAACTTGATTACTTTTTGAAACTCGAAAAAACTAGTACTCATCCCCAATAATAATAATAATAATAATAATAATAATAATATAATAAAATAATAATAATAATAATAATATAATAATAATCCAAACAGAGAAATCTGGAAAGGTTTTCTGAAATCTGTAAGTTTCCTGTGTCTCTTTGGTAAACTCAACTTAGTTCATCTTCCTTTTCTTTCATAAAAAAGAAAAGTTATGTTCGTAGCTCTCAAGTTCTGTAGAAAGGATATGCTAGCTAGGACAATTAATTAAAAATGCGACCCAGCAGTAGTACAGTATCATCATTGAAAGGTTGTAACAAAACAATGATTAAATGGTTGCCATCATTAACATTAAAGTTAAAAGTACTGTCGCCATCTTTAACTAACAGGACCTAATTAATTATATCACAGTGTATCCGAAATAGATAACATCTCTACCAACTCATGCGAGAAATGTTAACCCCTTGATTATTGTTTATGCATGCTGTATATCCTGATTACTCGACAACTGAAAACTTAAACAACATAATATGCTTGTAAGTCTGACCAGGGTTGACAATTTCATCCGGGAAATTAGGATGATTAACAGCATCAGGAAAATCCTGAGTTTCCAAACAAAGCCCAGCGTGACTGTTATAAACAGCCCTATTTTTCCCCTTCACATTACTCACATAATCTCCTGTATAGAATTGGACACCTGGCTGGTTTGTCCACACCTCCATCCTCCTCCCTGACACATTCCTATCCTCCACCACAGCTGCAATGTTGAGCTTCGTGGTCGGTTTCAGTCTCATGGGTGGATTGTTCCTGTCAAGGACGTAGTTTATATCATACCCTCCTGTACTGTTGTGTTGTAGGTTGTTGATGACGGTATGTGGTTTGAGGAAGTCATACGGTGTATTTTTGACCGGTGAGAGTGTTCCGGTCGGGATGAGCTGGTTGTTGACGGGTGTGATTCGTGATCCGAAGATTTGGACAGTGTGTGAGAGGATGGAACCGGTGTTGTGTCCTCTTAAATTCCAGTATGTGTGCTGTGCAAGGTTGACTGGTGTTGGTTTGTTGGTTGGTTTAGCTTTCATGGTGATATGTAAGCGGTAGTTGGAGGTTATCTTATAAGTTACTTTCACATTGAGATCACCTGGAAATCCTTCTTCACCATCGTGACTGAAGTAGGTGAATGTGATGAGTGGTGATGGTGCTTTTGGTGAGTACTTTTTAACGCTCCAAATTCGACGACTAAATCCCATCTTTCCGCCTATATATATATATATATGCAACGAACCCTGAGATCAATATATATGTTGCTAGCTAGCTAGCTAACTGGAATGATCGATCAAATTAATCTGTACGTTAATTGAAAAAGATCGATCATAACGTACGTACCGTGAAGAATGTTTTTGCCTTCGTTTGCATCTAGCTTGTAATGCGTACCATTCAGAGTGAACTGAGCTCCAGCTATCCTATTTGCAACTCGTCCAACCACTGCTCCGAAGTATGTGGTGTCATTCTGCATCGATCAAACTCGATCATTACTATGATTAAGGTTACATGACGTTGATAATAAAGCCAATTGATAACAAGATAATAAAGCCAATTGATACATGACGTTGTGACAAGCTAGGACACCTCTGATTTAATTGCGATGAGGGCGAATACTTTTCAACGCTATGGGTGGGGGGTATTTCACTGAAGAGTATCTTGGTCTTGGACTTACATAAGAAAGAAGATAGACCGGACAGCTCATCTAGTCTTAGGTGGTTGATAACCACAAAACCAGGAATTAAAATACAGCGAAGACAGAAATAGGCACTTCATGCGTGTCATCTTTATTATCAGAAAAAGCATCTTTCTTCTTCGACGTAAGCCAGAAAACGTATATTTACCCAGAGAAGAAAGAAATTGTGCCAAAAGAAGAAAAAATCAACCACAAGAATGCATATATTGATAAACCCTACCTTGTCATAATGCAAGTCTAAACTGAATAGAGATATGCAACTTACCTGGTACTCCCTAGCTGAATCAAATCCAAGAGCCACATCAGCTAATTTCCCTGTTCATCCGACCGATGGAACAGAACACAAGAGAGGAAAGAAAGATATTCAGATTCCCTAGCTATTATTTAGCAAGCACTGAAGGAAAGGCGGAATCGCATCAAAACTAACGGAATCAGTAAACTACTCAGACAAAAAGAAAAAAAAGTGGCAGAAACGAAACAGATCGATAAATTCAACTACTATTGTTTACTTACCATGTTTGTCAGGGAGTATTACCGACATCAGAGTAGCCCCTAAATTTGTTAATTTCACTGAGAAATTTCCCGTTCTCAGTTCATAAACACCTATTACTGTCTCTCCATTGCTTCTCTGACTCAACCCGGTTTGAAAACAAGAGATTAACAGAAGAGGAAAGATCACGCAACGGAACAACATGGAATCAGCCGCCATTGGAGTGTACTTCTCTGGGTTTTACTTTTAGCTCTCTCAATAGACTAGGCAGGCAAGCGGCTGAGTGTAGGAAGTATGATTTTGAAAGAGATGTGAAGTGGAAATGCGTGAACCCTCAAACTAAACTAAACTTTCCTTTTTTTTATAATAACGGATGACTGCATCTACAGAGAAAAAAGCATGAACTCCTTAGCAACTATCATTGTCGCGTTATGACCAAGTTGGGCTGTTTTGTTTTGTTGTTGTTATCTTGATTCCATGTGAACAGCAGTAGTAGTGTCTGTCTTCTCTCATTTTCTAGCGGTTGGAGCACGCTTTTTTTTCTTGCTCTTCTTCCATGCTGGTTGGTGGTGGCCCCTCAAGCTGCTGCCTGCCAATGTATACAAATATTTCTCGCTGATCCAATCAATCTGGTCTTCTCCTTTGAAAAGTCAGTCAAACCCACTTCTTTATTTTCTTACTCGTCTTAAATGATAAGATCGATGTTGGTCTAATCTGAATGAATGTACTGCTGAAAAAATTCCACTCTTTTTGTTCAAGTAGAGGAAATTAAGATGATAAGATCAGAAGACTATTAGCAGCCCATATACTTAGCCCAGTTATGTTGGGCCCAGATATAATAAACAGGCCTTTATAGGCTTCGTATTACTTTTCCTATATATAGTGCTTGTATTACACTCTCGAACATACATCAATATAATATGAATCATTTACACATTCAGTCTTGTTACATGGTATCAGAGCTCTCTTTCGTCGGTTGGGACGAATTTCTTCTCCTTTGAATCAGATCTAGATCTGGATCTAGATCTTTTTCTTTTTCTTCTATCATGTCCGACGGTGAATCCATCTCTAATCCGCCACATTCTACTCCAAAAAATGTTACTCCTGCACAAACACAACAGCCACAAACACAACAAACACATCAGTCCATCGTTGCTGCGGCAGCAAATCTAATCAAGTTACAACATGATAATTTTCGAATCTGGAAGGGGATGTTACTACCTTTTTTGAAAGGAAATAATCTCTATCGGTTTCTGGATGGCACACATCCTTGTCCATCTCCAATTATTGACAATCAACCAAATCCGGAATACATCAAATGGATTCAACAGGATCAGATCCTGATGTCCATTCTGTTCGTCTCTCTTTCACCATCAATAGTTGGACAAGTTATCGAGTTTGAAACTGCTGCTGAAGTCTGGAGTGAGCTACATGACTCCTTTGCAGCACAAACAGCAGCTCACCTCGGCCAACTTCACTTACAGATGGCTACTCTCTCAAAGAAATCTGATGAGTCAATCACAGCATATTTCAACAGAGCTAAAGGTTTGGCTTCATCTCTTGCTATTACAGGACACAAGGTAACAAATAGAGAATTTCAGTCTTTCATTCTGCGTGGTTTACCTAGTGATTATGAGTCAGTTGTCACAAATATAATCACTAGGACAGAATTCTGTACTCCACAGCAGATCTACAACTATCTTCTAACCTATGAAGATATCTTACAACAACGTAACAGCAAGAGCACAGAATCTGTTTGCTTAAATGCTACAGAGGTTAACTATTCCAATGGAAAAGGAAGAGGTAAATCAAACAGAGGAGGATCTAATAATCGGGGAAGAGGATCCTCTTCTGGAAGAGGAGGTAGTGGCAAAGAGAATCAGTATTTTAATGGCTCACCAGACACTAGGCCTTCTTGTCAGATCTGTAAGAAGAAGGGACACACTGCTGATGTCTGTTATCACCGATACAAACAGAGTTATCAAACTAATCCTCCTGCTACATTTATGGCTAATGCTACAGGAAGGGACAATATTAGTGACTGGATGCCAGATACTGCTGCCTCTCACCATTTTACTGGTGACTTTTCAAGGTTAAACTTAGGAGCAACAGATTATCATGGACATGATACTGTTTCCCTTGGAGATGGATCATCTCTTTCTATCTCACATCAAGGATCAGGTTCTCTTCCCTACTCCAATGGATCTTTTGTTTTACCTCAGATCTACTACATTCCTCATCTAAACAAACATCTTATTTCAGTTAGACAGTTTTGTGAGGATCATTCTGCTTACTTTGAATTCTTTGCAAATCACTTTGTTTTGAAGGATCTTCAAACAAAGACTCCCATTCTTCAAGGTGAAGTTAGAGATGGAGTATATGTTTTTCCCTCACCTCTTGCTCCATCAGTTAATCACACCAGATTGCTACAAGGATCCAAAGCCAGTCGAGACATTTGGCATCAAAGGCTAGGGCATCCCTCCCCATCCACCACCACAAGTGTTATCTCCACAAACAAATTGCCTCTCACTAGCTCTAGTCCTTTATCTTTCTGTAATGCCTGTGTACTAGGGAAACATCATGCTTTTCCTCATTTTCCTAGCACTAATAAGTCACAGGCTCCTTTTGAACTTTTGTTTCTGGATGTATGGGGACCTGCCTATGTGCATTCAATTGATGGTTTTCGGTATTTTTTGCTAATAGTGGATGACTACTCCAAATACATTTGGTTATTTCCTATGGCAAAGAAATCAGATGTCTGCTTGTTATTTGAGCAGTTTTTGAAGTTGGCAGAAAATTTCTTCTCCACTAAGATCAAATGCATACAGACTGATGGAGGGGGGGAGTTTACTGCTCTAAAAACATTGCTTCAGCAAACTGGAATATCTCACAGGGTTAGTTGCCCTTACTCCCACCAGCAAAATGGGGCTGTTGAAATCAGAAATAGATATGTTGTGGACAGGGGGCTCACTCTTTTAGCTCACTCTGGCATGCCTCTCAAGTTTTGGACATATGCATTCAGAACTACTGTCTATCTGCTCAACAGAACCCCCTCTCCTGTTATTCAGAACTCTACTCCTTATGATTTACAGTTTGGAAAGAGTCCAGATTACACTCTATTACGGGTTTTTGGATGCTCCTGTTGGCCAAACCTTAGGCCACATTCATCTAACAAGCTGGCTTTTCGATCTACTGAATGTGTTTTCCTGGGTTATGCTCCTAATTACCGTGGTTATTTGTGTTTTTGTCCAAAGACTGGGAAGACCTATATCAGCCGTGATGTTCAGTTCAATGAGTCACATTTTCCACTCAAAGACCTACCCTCTAGCACCACAAAAGATCCAGCTCCTCAAATACTCCCTGTTTTACTTCCAGAACCACCTACCACAGAGTCACTTGTCTCCCTAGACACTCAGTCACCTACTCCCATGTCTTTGCCCTCATCCCCAAGTTCTGTCTCCACCTCAAACACATCCAATCCTGCTTCACCAACTCCATCTGAAACACCCACTCCTCCTGCTATATCTAACCCTGTATCAGTGACACATCCCATGGTCACTCGGTCAAGGGCAAATATTTTTAAACCTCTAATCAGAAGTGATGGGACCATTCCTTGGCCACCTGCACCAGCTCTACACACTACTGTCATTTATGACTCAGTTTCTATCCCTGAGGAACCCACATTTAAGGAAGCACAGAAGTTTCCTATCTGGCAAGAGGCTATGAAGAAGGAATATAATGCTCTCCTTGATACTAATACCTGGAGCCTGGTTCCTAAACCTTCGGGTGCCAATGTTCTTGGTGTTAAATGGGTTTTAAGAACAAAGTATTTAGCTTCAGGAGAAGTAGAGAGAAGGAAAGCTCGCCTTGTGGCTCAAGGCTACAATCAGACAGAAGGTCTAGATTATAATGAAACCTACAGTCCAGTTATTAAAGTTGCTACAATAAGAGTGGTCCTGGCTCTTGCAGTAACTAATGATTGGCCTCTGAAGCAATTGGATATTCAGAATGCTTTTCTGAATGGAAACTTAGAGGAAGAAGTCTATGTTCGTCAGCCCCCTGGTTTTGTTGATGTCTCTAAACCTGATTATGTCTGTAAGCTGCATAAAGCCCTATATGGACTTAAGCAGTCTCCACGGGCGTGGTTTTCTACTCTCAGTTCCTATCTCTTGGAACTAGGGTTCATCTCATCTACTAAAGACTCTTCTCTGTTTATTTTTAGACAGGGGGGAGATGTGGTTTTTGCATTACTCTATGTTGATGACATTCTGCTGACGGGGTCTTCCTCCACTGTTCTACAGAGTTTAATCTCTAAACTGGCAGACCGATTTCCGGTTAAAGATTTGGGGGCCCTTTCATACTTTTTGGGTGTTTCAGTTGATAGGAATCAGGATGGGTTACTTCTTACTCAGAAGAAGTACATCTGTTATACCCAAAATTTCAACCCCCCGGAGGAAAGTCTCTACTAATAGGCTAGTAGCAAGGGTTCCCGGTTCGATCGGCACGTTTCAGAGTACTAGGGACAGCTTAGTCATCTCCAGGGGCGTTTTCGTAATTTTTCAAGGCTCCTAAGCCCCTATAGGCTTTCTCTCTCTCCTCCAAATAAGGGTCAAATCAATTCAAATGCTTTGAAATTTTAACCCATGATAAAGGATGACATTTGAAGCATAATGGCGTTGGAATTTTGATTTTTCGAATTTCCAATAATTTTCTAGCAATTTCTGATTGAATCTGACGGGAAATTGAATTTAAAAATATCCCAATATCCAAAAAATTCGATTCCACTTTAGAAAAATCAGAAATATCATCCTTTACCCATGTGTAAAATTTTATAATCAAATTCCTTTTGGAAGCCCTTGAGCTAAAACGTCGGTAAATCTCGGTTTTTACCAGATTTTTCTATCTTTAAGGAAGCCTATATAAGGAACCTTATCCCATGATCAAATCAGAACCTCAAGAACCCTAAGCAACCAGAAAACCTAGCCGTCTCATTCTCCTCACGTTTTTACACATCCAAGCACCAAAATCACATCAAAAATCTCTCGAAATCACCACCTAAACACACTTTTCAACTCCTAACACATCAACAATCATCAAACATCAACCAAACCACCTCCAAATCGTGAAGAACATCATCAACAATCAACAACCAGAAGCCCGGGTCGAACTCAATCCGGAACCGGCATCATCGGAGCCTCCGAAGAATCCCAACGTGAAGAATCATCTTGAATTCGAAGGTAAAAGGTTACAATCCCACTTTTCTGATTCCCCACGACCTTGTTAACTCTCTGTCAAAGTTTGGGTTCAAACCAACCTGTTTACGCTTCTGTATTGACGTTTGTTTAAGCTTTGTCCAATAACTTGTTTACAAAGTTTCGTGCTTAATTCGAGTTCAAATTGAAAACCTTCAATCACTAACGTATTGTACATCTTTCAGGCTACGCACCCATAAAATTTGAGCCGAAAACACCTTCGGGAACAGCCTCAACAAGCCGCCGTCCGAGGGCTGTCCGCACCCACGGACGTCGTGTCCGGGGTCCCGGACTCCCTGTCCGTAAGCTCGGACACCCACGGACGGCGGCGGGATTTTAAAAATTTAAAAATTAGGTTTTTTTAATAGTGTCCGGGCCCACGGACAGTCTGTCCGAGGCCCCGGACTTT
The DNA here is from genome assembly GCA_023374045.1 of Limonium bicolor. NCBI lineage: Eukaryota > Viridiplantae > Streptophyta > Magnoliopsida > Caryophyllales > Plumbaginaceae > Limonium > Limonium bicolor. The sequence continues at coordinate 88,159,388 of CM041776.1, forward strand.
ACAATTTTCTGTTTTCTGTTTAATTCGACTTTTTTGTTATGTAGGTTAACTGGGGTCCGTGGCTTCGGACATTAGGTCCGTGGCTACGGACGGAAACAAAATTTGACCTAATTCTGCCTCCGAAACCCTAGTTTAGGATTTTAATTTCCACTTTAATTTTCTGTCAAAAAACGTTAAAAAATAAAAAAACAGAAGCGCGCACCTAGGTTAAAACAACTTTGTAGAAAGCCGTAATTGAACCAAGTAGAGGAAAAACGACCTAGGAAGGGTAATGAAAGTAATTGAACCCTAAATAAGTCGAATATCAAGCCCCCGAACCCGAACTCTCCTTTCCTAATTTGATCTAGGTTAAAATTAGGTGGCGACTCATAATAGGTTCCAGTGAGCTAGCTTAGGTTTTAATAATTATTGTTTTTATGACATAGTTATTAATCTTAGGTTATAAGCGGACCTAAAACCCGACTAGATCCCAATCAACTTAATCCACATAGGATAGGGTTTAAAATCGAGGCTCACAGACTGGCGACTCCGCTGGGGACCAACTTCTTAATTTTAACTTGTTTAATTTTAAGAAAGAGGGCTTAACTCGAAAATGTTTATTTATGGCTATATTACTTTGTTTGTTTACTTTCGTGCGCACTTTAATTTCTGTACCTTTGCATCATATGAGAGCGAGGGTCCACCTAAACCAATTTCACCCCGGGACCCGTTTGAGGGTCCCCTGTTAGGGACTCACACCTTTTAGGTGATGTGAATAAGCGGGGGAAAAGAGGAGGATGTCGTCTAACCACATCCCCTTAATACCTGGGCCTTAGCCCCAAGCGTTTTCTTGGCAGTGTCCTTACCTAGCCCATTGTTTGGTCAGTCAAAGACCCGGCCGCAGACGCACACCTTCAGGTGATGTGAAAAAAGTGGGGAAGCCCAAAGAGAATAGCGTGCAAGCCCTATTCCTTTGTGGCGACCTGGGCCCGAGCCCCAAGCACCTCTCCGGATCGATCCATACCCAAATTGATTTAACCGTCAAGTGAGGACATGTTGAATTTGTGTGGGCCTTGTTTGCTTGTATGATCGGCCCACTACGCAGCCTAGAAATTGATAGGAACCTCTCCTACCTCAACTCAGCCCAACCCGAATTGGCAGCTTTATCGTTTACAGCCCAGGGGCCCTGTTTGGTTTGATTTGTGTGTCATTTGGGCTTCGGCCCAAAAGTTTAGACTTTGGTGATTTCTCTTTCAGCCTAATTTGAATTATCAATTTAGTTCTAGGCCCATGAAAAACAAATCTACCTAAAGCAGTCCATAAGACATGAAAATCAATCAGGCTTTTCCATTTCGGCCCAAGGCCCATTCTAGTCTAGGTGAACCTTTTGTTCGGGCCCTGGCCCAAAGTCCTAGATCTAGGTGTCATACCTTTTAGGCCCACTCAAAACTATTTGTTTAGGTTTCAACTCATTCAAATTCAAGATAATTTTTCATTCATTGTAGTTTCTGGCCTCAAGGCCCAACAGGAACATCAAACAAATCTTAGACTTCAAAGTTTCTCTCTCGGCCTAGTGGCCCATTCATAGTTCATATGGCTTCCTTCATCCTGTACATATCACCTCCAGATTAAGGGCCTTCAGGCCCACACAGAGTCCAAGAAAAAGAGCACTCACGTCTTTCAAGGATCACGAGGTAATCATTTTCTGACTATGCAATGGGATACAAAGACTTGCATTTTGTTTCTGAAAATTTGAACATGCCTAACCAAACACCACAACTCACAACCCACAAAGAGGTTCAAGGTCCACATTTATCGAATTGTTGTCACAAACCCCAAAATCAATACTGGGGGCAATCTAAGTTTAAGTTCATCGTCTTTTATCTTTTGTTTAAATGTGCGAACGAGTTTCCAAGTAAAAATCTCACGAGAGTGTCTTGAGTGGAAAAACCATGAGTGAACGAGCGTGTCATTTTTACATGACTCCGGTGAGACCACGTTCAAAGGTGAGGTAAACGGCATAACTCCGACCGAAGGAGATAATTTGTAAATTTACTCTTAGACCTGTGAAAAGTAACAAAGAACGGATATACGACTATCAGGAATGACGAAGCACCTAGGTACATCACCACACATCCAAAAGCTTGTGAACCCTGACATCACACCCTAGGCACCCCCGCTGAGCTTTTGATATATGACCTCTTTTACAACACTACAAACTCCACAGAATAGGCCAGCCAATGATGAATACCCGACCCGGTGACCAAAGGATGCAAGGAGCCCGACTTCCGAACAACAACTTCACAAGTCCAAAGAAGCAGAACTGCTGCCAGCGTGACGGAGTGATCCGCAAATGGCCCCAAAGTGGCACAGGATCCAAATGAGCTAACATCAAAAACAGCTCTCAAAGTTCAAAACCGGGAAACACAAGAACCCCGAAGGAAAAGAGATTCAAAGAAAGGCAAACCTGGAAAGCCTCGAAGTAATCCAAAATCAGAAGAAAGAGAGGAGGTGCAAGGAACAATTCAAAGGTCCAAAATTCCAAGCTCACAAGCGAAGTCATCACGAAGTAGCCAAACGACTTCAAGACAAAAAAAGCAAGTCCGGGAGAAGGTGCAAGTTGCAGCTTTGGTCACCCTTATAGCTCCACATATCCTAAACATTCCTCCGTTGTCCTGTTGTCATTCATCACACCCCATAGCCACATTATAAGCTTTAAAGACTTCCGACTTGATAGTTGTGTGTCCAATTACGTGAAAGTAACAGATCGAATGCGTAAATTCATCAAATATCGAATTCAATGGTCTAGAAGTTGTGACCGTAGGTGAGGAATGAGTGCAAACGCCAAACACGCCGAGTGTAGGTTAGGAGGCACCACATAAAAACATAAGCCTTGACCCTGTGAGGACGAGACTCGTTTGCACGTTTAATAAAAGAAAATACTGGGGGCAATCGATCGTTCCGATCGATTGCCATGAACTCTAGCTCAGATTGTCTTAAGGGAAAATACTGGGGGCAATTGTTGGTTCCAACAATTGCTATGACAACACCAATTGGAACCCAGAGCTCAAACATCACCACCACCATTCCACCGCAGGCACATATAAGCCCTTACCTCCACGTCAAACACCTCAGGCCCACATAAGCCCTTACCTCCACACCATCACTACAAAGGCCCACAAAAGCCCTTACTTGCACATCAAACACCACAGGCCCACATAAGCCCTCACTTTCACACCATACACCACACAAAGCCCAAACCGCTACACAGGCCCACATAAGTCCTTACCTTTACATCATACACCATACCCCCACCGATGGCATGTTCATCTCCTAGGAGATAAATTACAAGTCTGAAATCTATGGTCAGGAAATGATAATTTCACTTTCCTTTTCAGTAAACAGAATTTTCTTCAAACACTGCCACGTTTGGCACCTCTTTCAACAAATTTCTTGTCTTGAACAACTTTCCTCTAAACACTTCGGTTTCATAAACCTCATCATGGCCACATTTGGCACACTTTCTAGAAATGTCTTGCTTTGGACAATTTTTTATCCTTAACATTGCCATGTTTGGCACATTTTCCAACGGTTTCTTGTTTTGGACAAATTTCCTACATACACCTTGATCGTATTTTGACATGCACATCCTCATTGCCACGTTTGGCACTTTCATAATCAACTTTCATCATGACCATTGCATCTATTCGTATGAGACTCCTCGTCACAATTCAGAGATACAGATTCTCAGCTGAAGATACAGATTCTTGAGAGATACAGATTCTCGCCCCGAAGATACAGATTCTTCAGAGATATAGATTCTCGCCCCGAAGATACAGATTATTCAGAGATATAGATTCTCGCCCCGAAGATACAGATTCTTGAGAGATACAGATTCTCGCCCCGAAGATACAGATTCTTCAGAGATACAGATTCTCGCCCCGAAGATACAGATTCTTCAGAGATACAGATTCTCGCCCCGAAGATACAGATTCCTCAGAGATACAGATTCTCACCCGATCAGAGATACAGATTCTCAGCCGAAGGTTCAGATCCACCAGAATAGATGAACTCAACCTCAGGCTCGTCATAAACCCAGTTTCCTACCATTCCACTTGGGCACCCATAGGTCCTACCCTACATCCGTCAATTTAGGCACACATCATACGATCTCATTACGTCTCTTTTCCAGGTTCCCGACACCTTATAATGCTCGGTGTATCCCATTCAATCTCAGGTTCCCGACACCTTATAATGCTCGGCGTATTCCAGGTTCCCGACACCTTATAATGCTCGGCGTATTCCAGGTTCCCGACACCTTATAATGCTCGGCGTATTCCAGGTTCCCGACACCTTATAATGCTCGGCGTATTCCTTCACTTAGGTTCCCGACACCTTATAATGCTCGGCGTACCCCATTCAGTCTCAGGTTCCCGACACCTTATAATGCTCGGCGTAATCCATTCAATTTCAGGTTCCCGACACCTTATAATGCTCGGTGTATTCCATTAACTTTCAGGTTCCCGACACCTTATAATGCTCGGTGTATTCCATTCACTTTCAGGTTCCCCGACACCTTAGAATGCTCAGCGTACTTCATTCCTTTATAGGTAGTCAACGCCTTAGAATCGCTTGACATTACTACTTCATCTTTTAGGTTGTCAACGCCTTAGAATCGCTTGACATTACTTCATCTTTCGGGTAGTCAGCGCCTTAGAATAGCTCGACACAACTTGCTAGATTTCAAATGGCATACGAGGTCTTTTAGGATCCAGAATTTTGGGGTATCACTCAAGCATCAACTAGTCTTTTCATCTTCATTACAAAGCCTAGTTGACGGGGGCAATCTGTTATACCCAAAATTTCAACCCCCCGGAGGAAAGTCTCTACTAATAGGCTAGTAGCAAGGGTTCCCAGTTCGATCGGCACGTTTCAGAGTACTAGGGACAGCTTAGTCATCTCCAGGGGCATTTTCGTAATTTTTCAAGGCTCCTAAGCCCCCTATAGGCTTTCTCTCTCCTCCAAATAAGGGTCAATCAATTCAAAATGCTTTGAAATTTTAACCCATGATAAAGGATGACATTTGAAGCATAATGGCGTTGGAATTTTGATTTTTCGAATTTCCAATAATTTTCTAGCAATTTCTGATTGAATCTGACGGGAAATTGAATTTAAAAATATCCCAATATCCAAAAAATTCGATTCCACTTTAGAAAAATCAGAAATATCATCCTTTACCCATGTGTAAAATTTTATAATCAAATTCCTTTTGGAAGCCCTTGAGCTAAAACGTCGGTAAATCTCGGTTTTTACCATTTTTCTATCTTTAAGGAAGCCTATATAAGGAACCTTATCCCATGATCAAATCAGAACCTCAAGAACCCTAAGCAACCAGAAAACCTAGCCGTCTCATTCTCCTCACGTTTTTACACATCCAAGCACCAAAATCACATCAAAAATCTCTCGAAATCACCACCTAAACACACTTTTCAACTCCTAACACATCAACAATCATCAAACATCAACCAAACCACCTCCAAATCGTGAAGAACATCATCAACAATCAACAACCAGAAGCCCGGGTCGAACTCAATCCGGAACCGGCATCATCGGAGCCTCCGAAGAATCCCAACGTGAAGATCATCTTGAATTCGAAGGTAAAACAGGTTACAATCCCACTTTTCTGATTCCCCACGACCTTGTTAACTCTCTGTCAAAGTTTGGGTTCAAACCAACCTGTTTACGCTTCTGTATTGACGTTTGTTTAAGCTTCTGTCCAATAACTTGTTTACAAAGTTTCGTGCTTAATTCGAGTTCAAATTGAAAACCTTCAATCACTAACGATTGTAAATCTTTCAGGCTACACACCCATAAAATTTGAGCTCAAAACACCTCGGGAACCCTGAAAACCCCCGTCCGGGGTGTCCGTGACCTCGGACCTATGTCCGGGACCCGGACGCGTTGTCCGAGACCACGGACACCCGGACGGCGGCGGGATTTTAAAAATTCAAAACTTAGGTTTTTTAACGATGTCCGGGCCCACGGACAGCCTGTCCGTGGCCCCGGACTTTGCAATTTTTGTTTTCTTCAATTTCGACTTTTTGTATTAGGTTAACTGGGGTCCGTGGCTCGGACTTTTGGTCCGTGGCTACGGACGTAAGCAAAATTTGACCTAATTCTGCCTCCGAAACCCTAGTTTTAGCTTTCAATTTCACTTTAATTTTCTGTCAAAAACGTAAAAAATAAAAAAAACAGAAGCTTGCGCACTAGGTTAAAACACTTTGTAAAAGCCGTAATAAACCAAGTAGAGGAAAAACGACCTAGAAGGGTAATGAAAGTAATTGAACCCTAAATAAGTCGAATATCAAGCCCCCGAACCCGAACTCTCCTTTCCTAATTTGATCTAGGTTAAAATTAGGTGGCGACTCATAATAGGTTCCAGTGAGCTAGCTTAGGTTTTAATAATTATTGTTTTATGACATAGTTATTAATCTTAGGTTATAAGCGGACCTAAAACCCGACTAGATCCCAATCAACTTAATCCACATAGGATAGGGTTTAAAATCGAGGCTCACAACATCACTAACCTACTTACAAAGACAAACCTACACACCTCAAAACCTATCTCTACACCTATGAATCATGGTATAAATCTGGATGATCCCACTTCTCCTCTTTTCGATCAGCCTACTTTCTATCGGAGTATTGTGGGATCTCTCCAGTACCTCTCTATTACCAGACCAGACATTCAATATTCGGTCAATCGGGTTTGTCAGTACATGCAACAGCCCAGAGAGGTACAATGGAAGGCAGTTAAACGAATTTTGCGTTACCTAAATCATACACGGCATTGGGGCTTGTTCTTCTCTCGCGCCTCTTCTCTGTCCATGACCATCTGGGCAGACGCCGACTGGGCAGGAGCTCCTACTGATCGTCGCTCTACGGGAGGATTCTGCATTTTCATTGGCTCCAACTTGGTCTCCTGGAGTTCAAAGAAGCAGGCGTCAGTTGCACGCTCGACCACCGAAGCAGAATTCAAAGCCGCGGCAACTGCAATGGCGGAAGGGATTTGGATATTACAACTGTTGCAAGAACTAGGGTTTTCTATATCTAAAGCTCCTATCTTGATGGTTGATAATATCGGAGCAACATACCTCTGTCGAAACCCAGTTCTCCATAGCCGGATGAAGCATGTTGAGACGGATTTCTTCTTCGTCAGGGAACGTGTTCTTCAGGGCGGTCTTCGGGTGGCGCATGTTGCCGCCGCGGATCAGCTCGCCGACTTCCTCACAAAACCCTTGCCGCCTTCCTCCTTTGACAGAAATCGCTCATTCCTTCCTCTTCGATGCACTCTGTAGCGCGGGAGGGTATTAGGCAGCCCATATACTTAGCCCAGTTATGTTGGGCCCAGATATAATAAACAGGCCTTTATAGGCTTCGTATTACTTTTCCTATATATAGTGCTTGTATTACACTCTCGAATATACATCAATATAATATGAATCATTTACACATTCAGTCTTGTTACAGGTTGGAGTTCACCTAAAAAAATATAAGGACACTTTACTATCTCATAGGTCTAGCTTCAAAAGTAAGCTTTTTTTCTAATGCTAAGAATGCTCTAATACCACAAGTACATGCTAACCTGCTAGTGAGCTTAAGCGGTTAGTCTTAAATGCACTACCGCTCAGTAGAATAACGGAGCGGAAGCATTGTAACACTTAGGGAGAGAAGTAGCATGAACAAAAACTTTATTTAGTAACTTGTAGTTATACTTCATCCCAGTCAAATTATTAGTCACTTTTTCCTTTTTCCCTTTATACTTTTTTAATTCTTATTACACACGACTTTTTGTTTTAACAATAAAATACTTATTTTTTTATTTCTCATGTGAAAAGTAAGAGTACTCTAATATTTTTAATCAGTTGTTTAAAAAGTGTAAAAAAATCTAAAACAACTTATAATTTGAGTAAAAGGAAGTAATAAAAAAAGCGATTAACACTTAGGTTAAGCAAAAAAGCTTTGTTTAACATAAAATTTCACTAAACACTTAAACAAATAAATTAAAACAACTTAATGATGGTGGTAAATGAACAACTCTTAATAGCTAGATAAAGTAAATGTTTCTCTCAATGGGAGACATGTGTCTCTCTCATGGTGACTAATCTTTCAATAAAGGAAATTTTGTTGCAAAAACGCAACTTAAGTTCTCCTAGAATGTTCTCATATTGAGTATGAGAGAAGTTGGTTCGTATATTTTTGTTGTCACATAAATGAATGAAACACTAGATTGTACTTGGGGGCGTAGTTCTCAGTCTTTACTATTTCAAGATGTTGTGGGTTGGTCACAAGATCCCGAGGCAAAATTTTCAAATAAGAACTACAGAACGTTGGTAGACTTTGACACTAAAACTTGGGCACAATTTCGGCAGTTTTTAATTTTCTTTTTACAACAATTATGAATTCTGTAGTGCCATATTGCTAGATCTTTTGCTGATAGAATCTGCTTGTATGTAAGGTACTATTGCTTGGCTAAGCTTTAGCTTGATTCAGCATACTTTGTGGTTGACTCTATCTAGCTTTGTAGACAGACTCGGTTTATATTAACATTGTCATTTTGCTTAGTAATGTTTTTTTTTAAAGTTAGTGTCGTATATATTTAAATCATAAGAGAAATACATGAAGGTTATCATTGTACCACTTGCCCTCATAAGAACCTAAACGATCTAGGTTAGCAAAGGTGTGAGCCCCCCAATTTCCTCGATGTCGATAAAAGACTAATATAGAAGATCCAAATGAGAGGAACAAAACCTAATATCCTCAATAATGTGTCGCACATCGTCCCTCACATCCTCTTTCCCTTGGAGACACTAGATAATAGAAAGACAGCCAGAGAAAAAAGTGACAGAGGATGCTCCTAGTTCGGCTGCCATCTCAACACCTAAAAGAAGGGCATTTGCTTCGGCTACTTAAGAGGCCCATGAAGTTTTATCCGTAACAATATCTGCCGCTACCACCACACCCTCCAGGCTTTTACAAACAACTCCAAATCCCAAGAAATCCTTATCGGCCCTTCCATCAACCCAGACCTGAAGGTCAGTACAGTCACGACCATCATTTTCAATAAACAACAGTGACTGCGATGAGCTGATTGACTGCACAGTATCCAGAAACGACTCCGCCTGATCCATACCCTAGTTGTAGGTGCAACTCTACAGTGTATGACGTGGCACATAGCAAACAACAACTTCCATAATGTAACACCCCTACCGCTAATCCTCTAATTATGGCCTAATTGTCTCGGCCGTTAAACTATTCTTAGTGACATTTCTCTAACTACGGCGGGTGATACAATGCAGTTAGCCGCCCATGCGACTAACAAGGCCTAAAATTACAAACAGTTACGGTCTGATGAATATAATTACCAAGCTTACTTAAAAACATTCCATAACAACTCCTACCACAATTGATTACTGAGTATCTAAGTGTATAGTTTAATTATGTCAATTTTCAAAACCAACAAGGTTTACATAATTCTCCACAATCCAAAAAGTGTACTACATAGTACACTGGCTAAACAAAAAGGGGCTACACGCCCGTGTACAACTCAGTACACCGTTAGAGCTCACTAACTAACAAAAGCTTAACAACCTGGTCACATCTCGACCCTCAACAGTCTTGGGAACCTGAAAAATAAACATTGGCCCCAAAGGGGCTTAACACAACTGCTAGCATGAAATTCGCATAGCCCGCGTGCTAATGGGGGTTCGCCGACTATTTGGTCGCATACATGGAGTTCGTTTTATTTTAAGCAACATGCTAAATAGAACACATTATAATCATGCAAACCATCACTCAACATAAGGCATAACACAAGCAAGGAAATAATAATTCACAAGTCATTAAGGCCTTGAGATTCTCTTCTCAAGTTCTAGCCGCATCTCTTTGTTAGTTAATTTCTCATCCGGGTTAATCGGATGTTCTTAACTCTTGTCTCTTGATCATATGACTCACACTAGTCATGATCCTTATAATCTCAATTATTCTTACTCTTGAATACTCATTAAGTCAAGTCGGCTGACCTCCAGGTAGAGATAGACAATCTCACCACCGGGCTTTATGTTGGCTTACTTCCCCGGGTTGCGATCATACGGTTCGGAACCAAGGTGGGAAGGCTAGGCCAGAATTTTGAAACAATCTCTCTTGCCTCCTCATTCTCACGTGTGGCCGAAACTCTATGAGACTTCTCAAACCCCAGTTACTCAAGTTCTCAGAGTTAGGAAAGTTATAAGGTTCAGAGTTAGCGAGAAGTCTCATTCACAAGTCATTGTTAGCACACTTGCATATTCGAACATTTCAAGTTTCAATCATCAATCATGCATTTCATGAGTTATACAAATTTCATAGGTTAGTCACAACCCATTCAAGGATACCAAATCACATTATATAAGGAATTGCAATAGACCGTATTCATGAATTTTATCTTGTTAGGTGAGAGCAAGTAAACACACAAACACACAAGCGAGGTAGCCTCGTTAGCATACAGGGCACGAGAAAATCATACCGTTCACCGTAGCTCTTTGATCACCTACTATCCTCCGGAGTCCAACTATTCGAATCCTATAACATACATGGAATTGGGCGGTTAAATATCAATAATTAACCTAACTCATTACATCTTTAACGTTAACCCATTTACCATTACTAACTCCTTGTAATACAAACACTTTAACATAAGTCATTTACTTCTCATTAGTTCTTAAGCTCGTTTATACCACTAATGACCATTACATGTCATTAATTAAGTCCTAACAATCTTATATTATCAATACCATTCAAAGCCCCACCTTAAAATACCATTAATACACTTTTTAAGGCAAATTTAGCTTGGTCCGCGACCTTGTCCGAGTTCCAAGTCCCGGACCAATACTTTGATGAAGTTTCGGCTGTTTTTAATGGGTGGTCTGGGTCCTTGTATTGGACTTAAGTCCTGGACCACACCCTAGCATAACTCTAGACTGAATTTTCATATTGGTCCAGGACTTGGTCCTGGACCTAAGTTCCGGACCCTGCTACATTTTGACAGATTTTTACACTTCAGCTTTTGTTTTAAGTCTAATCTCTTACCCATTTCATCCCTAATCTTTCCCTAAGCATCTAAACATGTTTTAACACTATTTTGACACTCAAAATATTCCTAAATCATTCACTAACTCAATCACTCAAATCTTGGTTAAATTACCTAGATTTCCTCTTAGTTATCCTAGAAGTTTATAAGTGTAGTTTTTGTTTTCTTTCTTTCCTCTATCTCAATGGTTCACCACTAATGCTATTCTAGTTATGAAACTTGCATTATTTTCATTCCATGTTCTACCCAACTACACAATTCTTTCTAATCAAATTCCAAGGTGATTAACTACCCAAAATCCACTCTAAAACACTCATAGACTAACCTAGGTTATTTCTACTCATTAAATACCTAAGTCTTCTAGTTTTGCTACAGAAATTTTGGCATGCTTTCCCCACTATTTTAGACATTCACAAAGCATCATTTTTCAGTTCCTAACATCATCAACTAACCATATCCACAAGGGACACTAGCAGCACACAAATTGTTCAATATACTCATTTATTTTTCCAGCACAATCACAATCTACTTCACTTGGCTTCAAAGCCTTTAATCATCATTTAAACAACACTTAAATGACTCAACTCATTACCCGCCATTGCAGTAGCATAAACAACCACACAATCAACATTAAAAAACTGTTTCACAAGACATATAAAATCAGCTCAAGGAATGTTCATTTACCTTGGAGTTTTTATAGCTTTCTCTCCTTCCTTTCTCTTCTCCTTTCCTTTGTTCTTTCTCTCTTCTTTACTCTTGTATCTCAACCAGTAAGAGGGGTGGTTTGCTGATGCTACAGTCCACCCACAAACAACAACACCAACTTAAAAACTAACCCTTAAATTAACCTAGGATTGAAGAAAGGTTTAAGGCTTTAAAGAAGGGCATTACCTTGCACTTCTAGATGAAGTTTTTGGACAGCAAAACAACAAGCTCCAGAACCTATTGGAAGGGCTAAAAACTGGCCGGAACAAGAGATCAAAAATCTGGAAATTCTATATTGCAAAAGAGAGCTAGAAATAAGGGATTACCAGACTACTTTTCACCTTAGAATAACAAGGAGATGAAGGAGCTCACAATGGTGTTCTCAAACCTTCAATGGAGTTTCAGCCATGGAGATGAAAGTTGAGGTTTTTGAATTTTGAAAGGATGTAAATGTTCTCCAAGATGAGAGGAGTTTAGTGGTGTAATTTTTGTAGCATTTGGACTAGATTTGTGCCTTCAAAAATGACAAAGAAGAGAGGGCTGTAAGAGGGGCTTACAAGTCGCTGTGGATGGCTGAAGGAGGAAAGAGAATGCTGGTGAGGGAGGGTGCCAACGTGAGAGAGGGGAATGAGAATAGGAGAGAGAATTAGAAAAGTGCTTTTACTTTATTCTTTTTGTCTTTTAGTGCATAAGAGTGAATAAAGGAGTTGGGAGAGGGGCTGATAAATCGTATCACGCACATAAAAGGGTGGGGGGGGGGAATGACAGTTTTTTATTTACAAAATGGAGAGGGGTATATTGGTTTTATTACACTTAACACTAATGGTGGCCACGGGTTCGGTTCCACCGGTTCCGGTTCCGGAAAATGTGTATTTGTATTCGGAACCGGTCTAGGCGGTTCCGGTTCCAGTTCCGATTCTGAAATCTGGATTCACTTCGGATTCGGTCAAAAAACCGGTTCCGGTCGGTTCCGGTTCCGGTTCTGATTGGTTTCGACCGGTTCTGGAGCAGTTCTGGAAAGATTCGATCGGCTCCAGTTGCTTCGTTTTAGCTTCAATTTGAGATCCGTTTGAGCGCACACGTTGCTCTTTTCATCCACTTTACTCCTAGATAGGTTATTCTTCAAGTTTATAATCTTAAATGTGTAAGAAACAAAGACTTGGGAATTTTTATTGAATTTACAAAAAATAAGGAACAAAGAGAAGTATATTATATGATTCACTGCCTCATTAAAACCTTATTAGGTAAAAACCAATTGGGAAAACCCTAATAAGAAAAAAGAGTACTGCTACTAAGAGGTTACATGATTTCAATTTGCAAGTCTTAAAAAAAAGATTACATGCAAAGAAAGTAATACTAAATTACTAATACATTCTAAAATATTACACGGTAACTTCAACCGGTTCCGGGGCGGTTCCGGTTCGGGTTCCACCAGTTCCGGTTCCGGTTCCGGTTCACGGTTCCGAATCTGACGACGGTTCCAGGCGGTTCCGGTTCCAGTTCCAGGCCCGAATCTCAAAACATGTATTCGTATTCGGAACCGGCTGAGACGGTTCGGTTCCGGTTCCGGTTTCGACCGATTCCCGGCCGATTCCGGTTCCAATCGGTTCCAGGTAGAACTGCCGCTTCCGGGTAGAACCGGACCCAATGGCCACCATTACTTAACACCTCACAAGTTCCCGTTTTCACACTATTTACTAACCGGAGCCCGTTTTCTGGAATTTTCTCGTTTAATTAATTTTAATGGCCTTAGACCTTCACTAATGTTTAGTTTTAGATATTTGATAAAATTTAACTTTTACGAGTCTATTAAATCCACTTAAAATCACGTTTTCCCGGTTTCATCAAAATGTGCTTTAAGGCTTATTTGCGTTTTAACCCATTTTATGGATCCGTTTTCTTCAGGAATCATTTCCACATATTTATTTATGCATAATTAAGCTTCTAAAATCTTTATTAGCCTAATTAATCACTGTTTTTAAGTTAGGGGTATTTCAATCTACCCTTTAAGAAACTTTGCCCTCAAAGTTGGCCAAAGTTAGTGAGTTACTATCTTCACTCATTTGACATCTCAATTATCAAAACTCATATCTCAATACCACTGGACAGAATCTCAGCTCTGTCAAACAAGGTGTTCACACACAATACACTGCAAGCACAATTCGACAATTACAAGCAACACTTTATAACCAACACTCTGGTTGTTACACTTTTTCTAAAAAAAAATGCAAAAGCTAACTCGAAACAATGCAAAAACAAAATGGCTCTACCCCCCTTAAAAAGGGGTACGCTGATAAGTGTCCAAATGAGCATGTTTTATAGGTGTATTTCATATATAATATTAGCACTTTTCTTACTCATTTCTCCACTTCGGTTGATTTTCCTCTAGTTTATGTTTTATTGTTTATCTCACAAAATTATTGGTTTAACATGAGGAAAACCAAGCCGGGAGTGAAGTAGACGAAGAAACGAACGCATAGACGCAAACGGCTCAGAAAACGGAGTCCAAACGAAGAATCTAGAGCCGGTCGAAGTTCGTAGAAGGAAATAGGTCACGGTCACATTGTGACCGCATGGGCAACCGCCTAAACAGAGGCGGTCAGGCTTACAACCGCCTACACAACCGCCTAAACTAGGGCGGTTCCTCAGGCGGACTTCAGGCGGATCAGAGGCGGTCACCAGGCGGTTGTGGAGGCGGACGTGTATAGAACCGCCCAAACAGAGGCGGTTCCTCTGGCGGTCGAGACTAAAATCACTCGCGAAACAGTTTTCTTCTTCGCGCCGACTCTGCAACTCGCATCTGCTCCGCCTACCTTAAATCGCTCACGCGTTTCGGCTCTGTCCCCTGCAATAAATGAAGCAATCAATGCTTCAATCAATGAAGCAATCAACTGCAGATCCTCTACGGAAGACTACCTCTTCATTTCTTCTATAAATAACCATTCACTGCAACCTTGTACGAGTGCACGGAGAAAAACCAGAAAATCACTCACACTCACCTCATCTCATTCTCATTCAGTAAAACACTCCCGTACATCTCAACACTCCATTCATTCCCCAGTTCTCTAACTCTCCAATTCACCCATTTCACTTACAATAACCTACGTACATGTTCCACTCTTCTTTCTCTTCATTTCTCCATTCACTATTCACGTCTCCGTGCTATTATTACGTCCAACCTCTGTCTCACTTATTACCAGTTAATATGTCAGGCTAAGGAGGATTTGCTCCGGGCAAGGTTTTTAATTATGGTTTGTTTAATTATGTAATCAATATTTCTACCGGTTAAAATAAATACAGTTTGTTACGCTTAAAGGTTTTCTCTCACCATTTTAATAAATTACATGAATTTATTAAAATGCTTTCCTAAGTCTATTTTGATCAGACCAGGTGATAAATAGACAGGTTAATTAAGCCGTAAATCTGGAGAAAGCTTATTATGATTTAATAAGTTAGTATTTTCAGATGCAATTATAATTCCTCGAATTTAAGTCCGTTTACATAATATTGCTCGAACCTTGATTAGACCGAGCATTTTCTGGTAAACGAGTTCTTAAGGGTCTATGACTTAGTCCTTAGGATAATTACAGGAATTTTGCCAAACTAATATATTAAACCGGTAGAGATAGCATAATTAATCAGATTATATAAAACCTGAACCCGGAGTTCCATTTAATTCATCTGCACTCAGTAATTTTATCTGCTATTTAAATTCTCTAAAAACAAGTCAATTAACTTCCCCCCCTTTTGTGACAAGCTTAGGAGCTATTTTATCTCGCTATAAGTCCCACGGTTTGACCCCGACCGCTTCTGTCTTCTATACTACTGCGACCGGGTTTTAATTTGCAGCCCGACAGATATTTTGAGTATTAATTTCTTTCTTTTATCAATTTCACCTGTGCTAATAACTCACGATAAATCCACCCTGCAAAATGGCGCCGTTTTCTTCTACTTCAAGAGTTTGACATCGAAGTCAAAGATAAGAGCGGGAAATTGAATGTCGTCGCTGACCATCTCTCCAGATTGGTGACTCCTACAGATAGTGTGCCTATCAACGAATTCTTTCCCGATAAGACTGTCTTCTCAATCACCAAGGTACAAGAGCCATGGTACGCAGACCTGGCCAATTATTTAGTCTCTGGAACAGTACCCTATGATCTATCCTACTCCCAGAAGAAGAAATTCCTTTCTGACTCAAGGCATTATTTCTGGGAGGACCCGTATTTGTTCCGAGTTAGTGCTGATGGGTTGATTCGACGATGTCTCCCGGAAGATGAGGTTTCAAGCGTCATACATTTTTGTCACTCACGGGAAGCCGGAGGTCACCATGGACCCACAAGGACGGCTGCTAAGATCCTGGCCTCAGGTTTTTATTGGCCGACTCTTCATAAAGATGTGTACCAATTCTGCAAACAATGTGATAATTGTCAGAAAATGGGTAACACATCCAGGAGACATGAGATGGCACAACAGGGGATACTAGAAGTGGAGCTCTTTGATTGTTGGGGCATTGACTTTATGGGACTGTTCCCTTCCTCGCAGGGCCACCAATATGTTCTAGTGGCTGTTGATTACGTGTCGAAGTGGGTAGAAGCCATACCTTGTCATCATGCTGATGCAAAAACAGTGACCAGGTTCCTCAAGAAGCACATCTTTACCCGTTTTGGCGTGCAGAGAATTATTATCAGTGACGGAGGATCTCACTTCTGCAACCGTTTATTTGAAGCGCTTATGGTTAAGTACGGGGTACGTCACAAGGTAGCTTTACCTTATCACCCCCAGACAAACGGCCAAGCAGAAGTTTCCAACCGAGAGTTAAAATGGATCCTCCAGAAGACGGTTAACTCATCCAGGAAGGATTGGGTACTTAAGCTGGATGATGCGCTTTGGGCTTACCGCACTGCATTCAAGACTCCCATCGGGATGTCTCCTTTTAAGCTGGTCTATGGGAAAGCATGCCACCTTCCTGTAGAGATGGAGCATAAGGCATATTGGGCAATCAAGGCCCTAAACTTTGACATGACTTCTGCAGGAGAGAAAAGGAAATTCCAACTTTGCGAATTAGAAGAGCTGCGAGATCAGGCTTACCAGAATGCTAAGATCTATAAAGAGCGCACCAAGAAATTCCATGACAGGATGATCCTCAAGAAGGACTTCGAAATTGGTGATTGGGTTCTTCTGTATAACTCTAGATTAAGGATCTTCCCTGGGAAGCTCAAGTCTCATTGGGCCGGCCCTTTCCAGATTGTTAGTGTGACTCCGTACGGTGCCTTTGAACTCCAGAACAAACAAGGCGAAACTTTCAAGGTCAACGGGGCACGTCTTAAAAGGTATAATTCTCATTCTAATATTTCAACTGACTTATCTGCAACTTATTTTGTCCAAGAACAGCGGGACAATTTGCCCTCAGAATCTTCTCCAAACTAAAGCTTGGTCAAATACGTCTAGCTAGAGACGTTAAACCCGGGCAGCTTGGTGGGAGGCAACCCACTATCTATCTTTTGTCTTTCCTTTAATTTAATGTTGTTTTCTTTTTGTACTATATTTCCCTTTTATTTGTTATAATAAAATGCAGGTTTCACTTGAGTTCTTCTCGCTGTGTAGAATATTCTTTACAGGTTCAATTCATGACATTCCACAGCAACACTCAAGTGTGGGGGAGCTCTACACACTCTACGAAATCTGGGGAGTACACTCTTTCCTTTATTAATTGCATGCCCTATTAATTTTATTTCATCTACGCAATGAGGGCATTGCTTAAGCTTAAGTGTGGGGGAAGAGCCTTTTCAGGGCATTTTATGCTTAAATTGTTAAATCTCTCTGCTTATCTTGTATTTGTTCAAAAAATTAAAATTATGTACCCTGCTAATGTAGGTTGTTCTCTTTAAAAACAAATACTATTATGAATTGTGGGATAAATGGTACAAATTTTAAAATTTTTTCATTTGATTACTTTTGAGGAGCATTTTTCTTATGCGTTGTGACCAAATAATCTGCAAATGGTTGGATTTTATTGCTCAGGGTTTCCTTCTGTCTTCTCTCTTAGGGATTGCTAAGGGGTACTTCTCTGTTAAAAGAAAAAGAAGAATACAAAAAATAATAAGGGACTTTCGTGACACCATTGGTAACCAACAAAAGAGAGTTGAGAGTTCTTGAATACAAAGGCATTATGCCTACATTTTCTCATCCCTTATGCAAAAGTGAAGCAAATGCATAAATCTTTTCTTCCTTTTATTTTCTCCTCAATGCCCATTCTTGAGAGAAGTTGGCCATGGTAAAAGTTCTCGGAGTCACCTAAACAAAAGAAACATTGAAGTACCTTAGATCATACCCCGAAACTCTATATTTTGTTTTTACCCTGAGCACACCTATGCCTCCAGCAGATAATTTTTCACACTCCTTAATAAGTTAAAAAGATCATGAATTGTTTACCTCTTTATCCTACCCTTCATAATAATATTTGTTAGTATTGAGCATTTCCTACTTGCTTAGGTACGTGGTTTTGCTTGAGGACAAGCAAAAAGATAAGTGTGGGGGTGTGATAAGTGTCCAAATGAGCATGTTTTATAGGTGTATTTCATATATAATATTAGTACTTTTCTTGCTCATTTCTCCACTTCGGTTGATTTTCCTCTAGTTTATGTTTTATTGTTTATCTCACAAAATTATTGGTTTAACATGAGGAAAACCAAGCCGGGAGTGAAGTAGACGAAGAAACGAACGCATAGACGCAAACGGCTCAGGAAACGGAGTCCAAACGAAGAATCTAGAGCCGGTCGAAGTTCGTAGAAGGAAATAGGTCATGGTCACATTGTGACCGCATGGGCAACCGCCTAAACAGAGGCGGTCAGGCTTATAACCGCCTACACAACCGCCTAAACTAGGGCGGTTCCTCAGGCGGATCAGAGGCGGTCACCAGGCGGTTGTGGAGGCGGACGTGTATAGAACCGCCCAAACAGAGGCGGTTCCTTAGGCGGTCAAGACTAAAATCACTCGCGAAACAGTTTTCTTCTTCGCGCCGACTCTGCAACTCGCATCTGCTCCGCCTACCTTAAATCGCTCACGCGTTTCGGCTCTGTCCCCTGCAATAAATGAAGCAATCAATGCTTCAATCAATGAAGCAATCAACTGCAGATCCTCTACGGAAGACTACCTCTTCATTTCTTCTATAAATAACCATTCACTGCAACCTTGTACGAGTGCACGGAGAAAAAACCAGAAAATCACTCACACTCACCTCATCTCATTCTCATTCAGTAAAACACTCCCGTACATCTCAACACTCCATTCATTCCCCAGTTCTCTAACTCTCCAATTCACCCATTTCACTTACAATAACCAACGTACATGTTCTACTCTTCTTTCTCTTCATTTCTCCATTCACTATTCACGTCTCCGTGCTATTATTACGTCCAACCTCTGTCTGACTTATTACCAGTTAATATGTCAGGCTAAGGAGGATTTGCTCCGGGCAAGGTTTTTAATTATGGTTTGTTTAATTATGTAATCAATATTTCTACCGGTTAAAATAAATACAGTTTGTTACGCTTAAAGGTTTTCTCTCACCATTTTAATAAATTACATGAATTTATTAAAATGCTTTCCTAAGTCTATTTTGATCAGACCAGGTGATAAATAGACAGGTTAATTAAGCCGTAAATCTGGAGAAAGCTTATTATGATTTAATAAGTTAGTATTTTCAGATGCAATTATAATTCCTCGAATTTAACGTCCGTTTACATAGTATTGCTCGAACCTTGATTAGGCCGAGCATTTTCTGGTAAACGAGTTCTTAAGGGTCTATGACTTAGTCCTTAGGATAATTACAGGAATTTTGCCAAACTAATATATTAAACCGGTAGAGATAGCATAATTAATCAGATTATATAAAACCTGAACCCGGAGTTCCATTTAATTCATCTGCACTCAGTAATTTTATCTGCTATTTAAATTCTCTAAAAACAAGTCAATTAACTTCCCCCCCTTTTGTGACAAGCTTAGGAGCTATTTTATCTCGCTATAAGTCCCACGGTTTGACCCCGGCCGCTTCTGTCTTCTATACTACTGTGACCGGGTTTTAATTTGCAGCCCGACGGATATTTTGAGTATTAATTTCTTTCTTTTATCAATTTCACCTGTGCTAATAACTCACGATAAATCCACCCTGCATACGCCCCGTACCCTCTTGGCACTAAACTTTCAAGTCTACAAATTACTATGGGTACTTCGCCTTCATGGCGTCGTCTAATTCCCGAGTCGCTTCCTCGACATCGTGGTTAGACCACAAGACTTTCACCATTCGCACTAACTTATGGCGAGTGTCTCTAGTCTTAGAATCAAGGATTCTCAATGGAGTCTTGACATATCTCATCGTCGGCTTGAAGGATAGGTGTTTGGGCTCTAAAACATGAGAAGGATTGGTTATGTACTTCTTGAGTTGTGACACATGAAAGACATCGTGAACACGCCCCAACTCTTCAGGTAATGCTAGTTGGTAAGCCACAGCTCTAACTCTCTCAGTAATCACATACGGCCTTACAAACTTTGGGCTCAGCTTGTCCTTCTGGCCAAATTGAAATATGCCCTTCATGGGTGTAACGCGTAGAAATACCTAATCGCCCATGGCGAACTCAAGGTCGCGTCATCGCACATCCACATAGGATTTCTGTCTATCTTGGGCTGCTTTCATGTTCGCTCTAATCAGCTGAACTTTAGCTTGCACTTGCTCAAGATACTCCGGTCCAATGATGACCGCTTCACTCGACTCCTCCCAACACAAAGGGGTACGACAAGGTCTACCATACAAGGCTTGGAATGGCGACATCTTAATCGAAGCGTGATAGTTGTTGTTGTGTGAAAACTCGATCAGATGAAGCTTATCATTCCAACTCCCCTGAAAGTCTAAGGCACATACTCTAAGCATGTTCTCAAGTGTCTGGATGGTCCTTTCTGTCTGACCGTCAGTCTGTGGATGAAACACGGTGCTAAGCTTCACCTCAGTACCTAGCACTTCCCGTGTCGCTCTCTAGTATCTCGAAAGAAATCTGGTATCTCAGTCAGAAATGATAGTCTTGGGCACTCTGTGGTGTCGAATGATCTCCCGATCGAATAGCTCAATGAGCTTCGCTACCTTCCAGTGTCCCTCATCGGAATGAAGCGGGCAACCTTGGTGAGGCGATCGACCACAACCCAGATCATGTTGAGTCCTCCCCTAGCAGGTGGGAGTCCAACAACAAAATCCATGGAGATATCATGAAATTTTCACTCAGGAATCGGCATAGATTGTACCATTCCGCCCGGTCGTCGGTGCTCAAACTTCACTTTCTGGCAAGTGAGACACCTCAGAACAAACTCTGTAACATCTATCTTCATCCCAGACCACCAGAAGTATCTCTTCATGTCTTTATACATCTTAGAGGCTTCCGGATGGATGGACAATGAAGAACAGTGTGATTCTCGCAGAATGCGATCTCTTAGCTTAGCATTGCTTTGAGGAACGCATAATCTGCCATTCAGCTGGATCAAACCATCTTCATGCAGCTTGAAATCATACTTTTGGCTCTTAAACGTACCATCTATGATCTTCTGTCTGACCTCTGACATGTAGGCATCACTCATCTAAGCGTCTCGCACCTCATCAACCAAGCTAGAAGAGGAGAGTAGCGAATGGAGTGAGTGTGCTCGACGGCTCCGGGCGTCAGCTACAACATTCGCCCTTCCTTCTTTGTATTGAAGGTTGATGTCGTAGTCTGATAGGAATTCCATCCACCTTCTCTGTCTTAGATTCAGTTCTTTCTTGGTGAATACATATTGCAAGCTTTTGTGATCGGAAAAATGGTGATGCTAACCCCATATAGATAGTGTCACCATATCTTCAATGTGAAGACAATGGCTCCTAGCTCAAGATCGTGTGTTGGGTAATTCTCCTCATGTTTCTTCAGCTGGCGGGAGGCATAAGCTACAACCTTGCCATGCTACATGAGTATGCATCCCATGCCTTTGCCTGACGCATCACAATACACCTCGAATCCCTTTGTGCCCTCAGGAGGAGCGAGAATGGGCGCTGAGGTCAACAAGTCTTTCAAGCTCTAAAAGGATTCCTCACAATCATCGGTCCACACAAATGGTGCATCCTTCTTCATCAGTGCCGTCATGGGCTTCGTGACTTTGGAGAAGTCTTTTATGAATCGTTGGTAATGACCAGCTAGACCAAGAAATCTCCGAATGTCGGAAACATTCTTAGGTCTAGGCCATGAACGTACTACTTCTATCTTAGCCGGATCAACAGAGATACCATCGCTTGAGATCACGTGACCTAGGAATGACACCTGATCGAGCTAGAACTCATATTTGGAGAACTACGCATACAGCTGGTTCTCACGCAGTGTCTCAAGTACTCTCCTCAGATGGCGCTCATGCTCGTCTCTGGACTTCAAATACACTTGAATGTCATTAATGAAAACTACAACTGAAGTGTCCAAATGATCACTGAACAACCAGTTCATCAAATCCATAAACTTTGCTGCTGAGTTTGACAGTCCAAATGGCATCACTATAAACTCAAAGTGGCCATATCTCGTACGGAAGCTGTCTTCTCAATATCGGGCTCTCTGATGGCAATCTGATGGTACCCTGATCTGAGATCAATCTTAGAGAATACAGAAGCTCCCTTCAACTGATCGAACAGATCGTCAATACTGGGTAATGGGTATTTGTTCTTCACATTGACTGCATTAAGCTCGCGGTAGTCAATGTAGAGGTGGAGGCTATCATCCTTCTTCTTCACGAAGGGGACAGGTACTCCCCAGGGTGATACGCTCGGGCGTATAAACCCTTTGTCGAGTAGATCTCTTAACTGCTCCTTCAATTCAGCCATCTCTGCTGGTGCTAAACGGTACAGTGCTCTAGCAATCGGACCGGTGCCTTGCACAAGCTCAATCTCAAACTCAACTCCTATTTGTGGTGGCATGCCCGGAAGTTCCTTCGGAAAGACATCCAGGAACTCTGACACTACCGGTATGTCGGTGCTAATCTGGGTCTCTCTCTAGATCTTGCACATAGCAAAGGTATACTTTGTGCCTCTTTCTGATTTTACTGTACATGGATAGGGCACTGATGATCTAAGTCGAAGGCTCTTTGGGCCTCTAGCGGTATGAAACTGTAACCCCAGATGGACTCCTGAGCAGCAATCTATGCTCAGCGCAGAGGATTCACCCCTTATGCCGCTCCAACCAGTTCATCCCGACTATCAAGTCGAATCCAAAGCCATTAAATTCAATGAAGGAAATGGAAAATTCTTCACCCTTGATTCGGATAGTGACAACTCGGTAATTCTTAGTGCATCGCACTCGCTCCTTCGAGGGGAGAGTCCTAATGAAATCTGGTACCTCATCTGCGTCTAGCCCCAACCTCTTCACAAATGATGGTGAAACAAAGGTATGAGAGGCGCCAGAGTCGAATAATATGGAGGCTTCAATGCCGTTTACTGGGAAGGTACCCATGAGGATGGTGCCGCTCTTATCGGCTTGTGCTTCGGTGAGTATACTTAGGGCACCTTCCGTACCGAGTCCATAACCTAATTGTTCATAAGCTCATAAGTATTTATGGTATAATGCAAGTGGGAAAAATTGATAACCAACACTACTTTTATTAATAAACCATTCATCATACATTTGTGCCTCTCTTACACATTGCTAATGTATTACATGGCCTTTACATGGCTAATATTTTCTAAAGGTAAGGTTCAGGCATCCTGGTTTCATGTACGTGGCATTGATTATGGTCGATGGTGCTGTATTCAACTTAATCTTCTTGATATAGTGATACAACATTCTCGACTCTCCACCCATGATCAAGACCTCTCCAGACTTAAGTACAATCTTCTTAATGACGTCCACACGCTTCTGCTTGCCATACAAAAATTTAGCGTCATCACCAATGGACCAAGACACTACGGGCACTCCTTGTTCGAGAGATTTCGTTGTCTCGTCCTTATCTTGGCGTAAACCAAGTCGTCATCCTTCTTGATAGAATCCACTTCAAGTGTAGGTATTGGATCAGCTTCAAGTTGTTGTGCAATTTCCATGACTTGTGTAATAAACGTCTGAAATTGTATGGGTATTTCTGGTGGTGTTGCTCCGTCTTCTAGTATGTCGTGGTATAAGGATTCCAGTCCTTTCCCAAGTACATCATTTTCAGCTTCATCTTCGCTCCTCCGGTAAATTTGGGTGTGTAAAATCCTCCTGAACCCACTCCTAGATGGCTGCAATGTCGGATGATGGCAATTTGTGCTTTGGGTGTCAGGTATCCTTTTAATAAAATCATACATGGTCGGATGACCTGACACTGTTCGTAGGTGAAGTAATGAGTGGTGATGTTGATATCTTCAAGGTTCGGGTTGTTTGATGGTATTGGATAGCAGATATCAAATTTTCCTAAGGTTGTAAGGTTCATCTAACATGAGTTCTAGGTTAATAGCTCAATTCATGTTCATATTCATGTTTTAACTCTACTTATTCATGCATTCACTCAAACAGGCAATTCATACTGTAGACATACTCTCAAGGATTAAAGGTGTTAGTAAGTACCTAAGTCGGTCTTTGTACCGGTCCCATCACGGTCTAGGATGTGCAAGGCTGGCTGTCTCTGTGGTGCGCCCTTCTGAGCACCTCGGGACCCCTGTCCCTGTGATGTCTACTGGGCCTGAGCATCGCAGATGCAACCTCTTTGCCCTTTCGCTGCTTATAGCTCTAGCGGTTACCCTTGGATTTATTGGGGCACTCATAGGATTGGTGGCCCATCTTCTGACAGGTGAAGCATTTCACCTCCCAACCCTAGCAATCTGTGCCGGGGTGGTCATTCTTGCAGTATTGTCAGCTGTAGGCATGGCCGACAAATGATCCTACCCGAGCCGGAACTAGAACCTAAAGCTTTGAGAGTTAGTAGTGCTCGGTGTACTAATATCAGTTCACATGTATATGAATTCAAATTCGGAGTCTTACCCTTAGACGGGTGAGATCTCAGCGGCTTTGCAGCCACTGGCGCAGTGTAGGCGAGCTGTAGTGGCTCAGCTGTCTTGCCTTTCTCAACTTAGGCACTGCTATCTCCGGGGATACTCTTTTATGGCGGGTGCGTGTACTTCCCTATCTTCTTCTTCCAGTCTTTGTTCTGATTCTGCTCATCAGAACCATTACCATTGTGGTTAGACTTGCGCTTAAGCGCATTATCCTCGTCCCTCGGCTGGACAGTAATCTCAACTCTCGAAGCGCATGGCAACACTCCTGATAATTGGATGTCAGATGGCTTTCTATGCATATTAAGGTATTGTCTGATATTGACTACGACATTAAGGATCTAAAGCGTTGTTTACCTGAAGAGAGGTAAATTGGGTATAACCCATGCCATACCGGAGGTGATGGCTTAGGCCACCATAGAAGCGGTCGACCAAGACCTGGCCGGTATACCCTAGGTCAGGTAGTAGTCGGAGGATAGAAGTGAAGGTGGTGTAGTATTCATCGACAGTCATCCTGTCAGTCATCGTCAAAGCATCAAGCTCTAGCCGTTTCTTCATCTTGACATGCTCCGGATAGTATTTCACTCGGAGTAGTGCGGTGAAGGCTTCCCAATCGAAAGCGGGGTCAGTGACGTACTCGCCCTTGACTAGCTTCCACCAGTCCATGGCAGCACCCTTCAAATAGTAGGCGGCTATCCTCACCCTCACTCCAGCAGGAGCCTTGAGGGTCTCGAAGGTTGTCTCCATCTCGGAGATGTAATCCTCGAGCTTAGCCGGGTCACTCTCGCCCTTAAAGCAGGTAGGTCGAAGATCAGCTACGACCTTTACCCAATTGGGTTCTCGGAGTTGAGGTGAGTCGGGCTGTTGTTGTTGTTGTTGTTGTTGTTGGTTTTGCTGGGCTTGCTGGGTCTACTGGACAGCCGCTATCACTTGTGGTAGCATCTGCTACCATAGCGACGACGATCTCAACTATCGTCTGAGTGCTAGGTCCCTCAGCAGACCCTTCATGTCCTTCACCACGACCGCGTCCTCTGCCTGACATCTGAACAAGCATTTAATATGCTTTAGGTACTGAGACCACAAGGCCTTGGGTTTAAACAGTTGTATCGTCCTTTCAGACGTTAAAGGGTTTCCGTTATCTTTAACGGTTATTCAAGGTTAGTCTTTTTACTTCCCCGTTGTGTAACGGTTGTAATCCTAACTTGGCAATCACTATACTTGGTAATTTCTAGACATCAGAGCGTAGATACCACTTTTTGTAACACCCTTACCGCTAATCCTCTAATTATGACTTAATCGTCTCGGGCGTTAAACTAATCACAGCAGAATTTCTCTAACTAAGATGAGTGATACAATGCTGTTAGCCGCTCATGCGACTAACAAGGCCTAAAATTACAAACAGTTACGATCTGATGAATATAATTACCAAGCTTACTTAAAAACATTCCATAACAACTCCTACCACAATTGATTACCGAGTATCTAAGTGCATAGTTTAATTACATCAATTCTAAAAACCAAAAAGGTTTACATAATTCTCCACAATAAAAAAAGTGTACTACATAGTACACCGGCTAAACAAAAAGAGGCTACACGCACGTGTACAACTCAGTACACTGTCAGAGCTCACTAACTAACAAAAGCTTAACAACCTGGTCACATCTCGACCCTCAACACTCGCGGGTACCTAAAAAATAAACATTGGCCCTAAAGGGCTCCGCACAACTGCTGGCATGAAATTCACATACCCCGCGTGCTAATGGGGGTACGCCGACTATTTGGTCGCATACATGGAGTTCGTTTTATTTTAAGCGACATGCTGAATATAACACATTATAATCATGCAAGGCATCACTCAACATAAGGCATAACACAAGAAAGGAAATAATAATTCACACATCATTAAGGCCTTGAAATTCTCTTCTCAAGTTCTAGCCTCATCTCTTAGTTAGTTAATTTCTCATCCGGGTTAATCGGATGTTCTTAACTCGTGTCTCTTGATCATATGACTCACACTAGTCATGATCCTTATTTTCTCAATTATTCTTACTCTTGAATAATCATTAAGTTAAGTCGGTTGACCTCTGGGCAGAGATAGACAATCTCACAACCGAGCTTTAGGTTGGCTTACTTCCTTGGGTTGCGACCATACGGTTCGGAACCATGATGGGAAGGCTAGGGCGGAATTTGGAAACAATCTCTCTTTCCTCTTCATTCTCACGCGTGGCCGAAACTCTATCAAACTTCTCACACCCCCAACTACTCAAGTTCTTAGAGTTAGGAAAGTTATAAGGTTCGGGAGTTAGCGAGAAGTCTCATTCACAAGTCATTGTTAGCACACTTGCATATTCGAACAATTCAAGTTTCAATCATCAATCATGCATTTCATGAGTTATACAAACTTCATAGGTTAGTCACAACCCATTCAAGGATAGAAAATCACATTATATAGGGAATTGCAATAAACCATATTATGCATTTTATCTTGATTAGGTGAGAGCAAGTAAACACACCAGCACACAAGCGAGGTCACCTCGTTAGCATACAGGGCATGAGAAAATCATACCGTTCACCGTAGGTCTTTGATCACCGACTCTCCTCCAGAGTCCAACTATTCGAATCCTATAACATACATGGAATTGGGCGGTTTATTACCTATAATTAACCTAACTCATTTCATCTTTAACGTTTCCCGGTTTACCATTACTAACTCCTTGTAATACAAACACTTTCACATAAGTCATTCACTTCTCATTAGTTCTTAAGCTTGTTTATACCACTAATGACCATTAATTAAGTCTTAACAATCTAATATTATCAATACCATTCAAAGCCCCACCTTAAAATTCCATTAATGTAGTGTTTAAGGCAAATTTAGCTTGGTCTGGGACCTTGTCCGGGTCCCAAGTCCCGGACCAATACTTTGATGAAGTTTCGGCTGTTTTTAATGGGTGGTCTGCGTCCTTGTACTGGACTCAAGTCCTGGACCACACCCTGGCATAACTCTTGACTGAATTTTCATATTGGTCCGGGACTTGGTCCTGGACCTAAGTCCCGGACCCTGCTACATTTTGACAGATTTTTACACTTCAGTTTTTGTTTTAAGTCTAATTTTTTACCCGTTTCTTCCCTAATCTTTCCCCAAGCATCTAAACATGTTTTAACACCATTTTGACACTTTAAACCTTCCTAAATCATTCACTAACTCAATCACTCAAATCTTGGTTAAATTACCCAATTTTCGTCTTAGTTCTCCTAGAAGTTTATAAGTGTAGTTTTTGTTTTCTTTCTTTCCTCTATCTCAATGGTTCATCACTAATGCTATTCTAGTTATGGAACTTGCATTATTTTAATTCCATGTTCTACCCAACTACACAATTCTTTCTAATCAAATTCCAAGGTGATTAAATACCCAAAATCAACTCTAAAACACACCTAGACCAACCTAGGTTATTTCTACTCATTTAATACCTAAGTCATCTAGTTTAGCTACAGAAATATTGGCATGGTTTCCCCACTATTTTAGACATTCACAAAGCATCATTTTTCAGTTCCTAACATCATTAACTAACCATATCCACAAGGGACACTAGCAGCACACAAATTGTTCAATATACTCACATATTTTTCCAGCACAATCACAATCTACTTCACTTGGCTTCAAAGCCTTTAATCATCATTTAAACAACACTTAAATGACTCAACTCATTACCCACCATTGCAGTAGCATAAACAACCACACAATCAACATTAAAAATCTGTTTCACAAGACATATAAAATCAGCTCAAGGTAATTTACCTTGGTGTTTTTATAGCTTTCTTTCCTTCCTTTCTCTTCTCCTTTCCTTTGTTCTTTCTCTCTTATTTACTCTTGTATCTCAACCAGTAAGAGGGGTGTTTTGCTGATGCTACAGCCCACCCACAAACTATAACACCAACTTAAAAACTAACCCTTAAATTAACCTAGGATTGAAGAGAGGTTTAAGGCTTTAAAGAAGGGCATTACCTTGCACTTCTTGATGGAGTTTTTGGACAGCAAAACAACAAGCTCCAGCACCTCTTGGAAGGGCTAAGAACCGGCTGGAACAAGGGGGAACAAGAGCTCAAAAATCTGGAAATTCTAGATTGCAAAAAAGAGCTAGAAAAGAGGGATTATCAGACTACTTTTTACCTTAGAATAACAAGGAGATGAAGGAGCTCACAATGGTGTTCTCAAATCTTCAATGGAGCTTCAGCCATGGAGATGAAAGTTGAGGTTTTCGAATTTTGAAAGGATGAAAATGTTCTCCAAGATGAGAGGAGTTTAGTGGTGTAATATTTGTAGCATTTGGACTAGATTTGAGCCTTCAAAAATGACAAAGAAGAGAGGGCTGTGAGAGGGGCTTACAAATCACCATGGATGGCTGAAGGAGGAAGGAGAAGTCTGGTGAGAGAGGGTTCCAACATGAGAGAGGGGAATGAGAATAGGAGAGAGAATTAGAAAAGTGCTTTTACTTTATTCTTTTTGTCCTTTCGTGCATAAGAGTGAATAAAGTAGTTGGGAGATGGGCTGATAAATCATATCACACACACAAAAGGGGGGAATGACAGTTTTTTATTTACAAAAGGGAGAGGGGTATTTTGGTTTTATTACACTTAACACCGTATAAGTTCCCGTGCTTATACTATTTACTAACCGGAGCCTGTTTTCCGGAATTTTCTCGTTTAATTAAGTTTAATGGCTTTAGACCTTCACTAATGTTTAATTATAGATTTTTGATTAACTATAATTTTTACGAGTCTATTAAACCCGCTTAAAGTCACGTTTTTCCGGTTTCCTAGAACGTGCTTTAAGGCTTGTTTACGTTTTAAACCCATTTTATGGATCTGTTTTCTGCGGGAATCGTTCCCACATATTTATTTATGCATAATTAATCTTTTAAAATAGTCATTAGCCTAATTAATCACTATTTTTAAGTTCGAGGTATTTCACATAAAGAGGCTAACCATTTGCTCCTTATCCATCTGGCCCCATTCTAGACAGACAGAATTAAGCTAGTCGACAGAGGCTACATCCGTGGTAACTTGCTTCGGGCGTTGGAGATTGTCTAAATCCCGCCATTTCTTGACCACATGGAAATTGATAAATATATGAGTCATATTGTCTTAACCACTACAAAAAGGTACACTTATCCTGAGAAACCTTCCCACATCTGTACGCAAGGAGTGCCTGTTCGGATAAAACCTAACGGCAAGTGTACCGGTCAATTCTAGCAAGTTTTAATAGAGAGTAATCCCTAAGTATCGAACCAGAGGAGACGATGTGTCTAGTTTAATCTTTACTAACCGAATTAAAATAAAACAGGAAATTGGGGTTTGATTTGATGACAATTAAAAGTGTAAACGGCATGCGAAACAATAATAAGCAGGAAAAATAAATGTTGTGAAACTGATTTGGAGAAGAAGATCCCGGTTTACTACTGCACCCTAAATCCGTGATTCCTATCCCTAAGTGATTTAAAAGATAATTCTGAGTAAAACCCTAGAACTAAGATAATTTACCTCCGGTCTCCCGCTTAGCAAATACTAGTTAATAAAGAAAGAATTCTAACTCTCGTTACGAACCCACTGTTTACTAACCGCCTTAAGGACAATCTAGTTTATTAGTCAATTAGCTATTTAGAGGAATTACCGTCTCTAAACTAACCGGTTATTTTCCTGAATTCAATTGAAAGCCGCAGTCGTCACATATAAGCTAACAAAATACTAATCCTTATAATTGGCCAAATTATAACGATTAAAGAAATTAAGCAAGAAAAATAACTTTACTCAATTAAATTGCATTAAATCACAAAGGAACAGGAATAGTCAATTTAGGGATACATAGCAAACCGAAATCTAAGGGAACTACTCAGCCATTGACATGTTTACAATAAGCTTAGTAATAATAGAGAACAAGAAGAAACTCTGTTCTGAGACTTCTGGTGAAGTCTCCGTGGTGAACCCCTTTCTGTGCTCTGCTCCAAACTCCAAACCAGACTCCAAGCTCTCAAACTAATTCTCTCTGTGTTGTGATTATTCTGTGCGCTCCCAGATGTGTCTACTCACGTTGGCTGGCCTTTTCTTTTATAACAAACAGAATTTTATCTTCTAATTTATCTCTAGTCTACCCTAATCTAAAGCGACGGTCAACAGAAATTAAAAGGGAGATATTAATTCCGTTACGCGACGAAACAAATCTCCGCGCTCCGTATGTATTGTTCCGGGTTTCAAACCCATATGCAAACCCGGAACATATGAAATTTAAGGCAGTAGCTTCTCCGTCTGTATTGTTCCGGGTTTCAAACCAACATGCAAACCCGGAACATATGAATTTTTAGGCAGAAAGTCTCGCCCTGGTATGTTCCGGGTTTCAAACCATTCCTCAAACCCGGAACAAGCCTGAAATTAGGCAGAATGTTCTGCGACGAGGGGATCCGGGTTTATAAACCCAGATGCAAACCCGGACCCTCTATAAAGTGCAACAGTGATGAATGAAAATCTGTATTTGACTCTGGTTTGACTTCCCATGTTGCTCTAACCTCTAAAATCTTCATTTAAGCACTTTGTTGAGTATTTTATCCTGAAAACATATGAAATCGATCACTGGAGACAAATATAACAATGAAGAGTAATTAAAGCATTAAAGAGGAAAGTTAATGTCATAAAGTAGAAAATTAAGCATGAATTAGTCTAGTAAACTTTAGACAAATTCCTGACTTATCAACTTCCTCACACTTAATCTTTGCTTGCCCTCAAGCAAATAGAAACATACTAAAGTCTTACAGAAGGGAGCCGTCAGTTCAGAACTGTGCACAAGGAGATCTAATAATGAAAAGCAGTCATAGAGAACAATGATCCACACTTGCAGGTTTTTATAAACAGTGAATTGAGAAGTATTTTGCAAGAACTTAAGGCACATAGTAAAACCATTGACTCCAATTTCACTCAGGGACTACTTTCCAATTAACTTTCCACAATCCATGGACGACAAGGGGTGAGAAGTAATATCTTATTCCATATTACCTTTCATCACCACGTACTCATAATCAAGAAAGACTTTGCACTTTGCATTTGAAATTAGCAAATTTCTTCAACTTTCTAAACAAGCATTTACTTTCTCTTTTATATCCCTCAGACTTTTCTCTCCATTCATGTAGCGGTGTTGGGTCTTCTATCCCAGATCAGATGACCTTAGGTAGATGGGTGATGAGGCACCCCGAGGACTTAATTACCAAATGGGCGAGGCCTGTTTTCTGGGTTAAAAGTTCGATTAGAGGAGTACCTTGCCTTTGTCCTTCCTTCCTTTCATTCAATAATCATTCCCAAAGTCCCCAAGTGAAATCAAAATCAAATAGTTGCACTAATAGGCTTAACTTTTTAAAGAAGAAATAGACAAACATTAGTTAAAAACTGTACATACAAGAAGTGCAACCAGAATTCCCACAACTGTTTTCCACCTCCGACCTCATAAGAACTAGTGCTACTCGTGCGGTGTTCCAAACCAACTTAACCAACCACTGAATAAGACTCAGGTATGTTATGCAACCAAAATATTTTTTTGAGGGCCAACAAAAATATTGTGCAAATGGAACGATTGTCTTGAAAGAAAATTGGTCAAAATTAGCACATTCGAATGAAATTGATCATGAATATGAGTATGTGCAATTTCCCTTCCTCACACTCAAAACTTAGCAATGCCCTCATTGCTTCATGAAAATGATTAAGATGGAATGAAAACAAAACTTCCAGAAAACAACGTTTGAAAAATAAAAGAAGTTAGAAAATCACGCCCCTGGGGTATGGTGAGGACAACGTCCTCACACTTATGCAAAACAGCGGGGTGTTGAATTCTGCAGAAATTTCGATAGAGCTTCCTTTGAATTTCCTCAGTACCTCACACGCATCAAAAAGCAGCCCTGTAGCTCAAGAAATACAACCAAAGCCAACACGAACTTGCAGATAAACAGTAAGTGTATAAGTGATACATCATAGTGCAGCGATGGTCGTAATGAAACAAGTAGTAGCCGAATCCAAAGTAAGATAGAATTACAACCCAAAAGAAAAATATCTCAGAAGCAAACACATTAAAAGATCTGAAAAGAGAGAGAACGAAACAACCCAAACTCCAAAATCCTAGGAAGGTGGTGGAAGCTGTGACCCATGCTGAAGATGCCATGCCTCCATACGGGCAAAGCGTGTATCGTACTCAGCCATCCGCGCATCCTGGCGAACCTCAGCAGCGTGGCGGCGCGCCTCCAAAGATGTCAGGCGAACTCCATAGTTCTGAACCTGAGTAGACAGATCGTCAAGGCGCGAGCCAAACTCATCAAAGCGGGCAGTACACACCCCTTGCCAATCTCGAAACTCTGTCATTAGCTCCTCAAAATCTTGCGTTGGCGCTACGGCAGGTCCACCATCTCCCTGAATCTGTGAAGGCCCGGCCCATCAGCACCAGCAGCTCGGGCAGCTCTCTCACCCGGTCGGGCACGGCGACGCTTAATCCAACCATCTCCTATCTTCTCCCACTGAAAGCGATGCATCGCTGTCATGTCCAGAGGAGGAGCGGAATGCTGAGGCCGCTCATCACTGAAGTCAACTTCTCTTTCTCAAAAAGATACTGCAGAAAATGTGGGAAAAGCAAGAGAAGCGGTGCTGTCCACATCCATGATACGTAAAACATGATTAAAAACAGCAGCAGAGAAAATAATAGGACAGGCGCCGCTAGAGAACTCATCATCCAGCAGATGACGCATGAAGAAAAACAATCCACAGCGTTCAAGTCAGCACACCCTCGGGCGGACATTATGCATAATAATAGCCAGAAGCAACCGCTCAATCGGAGTCTGCATTTGTCCCCTGTCACGACCTGCTTATCCCTTGAAGACCGTTGTTGACGGTTCGGAACCTCAGGGTTATTCACCACCAGCCTCAGATATGTTCCTTTGCCCGTCTCTTATCATTTTCATAATTTTTCCTACGTTCCCTAAGCACATTATTATCAAAAACATCTTGCACTCCAAAGTACTCATCAACACCCTGATAATCTCATGTACTCCCCTTTATCACCGCGCTATTATATCGCTCATCCTCCTTCTCAGCATTGCATAAATAACTTAACCAATCTTGGGTAATAACACCCCCCCAAGACGCAACAAGCCCGCCCAACCCTTAGCACAAACAGTTTGTAAATCAAATTCATTAATTAACTCCTCAGACACTGACCTCTCCGGAATAATTTTCCGGTCCTTGACGTTGTACCAATCAAAGGCAGCATCGCTAATGAAATCGGCACGCACTGATTCTCGATATTGGACCGGTGTGTTGGTGCAGGTGGCGCAGCCGATGAAGAAGCACCCGCAGCGGTGGAACGTCTCGTGCGCTTCGGAGGCATACTCACCAATCAGAAAAATTCGAAGACGATGACGGGGTGAGTTCGGGACTGGCAAGGGAGGTGGTGATGTCGTGGTGCAAATTTGGGCGGCGGGACAGGTGTGGCGAGGGAGGTGGTGAATGAGCAATAAGATGAGGACGGTGGCACCGGCAATGGGGGCAAGGTCGGGTGACTAGGCTGAGGCGAGGAAAATGGTGGCGCGGGTTTGGGGCGAGTTTGGAGTGGAGTATGGGTGTGGTGAAGTGAGGCAACGCGGGCTGGCGAGTTCGGGCTAGGGTAGATGCAATGGAGCTGGGAGATGGAGGCTGGGTCGGGAGAGTGAGAGCGGCGCGAGGAAGATGGTGAAGTGTTAGGGATTGTAAACTCGCGGCCTTTTTTTTTCTGCAGGCAATGTGTTCCGGGTTCCAAACCCGTCCTCAAACCCGGATGACATCAAAAATTAGACAGAAGGTCACCGCGTATGCGATCCGGGTTCAAACCCTCCTCAAACCCGGATGACATCAAAATCGTGCCAGTGAGTAGTGCGCCTGTGGTCCGGGTTGCAAACCAGAGCAAACCCGGATGACATCAAAATGTGCCAGTAACGTCGCCCAGCTGTTGGTCCGGGTTGTAAACCCCTCTTCAAACCAGGAAGCCCTTAAAAGTGGCCAGAAACTCATATAGATGACAGATGTTCCTCCAAACTCCTGAATTCACCTTAAAAATCATGTAAAACTAACAAAACATGTCTAATAAGCACGTTAGCCAAAATAAAGAATAAAACATTAAACCTACGAGAAATAAACAAAAACGAAATAATAAAACTCACAAAACTGGGTTGTCTCCCAGCCAGCCGCCCGTCTTTTCGGTCTTTGGCTAGACCATGCATTGGAAATCAGTATGGAGGATCAAAGACGTGATCACCGAATGGACTTCAGCAATGTCACCACTGAGATAATGCTTCAGCTGAGACCCGTTACTTTGAATGTTTCCCCTTCTGTATTGATTAAATCGATAGCTCCATAGGGCGAGACATTTGTCACTGTAAACGGTCCAGACCAACGAGACTTTAGCTTCCCTGGAAACAATTTCAGACGGGAGTTGAATAAAAGAACCTTGTCTCCAACGTGAAACTCACGCTTGACCAATAACTTATCATGCCACTTCTTTGTTTTCTCCTTGTAAATTTGGCGTTCTCATAAGCTTCCTCTCTAAATCCTCGAGATCACACAGCTGTAACTTACGCTTCTCACCGGCCTTTTTCAGATCAAAATTCAGTGCCTTGAGTGCCCAAAAAGATTGTGCTCAGCTCCACAGGTAAGTGACACGCCTTGCCGAAAACCAACTTGTACGGGGACATACCTAAGGGTGTTTTAAATGCAGTGCGGTATGCCCACAAGGCGTCATCCAACTTAAGGGACCAATCTCGCCTCGAGGATGTGACAGATTTCTGCAGTATCCACTTAATTTCTCTGTTGGTGATCTCGGCTTGCCCGTTTGTCTGTGGATGATACGGTAAAGACACCTTATGTCGCACCCCATATTTCTGTAGAAGAGCCTCAAACTGCTTGTTACAGAAATGTGTACCCCCATCACTGATGATCGCTCGTGGAACACCGAAACGGGTGAAGATATTCTTCTTTAGAAACTTGAGTACCACTCTTGCATCATTGGTCGGCTGCTATCGCCTCAGCCCACTTGGTAACGTAATCCACAGCACCAGATGTAAAGGTTACCTTGGGAGATGGGAACGGCCCCATGAAATCAATACCCCACAGATCGAACGGCTCAACCTCCAGGATCGAATTCAATGGCATCTCATGACGTCTGGATAAATTCCCCTGCCTCTGACATTGGTCACAAAGAAACGAATTGATAACAGTCCTTATTCAGATTCTTCCAGAAGAAGCCAGCCTCCAAACTTTCGCGGCTGTCCTAGCCGGTCCAAAATGACCTCCTGCTTCTCTAGAATGGCAGTGTGTCAGGATGTCTCTAGCCTCATCCTCATCAGAACACAACGACGTATCATACCATCTGCGCATACCTTGAACAGAAACGGGTCGTCCCAAAGGTAGTGCTTGACTGTGGAGAAGAACTTCTTCTTCTGCTGATACGATAGCTCTGGAGGAATAATACCCTTGGCTAGGTAGTTGGCAATATCAGCGTACCAAGGGTCCGTGAATGGCCGATCATGAAGACATACTCATCAGGAAATACTCATTGATTGGCCTGCCATCGTCAGGAACTTCCATACGGGATAAGTGATCCGCCACTCCATTCTGCGCTCCAGGTTTATCTCTAATCTCAATATCAAATTCCTGCAAAAGCAAAATCCAACGGATCAAACGAGGTTTAGCATCAATCTTTCCAAAGAGATACCTGAGGCGAATGGTCGGTATGCACGATGACTTTGCTGCCAATGATGTACGGTCGAAACTTATCACAAGCAAAGACGATCGCCAACAGCTCCTTCTCCGTCATGGCATAGTTCTTCTGCGCCTCATTCATAGTCTTACTCGCGTAGTAGACTATCCTCAATACCTTGTCATGCCTCTGACCCAAAGCTGCTCCCAATGCGTAGTCACTAGCATCACACATAATCTCAAAAGGCAACGACCAATCAGGAGCAACAATAATAGGTGCAGAAATCAATTTAGCTTTGAGCAAATTAAACGCATCTAAGCACTCCTTTGTAAACTCAAATTTAGCATCCTTAAGTAATAAATCACAAAGAGGCTTAGAGATCTTAGAAAAATCCTTGACAAAACGCCTATAAAAACCTGCGTGACCGAGAAAACTTCGAACATCCTTTACCGAAGATGGTGGTGGCAACTGCTCAATGACTTCAACCTTGGCCTTGTCCACCTCGATCCCCTTCTTAGAAATCTTGTGACCGAGCACGATGCCTTCCTGCACCATGAAGTGGCACTTCTCCCAATTGAGCACCAAGTTAGTCTCCCTGCATCTAGCTAAGATCAAATCCAAGTCTTTCAAACATGCATCAAAAGTTGGTCCAAAAACAGAAAAATCATCCATAAAAACTTCGATGCACTTCTCAATAAAATCAGCAAAGATAGCAGTCATGCAACGTTGAAAAGTACCAGGTGCATTACATAAACCAAAAGGCATGCGACGATAAGCATAAGTACCATATGGACATGTAAAAGTAGTTTTCTCTTGGTCCTCCTTAGCAATTGGAATTTGAAAATAACCAGAGTAACCATCTAAGAAACAGTAATATTCTTGTCCTGCAAGCCTCTCTAGCATCTGATCAATAAATGGAAGGGGAAGTGATCTTTCCTAGTGGCGGCATTTAACTTCCTATAATCAATGCAAACTCTATGCCCAGTAATAGTACGCTGAGGAATTAATTCACCTTTATCATTAGGAACACAGTTAAACCCCCTTTCTTGGGTACTACCTGAGTGGGACTTACCCATTCGCTGTCAGAGATTGGATAGATTATACCTGCATCCAGTAGCTTGATAACCTCCTTCTTGACTACCTCTTTCATGTGCGGGTTCAGTCGCCGCTGGGGCTGTCTCAATGGCTTGTAATCCTCCTCAAGATAAATGCGGTGAGTGCAGAATGTCGGAGCAATGCCTTTGATATCAGCAATGGACCATCCTAGTGCCTCTTTGTTTCTCCTCAAAATCTGCAACAATGCTTCCTCCTGTTCATCAGTCAAAGCATTAGATATAATAACAGGTAAATCAGTAGGAGGAACAAGGAAAGCGTATTTAAGATGACTAGGAAGCGGTTTAAGCTCAAGA
The DNA here is from genome assembly GCA_023374045.1 of Limonium bicolor. Classification (NCBI taxonomy): domain Eukaryota; kingdom Viridiplantae; phylum Streptophyta; class Magnoliopsida; order Caryophyllales; family Plumbaginaceae; genus Limonium; species Limonium bicolor. Next base: position 88,197,376 of record CM041776.1, read on the forward strand.
GAGGGTGGTGATTCCACAGAAGGAGCTAGTGTCTTTGGAACTCGGTCCAGCGGTTCCTCCTCGATCTGTGGTTCTTCCTATATGGCCTCCCAGCAGAGAGCTGAAACGCTGCAGTAGAAACCTCAGAGTCATCATGTGGTCTCTATGAATCCACCAAACACTTCTCCAACGCATCCAGCTCCGTGGGGCTGTAAGAATAATCCTGCATCAAAGTGTCAATACAATCCAAACTAAAGCAGGCATGAACATCAGAAGGGTGAGTGGCAGCCTTGGTCATATCAAAAACAAGCTGCTCATCATGTAAACGCAATATAATCTTCCCTCCTTCAACATCAATAAGGGTCCTTGCTGTTCGCATGAATGGTCGACCTAGAATAAGTGGTACTACCTTATCTTCCTCCATGTCCAAAATAACAAAGTCAGCAGGAAAAGCAAAGGTACCAACTGAAACAATTAAATCTCTAACCACACCTCTAGGTAGGATAATCGACCTATCAGCTAGTTGCAAAGTAATTCGAGTTGGCTCACATTCTCCTAGACCAAGCTTCAAATACATAGATAATGGCATCAGATTAATACTTGCACCCAAGTCACATAAACCCTTACCACAATTCACATTACCTATCGCGCAAGGTATGACCGGAGTACCTGGATCATCAAGCTTAGGCGGAAGCTTCTTCGAAAGCACAGCTGAAACGCTCTCAGTAAGCTGCACAGTGTCCTTCTCCACTAAGGACCGTCTGTTGGACAGGATGTCCTTCATAAACTTCGCATATATTGGCATCTGCTTCAAAGCTTCAGAAAAAGGAATGTTAATGGTCAGTTTCTTAAAAATAGTCAAAAACTTACCAAACTGCTCATCCAAGTCCCTCTTCTTCAACCGGTTTGGAAAAGGAACTGGCGCTTCAGCAACTGCGCGTCGTGGAGGTGTGGAAGTCTTAGTAGTCTTGCTAATTGCCACCTCCTCTTCAGCTGGTGGCTCCTCCTGGGAACCTGCTGGTGCAGTTTCTTCTGCTCAACATTGGGAGAGGGACCTCAACTTCAGGGACCACCGGGTCAAGCTGTGTACCACTCCTCAACGTGATAGCCTTGGCATGCTCTCTCGGATTCTGCTCCGACTGACTAGGCAAGGAACCCAAAGGACGCTGAGCTAACTGCTGAGATATCTGAGACAGCTGAGTCTCGATATTCCTATTGAATGTCCTCTGATCATTGTTGAAGGTTCTTTGCTCTTGATTGAAAGCTTCCAGCTCATTAAACTTCTTCGTATTCACTGAGATGAAATCATTCATCCTGGCCAGAACTGCATCCATACTAGAAGACGCTCCAGCACCTGAATTTTGTGCTTGCTGATTCTGCAGTGGCTGCTTCTGATAGGAAGGATTGTACTGCTGCTGAGGCCTCTGATTGTAATTGTTGTTACCACCAGCTTGGTAACGGTTTTGCTGCTGAGCTTGATAACCCGGATTTCCTTGATTCCCAAAGTAATTACCCGGCCTGTTACCAACATAGTTCGCTGCCTCTTCTTGTGGTGGAGAACACTGGCACATGTTAGAAGCTCTACCACAGTACTCGCACGGTGGATAAACCTCAGGAGCTGCTGCACTGGACTGTGGATTCATAACTGCACACATACGCTCAAACTGCTTCGACTTCGACATTGCCTCTCTTGGCAGCCAAGAAAGTGTTTGAATCTACTTCATAAACCCCAGCTGGTTTCTTCGGTGCAGCTTCTCCTGCTCTTGTACCTCCCCACTGATTCGCTGCTGTAGTGATAGTATCTAACAACTCCTTAATTCGTGTAATAGGCAGCTCCATCAAACTTCCTCCAGCACAAGTATCAACCAACAACCGGCTAGACGGATCCAAATCCTTGTAAAAGGACTGCAGTATAACCTCTTCACCTAGACCGTGATGTGGTACCTTCCTCACTATTCCCTTAAAACGCTCCCAAGCTTCAGACAAGGACTCACCAGCAAACTGTTTGAAGTTTGTAATCTCTCCTCTCATGGTCAGCATCCGAGAGGGTGGGAAGTACTTTGCCAAGAATGCATTAGCCAGCTCGGTCCAACTGGTGATACTGTCAGGCGTCAACGAGTTCAACCACTCAGCGGCTCTATCCCTCAGAGAGAATGGAAACAGAGTGAGCCGGGCCACCTCCTGCGAAGCTGGTGTCGAACACGCTCCTACCAATCTCAGGAATGTAGTGAGATGGACATTCGGATCTTCAGTAACCGTCCCGCTGAACTGAGGCGCGTTCATCACCATGGTCACATAGTGAGTCTTGAACTGCCACTGCACTCCTGCTGGCAATGCTGGAATCACAATTGGCGACACCAACCCTTCAACACTTGGACGGGTGTAGTCCCTCATCTGTCTCTCGTTGTTCGCCATATTCACTGGTGGTTGAACTTCCGGAACCTCTTCACCAACAGGTGGTCGAGCACCTTCTCCTCAACTGGTGGATCCAGGTTCAAGTCTCTTCGAAGTTGTCTTGCGAATCTCTCGATCTCAAGATTGAGCTCGAACTCTGGTTCTCCTGCAGAACGGGTTTTGACCATAAACCGAGAGTTAGTAAACTGAAACTATAATAGCGCAAATTAAAAGGGAAGCAGTAATTAGAATAAAATAACAGAAAATCAGAAAAAGATAAAAAGAATTTAACCCACAAAAATATGCAGATAAAATTTCCTAACTACTAAGCACAGAATATTCAAATAAAGGAATAAAATCAGAAATAAAATCTAAAAGATAAAAGAATACCTAAAACAAAATCTAGACAGAAACAAAACAGAACAAAGATAAAATAACTAAAATAATAAAGCTATCCTAATAACTAAACTAAATAAAATCTGACGTTAAACAAAACAATAAGAAAATTAAAAACAGAAAAACTGAAAAGAATAAAACAACCAAAATCGAATGAAACAGAACAATTAAAATAAAGAAATTAAAACACAAACTAAACAAAGAAAACGAAATAAAGACTAAACTAAATAACCGTGCCTCCCCGGCAACGGCGCCAAAAACTTGTTGGGATAAAACCTAACGGCAAGTGTACCGGTCAATTCTAGCAAGTTTTAATAGAGAGTAATCCCTAAGTATCGAACCAGAGGAGGCGATGTGTCTAGTTTAATCTTTACTAACCGAATTAAAATAAAACAGGAAATTGGGGTTTGATTTGATGACAATTAAAACTGTAAACGGCATGCGAAACAATAATAAGCAGGAAAAATAAATGTTGTGAAACTGATTTGGAGAAGAAGATCCCGGTTTACTACTGCACCCTAAATCCGTGATTCCTATCCCTAAGTGATTTAAAAGATAATTCTGAGTAAAACCCTAGAACTAAGATAATTTACCTCCGGTCTCCCGCTTAGCAAATACTAGTTAATAAAGACCGAATTCTAACTCTCGTTACGAACCCACTGTTTACTAACCGCCTTAAGAACAATCTAGTTTATTAGTCAATTAGCTATTTAGAGGAATTACCGTCTCTAAACTAACCGGTTATTTTCCTGAATTCAATTGAAAGCCGCAGTCGTCACATATAAGCTAACAAAATACTAATCCTTATAATTGGCCAAATTATAACGATTAAAGAAATTAAGCAAGGAAAATAACTTTACTCAATTAAATTGCATTAAATCACAAAGGAACAGGAATAGTCAATTTAGGGATACATAGCAAACCGAAATCTAAGGGAACTACTCAGCCATTGACATGTTTACAATAAGCTTAGTAATAATAGAGAACAAGAAGAAACTCTGTTCTGAGACTTCTGGTGAAGTCTCCGTGGTGAACCCCTTTCTGTGCTCTGCTCCAAACTCCAAACCAGACTCCAAGCTCTCAAACTAATTCTCTCTGTGTTGTGATTATTCTGTGCGCTCCAGATGTGTCTCTCACGTTGGCTGGCCTTTTCTTTTATAACAAACAAATTTTATCTTCTAATTTATCTCTAGTCTAATCTAAACGACGCCAACAGAAATTAAAAGAGATATTAATTCCGTTACGCGACGAAACAAATCTCCGCGCTCCGTATGTATTGTTCCGGGTTTCAAACCCATATGCAAACCCGGAACATGAAAATTTAAGGCAGTAGCTTCTCCGTCTGTATTGTTCCGGGTTTCAAACCATATGCAAACCCGGAACATATGAATTTAGGCAGAAAGTCTCGCCCTGGTATGTTCCGGGTTTCAAACCATTCCTCAAACCCGGAACAAGCCTGAAATTAGGCAGAATGTTCTGCGACGAGGGGATCCGGGTTTATAAACCCAGATGCAAACCCGGACCCTCTATAAAGTGCAACAGTGATGAATGAAAATCTGTATTTGACTCTGGTTTGACTTCCCATGTTGCTCTAACCTCTAAAATCTTCATTTAAGCACTTTGTTGAGTATTTATCCTGAAAACATATGAAATCGATCTGGAGACAAATATAACAATGAAGAGTAATTAAAGCATTAAAGAGGAAAGTTAATGTCATAAGTAGAAAATTAAGCATGAATTAGTCTAGTAAACTTAGACAAATTCCTGACTTATCACCTATTCACGTTATTTCTCTCCTTCCACTTTCCTGACATCTATTCACGACAGTTTCATCGCTCTCAAAACCCTCATCCCTTTGCTCATCCTCTTCTTCAATTTCTTTCAATTGTAATCGCTGGAGGTCTATAGATGGAATTCTGTTCGTCTGTCAGTCGTCTGTCAGGTTGGTTTGTAGATTCCGATTTCGTTCTTCATTGAGTCTTCCTCTCCTCTTTTCTGATTTTGGTTTTGTATTTTGGGAGCGGTTCAATTCGAGGGATTACCATTTGACTGGAGATTCGGGAAGGTGATTCGTAGAGTCCGCAGAGATGGCTTAGCTACGGATGTGAGGTAGGTGGTAGATGGATTCAGTTGTGTGTGTTCACCCACGGGGGTTTCGATCAATGTTTCCGTATATGTTATTTGACTCTCTGATTTGTGGTGATTTGGGTGATTTCTGATTTGTGTTTCTATTGCGCTAAAACCCCGTGGGTAGTGTTTAATTCGCATATTTTGTTATGTAAGTATTGCTTTGACAATGGTGAATCTACCTCTATGGTTCCCTTCTGTTTTGTGAACTTTGAGTGCTTCTGATTTGAGAGTTCGGATTGTTTAATCGCCCTATGTTTGGTGATCGATCTCTGTCTGATTTGTCTTGGTTTTGACCTTCTAAAACTGCCATGGTTATGGTTTAAAGACTTTGGTTTCGTACTGCATTTTTTTACATTGTTTTGAGGACTCTGTTCGCATCTGATTTCGTTCTGGAAATTGAGCTTTTCGGCGCGTCCGAACTTCCGTCCGAACTTGGAAGTTCGGACACGCTCTGTTGCGTCTGGGTTTTTCTGAGAGTTTCACTGTGTCCGAACTTCCGTCCGAACTTGGAAGTTCGGACACACCCCGTTTTGCGCCCTCTGATTTTCTCTTCGACATGTGTCCGAACCTTTAAGCTCGGACACATGTTCGGACTCCACGCGAGTTGTTTTCCGAAGGACGTCCGAACATCCGTCCGAACTTGGATGTTCGGACACCTTGAAATTTTCTGCGGATTTGAGTTCGACCTGTGTCCGAACTTCGACGTCCGGACACAAGTTCGGACACCCCTCTGTTTTCACCATAACTTCCTCGTTTGAGCTCCGTTTTGAGTGCCGTTTGCGGCGTTGGATTCCTCTTTCCGAGTACTATCTGTTTTCATGTGTTTTAGCATGGGTTTAAGTGTTTTCTGATTTTAAGGTCTCCGTTAATCTTTTGAACTCTGTTTTGCTCTGAAAATATGAATCAACCTCTGACTTCAGTTTGCTTTCGTATTTACTAGTCGGGTTACGACTTCTGTCTTGCTAAGGCTTTCCGTTGGTAAGCTCCTTCTATGATTTTGCTAAGCTCTCGCTTTCTGTTTTGATCTGGTTAAGACTTCCGCTCTGCTCTGTATTAAGCTTCGATCTGTTTGGATTAAGCCTCTGTTTTGGGACCTAGTTACTTTGTTTCTGAGCCGTGAATGGCTGGGTCGAGCTATTCCGTGGTATACCATGTAGACGTCATTCTGAGTGTGGGTCATGCCCAATCTGTTCTGTGGGGTTGACGAACCCTTTGGCCTTCGGGTCATTCCTGCGTTGTCGAGGGATCTGTTAGATCCATGGGTCTTCGGCCCCTTTCTGAGTGTTATGCTTGGTGCTAGTGTCCCACTTCTGATTGTTAAGAGTTCTGTTTTCTGTTAGCTCTATCTGTTTCTGATTTCTGACAGACTGCTATGTGCTTTCTGTCTTTTGAAAGCCTCTGGTTTACTAAGTGATATGTTTCTGTGCTCTGTCTGTTTCCAAACGTCGACGGACTGCTGTGTGCTTTCTGTCTGCTGGGTATTTCTGCTTTATAAGCGCTCTGCTTCGTCTGCTCTCTATCTGTATTTGATTTGAGACGGTCTGCTGTGTGCTTACCGCCTTCTGATAAGTTCCGGATTTTGCTAAGCTCCCGATTTTGCTAAGCTTCTGATTTTGCTAAGCTTCTGATTGTGTTAAGCTTCTGAGTTTCTTAAGCTTCTGATTTCGTCAAGCTTTCAGCTTCAGTTTACCTTATGCTATTAAGCGTATGTTTTGACCACCGCTTAGCTCCTTGTGTTTTAGACTTCTGTCTATTTGAAAGACTTCTGCTTTGTCTCTAATTTTGCTCTGACTAAGCGCTTTCGTATATGTATATATATGTATGTTCAGTATCTGTTTGAGCATGCTCAGCTGATGAAGTTTATCACCTGCTGAGCAATAGTTTTGCTCACCCCTATCTCCGTCTGATTTGCAGGTTTTAGTTCGTGCTTGGGGATTCAGCTCTTACTTTTCGTTTTGGCATTTGAGTTTTGTATTTAGTTTGTTTGGCCTTAGGGCCCAGTTGTATTTAGATTATGCTTTGTATTTCAGTTTGGCTTCTGCCTGTGTATTGTAAAGACATTTTGTAATTGTTTATTTGGTAATATATGAGTTTTAGTTCTGTTTTGGGAGTTCACTAGTGTAGTCTTGCGTTGTCTTAGGTAATAAGTGCGCGGCGTGTAATGGTCTCTCAACCAGGGTGGTTTTGGGGTCGTTACAAGCTCGATGGTGAACTCTACCTCCCGAGTGGGTGGCATGCCGGGCAGTTCCCGTGGAAAGAGATCGGGGAACTCCAACACTACCGGTAAGTCGGGTCGAACTCGGGGTCTCTCTCTATGTCTTGTACATAGTAGAGGTACACTTCTTCCTTTCTCCTCAACTCCTTATACATTGCCATGGCGGTGATGATCTTAGTCGAAGGCTCTCTAGGCCTCTGGCGGTACGATATTGTTACCCCAGACGGGCTTCTGAGCAGCAGTCTATGCTCGGCGCAGAGGATACGTCCCTTGTGCCGCTCCAACTAGTTCATCCCGAAAATCACATCAAATCCCAACTCCCTGAACTCAATAAAACTGACTGGAAAGTCTTCCCCCTTAATACTGACAATGGCTCCTCGGTAGTAGCGAGTGCAACGAACCTTCTCCTTAGACGGAGCGTAACCGTGAAGTCGGGTAGCTCATCGGCATCTAGCCCCAACCTTCTCGCAAAAGATGCCGAGACAAAGGTATGCGAGGCCCCTGAGTCGAAGAGAACTGAGGCCTCAATCCCATTAATCGGAAAGGTGCCGGTGAGGATAGTACCGCTGGCGTCGGCCTGTGCCTCTGTAAGTATGCTTAGCGCACCTTCCGTACCGAGTCCATGACCTAATTGTATTCACAAGCTCCATGAGTATTGATGGTATAACAAGAGTCGTAACAATTAATATCAACAACACTGTTATTTTTCATAACCATCCTGTTTACAACGTGTGCTTCTTCCTTACATCTCAGTCCTTATCTCATACTGAAACATTACATGGCTAATACTGTCTAAAGGTTAGGTTTAATCTTCCTGGTCTCATATGTGTCGCGTTGATTACTGCTGACGGTGCTGTATTCAGCTTGATTCTCTTAATCCCATGGTACAACATCCTTGATTCTCCTCCCATAACTAATACATCCCTGACTTAAGTATTAACTTATTAGCACGGTCCGCACGCTTCTGCTCACCATATAAAAATTCTGCTTCATCCCCAATGGACCAAGACACTACGGGTATCCCTCTTTCGAGAGACTCCATTGTTCGTCCTTATCCTGGTGTAGTCCAAGTCGCCCATCTTTCTCATAGAAGTTTACAATGCAAATGTCTGCTTGTATGTCTGGAACCGGTTCAGCTTCCAACTGCTGAGCGATCTCCATGACTTGTGTATTTACCGGATGGAATTCTTCGGGTATTCCCGGTGTGAGACTCCATCATGCATCCTCGTGGTTTGGTAGGTTTTGGCATACAGATTCCAATCCTTGCCTAAGCTCATCATCTTTAGCTTCATTCTTGCTCCTCTGGGTACTCCGGTGTATAAAAACTTCCCGGTCCCATTCCTAGTTGATTGCATTTCCTGATGATGGCTATTTGTGCTTGGTGTCAGGTATCCCCTTAATAAAATCATACCTGGGCGGATAACCTGACATTGTTCGGTTGGAAAGTCTCGGGTTTCGATGTCGGCGTCTTCCGGGTTAGGTGTGAAGGCATTGGATAACAAATGTTGAAACTTCCTAAGGTGGTAATAGGTTATATCTTACTTATATTCTAATCTTACTTATTCTCACTTAACTCAATTATTCACCAATCATGCATGATAATGCGGTAAGCAGGCAATTTTATTACTAAGTGGTTATAGCGGTACCTGGCCTCGATGAGGGTTCAGGCTCATCGTCCCGGTCCACCAGGTGTAGTGTGGGCCCCGACTTATGGCTACCCGTGGGTTCTTACTCGCCGATTGCTGTGCCCCCTTCTAACCGTCAGAACCAGCTCCCTGATCGGTCTTAGTCTTTATCTTAAAACTAGGTCTGTAATTCTTACTCTCCGGGTTCCCGTAGCACTCATATGCCCGGTGCCCGAGTACACCGCAAAAATTACACTCCACCTTACCCCCTACAGTCAACTCCAGGGTGGTCCCCCTTGCACCTCTGGCAATAGTAGTGTCATTGGTAGCCACCACCGGCTTCCTTTCCAGTCTCAGTACCTGATTACGCATCGCATCAGTAATTGTGTCTCAATGTTGTCAACCATTCTTATTTACTCAAGATGTATTCCCTTACCCTTTGGCGCCCTGGAGCGCAGGGGCTTAGCAGCATAAGCATAAGTCAGCTTCAGCGGCTCATCAGTAGCCTTCTCATTTTCCTCCTTTCCTTTTTGGTTCTGGCTTTTGGGCTTGAGGCTGGTACTTCTGTTTCTTGTATCCACCTTGCCTTGGTGTTCTGTACTCTTCCCAGCATTCTTTCTCTTGGCATTGTCCTCGTCCCTCAGCTGGACGGTTATCTCAACCTTAGCAGCGGCATGATAGCACTCCTACTTCCCAAGGTATTAGTTCCTCTTATCTCTCACAAACTAATCTTATTCACTTAATTATATCTTACTCATTCTTATTACCTGCAAGGTAGCATAGCTCGTCGGCCCATGCCGTAGCGGAGTCGATGGCTAAGCCCGCCATAGAAGCGGTCCACCAGTATCTGGTCTGAATACCTAAGACCTGGCAGAAGACGGAGCAAGGCGGTGAACTCTGTGTAATACTCGTCCACCGTCATCTTGCCGGTCTGCTTGAGCGCATCCAACTGTAAGCGCTTCTTCGTCTGGACATGGGCGGGATAGTACTTTGCTCGTAGCAATGCTGTGTACTGGTCCCAGCCGAACTCTGGATTGGCCACATGCTCGGCCCTCACCAGCTTCCACCAATCGCCTGCTGCCCCCTTCAGGTAGAACGCAGCTAGACGCACCTTGATCCCAGCAGGGACGTCAAGGGTCTCGAAGGCGGTCTCCAGCTCGGAGATGTACGCCTAAAGCTTGGCGGGGTCTGTCTCCCCCTTGAAATGTGCGGGTCGAAGGTCGGCTAGACTCTTCACCCAGTTCGGTTCCCGGGGTTGTGGCGGTGGAGGTGGTGCACCAACACCAGGCTGATAGCCCATGTGCCCTAGTGCTGCAGCCACGATCTCTGTGATCGTCTGCCCCTCTGGTATCTCTGAAGCATCGTCGCCCTACCATGCCTCGGCCTCTCCTTCCTGACATCTTGGACAATCACAACTCACATTAGATTCGTATCCACCCTGTTCGGTTAACGAATTATAACGCTCGTAGACGGTAAAGACAATCCACACTTAATAGTGGTCATCTCACTCTACTCACACTAACTTCTCACGCCCTTAACCCATTACTTATATCTTAACTCATAACCTAACTCATTGGTTATTTAACCCGGTATTTCTGATCAGAGCGTAACTACGCTTGATACCACTTTTGTAACACCCCGTCCTAAGCCAATCGTGGTTATCGCAACTTAACAATAAATACATAAACGTCGCAGCTGAAATAAACTATCACCAGGACCTTGCCATGGTCTAATCAACAAGAAATACCGTTACTTAAATATTTACAACCGTATATCCATAATACATACACCAACCGAGTTTAAGTATCTCCAAAATCACACAATATTTCTCAAGTTCAACTATCAACAGACGGGTGCACAGGCGCTACCCGTACTCAAATAAAGTCCCACCTAGGGCTACCCGCTCCTACTCTCGTGGTGTGACTTCATGGGCCGCTTACCTGCAAGTGTAAAAAACAGCCCCCAAGGGGGTCAGCACGAATGCTGGTACGACCCTCCCGTGGCCCCAAGCTAACGGGGCTACGATGACTAATTGTCGATAACATGGAAGTTGATTAGCATCACAATCATAATATGAAATGCAATAAAAAAAAACAAACACAATGAACATAAATAGCTCATATGCAAATGAACGACTAGGTGTTTCCCTTAATAAGTGAGTTAGTCCTAACTCTTAGATCACAATCTCCTTAACCTTATAATTGCCAACCGTTCCACTATTAGATTGGTTAGCCCTTAACTGGTTGCTTATTTTTGTAGGGCTTGGTTAACCCTAGCCGGTAGCAGTGCACTATCCAGCAATAAGCTACCTTTCTTAATTTGTTGGGGATGTAGGCTTGATCCCCCCACGCCATCCTTAATGTGCCTCCCACCTCAAACAGTAGTCCGGGTGGTCGGGTCGGTTTGTTGACCCTAGGCGACGAGTCCGAGGACAAGTTTTATTCGGAAGTCGGATCTGATTCAGATACCGACCTCCCCCAATACACATGTGCCGGTACCATTCCGGATTCCTCACTCCCCCCCCCCCCAAGTTAAGGTTAGTGAAAGTCTTAGATATCATGTGTTAGTTAAACCTTGTCGGGTATTAACCAACGTTCACCAATGTACAAAACCTCTCCTTAACTCAATAAGTACCAAGCTTAGTTAGTAGCTATCCTTAAGCCTCGTGGGTCAGTGTAAAGAAAACACATACACAATGAGAACATTAATATCCGGTTGCATGCTTTATCTTGTCTTAGTCATATCAAACAACAAATAGCACACAAGCCGAGGGACACCTCGTTAGCAAGCAGGTCACAAGAAAGACTGTACCGTTCACCGTCGACTGTCGTTTGTTTAACCTTCTCCGGGGTCCCAATTCACAAACCTAAAACATTCATTCATTTTTAGGCCATCAGTTATTTGCACCTCACTTAACTCATTTAGTCCCTAAGAATTCCCATCCAATACTCTCTTAAGTACTTACCACCTAACCTTATAAACTTAACTTTAAACATTAAGGTTTATACTTAACTTAACTTAATTCCTTAGGTTCTTAGGTTCCTAATCATTATTACCCTACAAATGGCATATCTTATTACCAATTAACATCTTTAGAATTTAAAATTTCTTTTTTTTTGTTTTTGGCTCGACCGATCTTACCGACCGACCTTACCCAAGGTCGGTCCATTCCAGGACATATTACCGTTTGAAAATTTTCCCCGACCGACCTTGCAAGTCCGGTCCCCAAGGTCGGTCCATTCCCGAGAGTTTTCCCTGTGGGAAATTTAAGCCCGACCGACCTTGCCAAGGTCGGTCCCAAGTTCGGTCGATTCCAGAGACCAATTCCCGTACAAAATTCTAGGCATGACCGACCTTGTAAGTCCGGTCCCAAGGTCGGTCCATTCCAGAGACTCAATTCGTACACAAAATACAAGCCCGACCGAACTTGTAAGTCCGGTCCCCAAGTTCGGTCGATTCCAGAAACTATTTCCGGTAGTGTAAACTGAGCTCGACCGACCTTGCAGGTCCGGTCCCTAAGGTCGGTCGGCTCCAGAACCTTGTTTCTAAATCCCCATTTGACTCCAAACTTCACCTCTTATATCCTAGTATGTTCTAACCTCATTTGGGCACTTCAAATACACCTTAAGCCCTCCACAAACTCATTAAACCACTCACCAACATCCACCTTAGTCATTATGAATATTTCTTATAATAATGCCAACACTTGTAATGTTTTCCACTAGGTTTCTAAGTGGTGGTTCATACCTAAATATAGCCACTATGCCAAGTGCTTCCTCACCACTATAACATCATCTCCCAAGCATCTTTCACCACCTAGAATTCCTTTATGCAACTACTTAAAGTTCCTTCACAAGTTATGCTTCCTTCTTTCTACATATTACTTGCTCTCTACTTGTTTACCAATATTTGTCTAAGTCCTAAATGCACAAGTATATCCCAAGACATTCATTTGCTTCCTAAATCCACCATGATGATGCCTAAGTCATTCTAACTCTCAAGAACACCTTAAACTCACTCTTCTTGTCAAAACAACTCCTAAAGTTTCCTAGTACTACCTTAGTCATGAAATTTCCTTAGAACATCTTAAACACTTAGGTTCTTCACTAAATTTTGCCATAGGTTCTCTAGTATATTGATATACCAAAACATTTAGTTGTTCACCATTAAATAGCTATCAACATTCAAATTCTCATTAAACCTCCTTAGCACACATCTTACACCACAACTACACTACATCACAATATAGTGCATAAACTTAAATGGCTTGGCACTTAGGCCCTTAAATAACTTGGCTCTTAGGCCCTTAAATGCATAAATCTTAAACACTGAATTTCCTCAATATATATAGCCGTTGACCTGCAAATACACACAACAAGGCTCCCATTGAAATAAAATGCTTCTTGTAATTCACCTCAACATTGTTTATCTATCTCTTTTCTCGTTGGCTCCTTAGTCACAAGTTCTCAAACATAGTCATTGTTTCTCCTAGGTTGTATATAGCCCTTTTTCAAATGTAAGCCCCAAGCTACACTCATCATTTACCTAAGTCCCATCCCTTAATGCATTAAACACCTTAGGGTAAGGCATTTACCTTGTTCTTTTCCAAGCTTCACAAACTTTCTTCCTTAGGTTTTTCCTTGCTAAATCTCGGTCACCAAATCAAGTTCTCCTTGCCAATGTTCTAACCAATATTCAATGACTCCAATGGGTACTAAACAACACACTAACCTTAAGGAATAAAAACCTAGGTTAAAAATGTGTTTTAAGGTATTAAATTGATTGTTTTACCTTGGAGTCTTTGAATAGGCTTGGATATGAAGCAAGAAGGACCACCTCTATCCCTTGGAGAATAGAAAACAAGCTAGAACAAGGCATAAACATGAAGCCCCATGAGTATAGATTTTCGGTTATGGAGAAAAATGGTGGAAACCTAGATTTTCTTACATATTCCTTACCTTAAGAGAGTGAAGAAGCTAATAAACTCCTCAAGATTATTTTTCCCCCTTCAATGGAGGTTTCACTTGGCACCGAAATGAAGCTCTTAGAGATTTGAAAGGATAGAAAGAAAGAGCTTGAGCTAACTAAGAGATATATGTGCTTGGTTTTGATTTTGGAGGTTAAATGAGCAAGATGTGGGCAAAAAAGATGGACTAGCATGGAGTTTCTTCCACGTGAATGAAGAAGAAGAGAGGAGCAGCCAAAATCGGTGAGATGAAGAATAAATGAAGAAAGGAGGAGAGAGGTGGTATAAATGAGATATTTTGATTCCTTAAAAGCAAATAGTAAAACCACTTACTTTTTCTCTTTTTTCTTCTAACATTAGTTGGCTACTCTTGGTGACTCACACCCTTAGAAAACCGGCCCCCTCATTAATTAGGCTAGTCATGGTCTTGACCAATTAATTAGTCTTAATTGATTAAAGACTAAACTAGGCACTATTTGATTACTATTCACAAACTAGTGCATAATTGTGAAATTTTTGATTTCCCATTGATTTAGACTTCCTAATGTGATACTAATTAGTACACAAGTTAATTAAGGAGTAATGATGGACATCTAGCCACTCAAAACCCATTTACAGGACAATTTTTCAAAAATGTGCTTTAAGACTCCTTAAAGCACATTTTGTGTTTTAACTTGTTTTCAAGCTTGGTTTTCTTTGGTAATTGGTTTAAAATGACCATTAAGATATTACTAAGGTCTTAGCATAATATTTGGGTGCTCACCCAAGTCTCTCCAAGCTTAGAGCACGTTTTTGCTTAAACTGCTCTTTTGGTGTTTCCTTATGTTTTCTTTGATTAAAATGGTTTATTAATGTTTCTAAGGCATTCTTTAGCCTTCTTATACCTTATTTTATCATTTATATACCATACCTAGGTTTGGGGTATTTCATCTCTAGATAACACTCTGTCCCATATTCTGTTAACTTTTTTGTTATTTTTCCTAGAAAATGACAAAATACTTATGTTATTAATTGCCTCACAATAAACTGTCATATTGATAAATAGATACCACCTTAATTTAACTAATAATAGGGTAGTTTAGTCTTTTTTCTAGGGATATTAACGGAAAAGTTAACGAAATATGTGACAGAGTGTTATCTGGTGAAATAAGTAAAAACTTGGTGTTATCCTGTGTAATTTTAGAAACACAGTGATATATCATGAATTAAGCAAAAACTCAGTGGTATTTGATGAAATTTCCCAACATATTATGATAGTCATCTATTTTAATATTGTGTTTCCCATGAAGCTTCGGTGCAGTAGATCACCCCCTTCTTCGATATGTCTTCACTAGGGCTGTCAATCTTAACACAAACCCGAGATCCGACCCGAAACCGACACGCTAAAGCACGGGTTTGGTTTTTAATTTTCAACCCGAAAATATTTTCGGGTCAGGTTCGGGTTGGGTCACTAGAAGCCCGGGTCGATTTCGGGTTTGACCTATCAACCCGATTTTAACCCTAAACCCGAAAATATGTTTTAATTTTTTTTAAAGAATACCCGTCCGATCCGAGTACATTCTAACTCTTTCTCCTAACCCTAAATTTTCTAATTTCTCATTCTCCTCTCAGTCCTCTCATGCCGTCTCCACTCCAGTCCATCCCTGACCTCTCCACTCCAGTCAACTCAACCAATCCATCGCACTTCTCAAGTCTAGATCCTTCTCTTCCACACTCTTGTTCACCTTCGCACCTGATCGCCTCTCCTCCTCTCCTCGCCCAGACCATCTCCGAGTTTGATTCGATCATTTTCATCGCTCTCCTTTGCACATCGGACCTAGTCAAAGAGCCTACCAGAGACAAGAAGCACCGTCGAGACGACACTCATCCTTGGTGAGTTTTCTGCATACATATGTTTTCTTCTTCTTGAAAACTTATTTATTTTGTGTACTGTATAAAACAACCGTATCTGTTGTTGTTCTGATAATGGTATATGTGTGATAATGGTATGTGTTGTTGTTCGAGACGACACTCATCCTTGTGTATCTATTGTTGTTCTGATAATGGTATGTGTGTGACCTCATATCAGAATCTATTGTTTTTCACCACCTTTCAACTTGTTCTTCTTTAGATTATCATTCTCTTTTGTTTTATTACCTTCAAACCAGTGTCTATCGGCAACTGTTATATCATCTGACACAATTGAATTCTTTGAAAAATTAGATAACTGTTGAAATCATATCAACATCACACAGAAATAGAAATTTAGTGTCCGAACAATTTAAGGTAAGTTTGAATATTATTGGGTCTGACGGACCCATCAAGTACAGATAAGTTTTGCAGTGTCTGATAAAGAATGTAGAGTATGTTCAAGGAAACTGCAAAGAAAAGGGAGCAAAAAACTGATAGTTGATATCATATTAATTGTGCACTACCCTGGCATTTTGTTAGTCAGGCTTATACTTCATACTCTTAGAATTAGAATTCCGGAAGGAATGATACACAAATTGAGTCCCTTTCTTTTCTTCTTGATTGTACTTTGCCTGTAAAGGCTGAGTGAGGCTGATACATGTTGAACCTGTGATTTGCTGGTGATTAACAGGGCACTATATACCACAATTAGCTATTGCTTTGTTTGTTCACAACGTAAACTCCACCAGCTTCAAGTTCAATCTGAAAGGAGTTTTTGTAAGACCTAGAGTGCACAGATGGGTATGCTCATTATATGTCACTATCACATACTAAGTTAGTTTGATCTTAAGTTCATGTTAGTTTCAAAAAACTGTTGCTGGTGCTAATTTTTTGGTTTTATGGTTTGAGTTTTTCTGCTGCTAGTTTTCTGGTTTGTGACTAGTTTTCTGTTGGTTTTCTGGTTTGTGACTATAGTTTTCTGGTTTGTGACTAGTTCTTCTCTTGTTTATTGCATTGCTTGGATCTATCCTTATAGTAGATTGATGATTTAATTAAGCTTCATGACAGAAATCTGCTAGTTTATTGGTTTTCTGCTGCTAGTCTTGTGATTGAGAATTCATGAGCTTACAACATGGTGTTACTGGTGCTAGTTTTCTGGTTTTGTGGTTTGAGTTTTTCTATTGCTAATTTTCTGGTTTGTGACTAGTTTTCTGCTGGTTTTCTGGTTTGTGACTATAGTTTTCTGCTGGTTATCTTGAAATGTCATTGACTACTGTCCATTCTGATATAATAGATACCTAAACATGAGCTCTTATTCATTTCTATTATTTCGATTGATAATGCCAGGTTTATTGTATTTTGAGTATTAGCCGATGTTTGATATCTTATGGGTCTCGATATCAAGCACCCTTGTTGTCTAGTGTTGTTTTCTCTGTGACTAAGATACTATATTGTTTCTCTCAAATTTTTCCTCCATCTTTACCACTTTAACTTAAATAAAGTACTTTGCTTCGTTGCTGTATTTGTAACAGCTCAACATCTTGTCAACATCCAAAATAGAAGATTGGTTGAAGACTTGGAGTTAGGTTGAAGTGAAACTACACTTGTAACATTGGATAATTAATTTTTTGTTTTTGTATGTTGATGAACTGGATAGTAGTCTGGTTTTTGGGAACTACCAGCCTGAGTTTAAGGTTCCAAGGTTGTAAGTACAACATATTGTTGTTTGGGTGTATCATATATGCGGTGTTCTTGTGTATTTGAGGGAAATCCACCACTTTGTGCTAGAAATGGGATGAAGATGAACTCTTTATTTGGTGTTTCTTCGCTTTCATTTCTTTTTTGTTCTCTGCTTATTAGGTTGTTCAAAATCCAGATTAAAAGCTTAATATGTATGTAAAATACAAAATTTGTATTTTCAGGTTAGGTTATTTCGGGTTCAATTCGGGTTGATTTTGGGTTTGGGTCACAGGTCATTTTTGGGTCGGGTTAAACAAGTCGGTTTCGGGTTTGAGAAATCGGTTTCGGGTCGGTTTCGAATTGACACATTCTGACCCGTTTTGGGTTCGGGTCGGTTTTGGGTTGACCATATAGTTGAGCAGATCGGGTTCGGGTTGAGGCCAACCCGACCCAAAACCCGAAATTGACAGCCCTACTCTTTACGCGGAAGCTCCAGTTGGTAGATTGTCTCATCTTCTCTTGTATTAATCTTTCACTTCTGCTTTGTCAGATTGTAATTCGTTAATCAATTTTCAATCAGTACGTCATGCCTAAAACCTTTAATCTTATTCAAATTTTCCTAATTTAACTAACCATTATGATGCTGACTCATGGCAGGGAAGCCACATAAGAATGTGGCGCTAGCGTCAGCGTCCCCGTCCTGTGAAAAAATTATAGGATATTCTTCTACTCTCGAATAAGTGTAACCTAGAGGTGATCATTTGGGCGGGGGGGCCGGGCCAGATGGAAATTTTAGGCCCGCCAGGCCTATTTAAGAAAACCAAGCCCGTTTTTTAACAAGTTCGGGGCGGGCCGGGCTAGGCCCGATTTTTTCCAGGCTTTGCCGTTGTCCGGCCCGCCGGCCGGTTTTTTTTTTAATATAAATTAGTAAAAAATTTAAATTTAATAAAAAAATAAATATATATATATTTTTTAATATAGATTAATTTATATATATATAATTTATTTAAATTTATTATATATATAATTTTTTAAATTTATATATATTTTAGGATATATTTATCAAAATAAATGTATATATTATACTTTTTAAAAATATAATAATAATATAAAATCGGGCCGGCCGGGCTTTCCACGGGCTCAAAAATGTGTCGTGGCCCGGCCCGGTTTTTGATTCGGGCCTGATTTTTGTCCAAGCCCGCCCGGAAGCCCAATCGGGCTCGGGCCCGTCGGGTTTTTTTTACGGGCCGGTTCGGGCCGGGCCGCCGGGCCTGACACATTATGATCAGCTCTAGTTAGAGGTGATCATTCGGGCGGGCCGGGGCGGGCCGGGAGAGGAAATTTTTAGGCCCGTCAGGCCTATTTTCAAAAACCAAACCCGGTTTTTTACATGCTCGGGCCGGGCCAGGCTAGGCCCGGTTTTTTCCAGACTTGCCGAAGCCTAGCCCGCCCGACCCGGTTTTTTTAATTTTTTTAATATAAATTAATAAAAAAATTAAATTTAATATATTTTAATATAGATTTATATATATTCTATATTCTATTAAAATTTATTTATTATATATAATTTGTGTATATATTATTCAAAAATTAAATATGTTATACATTTTAAAAATAATAAAATAAATAAAATCGGGTCGGGCCGGGCTTGCCCACGGGTTCAAAAATGTGCCGCGGCCCGGCCCGTTTTTCATTCGGGTCCTAATTTTATGTCCAGACCCCAAGCCCTATCGGGTTCGGGCTCATCGGGCTTTTTACGGGCCGAGTCGGACCGGGCTGCCGGGCCGGACACAGATCAGCTCTAGCTCTAGTGTAACCAAACCACATAGATGTCTCTTTTTTTTTTATTGTTAATTGCTCAAACTATCTTAGGTTGCGTTCGCTACAAGTCTACAACATTTACAAACTTAATGTCGTTCCTGAATTTAATACAATATGTGTCAGTTTATAAGTAGTTAAAGAAATGATATATCAATTGGTATTATTGACAATGACTTTAAGATAAAACAGCAAATGATTGCGTCTGAGCTGCGTGAACGACACCTAATCGGACAACAATCTCGTTATTAAAACTTCCAAATTTCAAATATGTCAAATCTCCCGCTAGTGTAAATTTTCTTTACAAAAATGTCGTCACATTAAAAAATGTTCTAAGCAAACTCACCGTCTCACCCCATTTTTGTACAAAACATTTTAGAAACACGCTTTCATAACAACAAATTTCAACTAAAGCAGTAAAATTCCAAATAAATAGTTTCATGAAAAATCTGCTTCATTAATCTTTATACTTTTATATAATCTGTTAAAAAAAATTTGACATCCTAATCTGTTACATATTTTATCATATGCAACGGCCAGTAATAACTTAACAAAACTAATCCGAAGATTGTTTCATGCTGTTTTCTAAACTGCCGTGATAATATTTATACAGAGACGGACAGCATATATATACTATATATGTGCTATGCCGGAGCATTAAATAATTAAAAGAAAAAAAAAAAAGAAGAAAAGTTCAGCCATCATTCCAAATTCATGATCGAATTGATGATGATGTTGATGGTTTCAAAGACAGATCGTCCATTTCCATTTTCTTTCTCTACCATCCTGGCTCCCTCATCTCTTTTCATCATTTCCTGCATCAACTTGACGCTCTTTTTGTTTATTATTGAGACAAATGTTTTTCAGCAGACAAAATTCCGCTCTCTTCCAACCCACATTCTGCAGTGCGAAATTCAATCGCCCTGTTCCTGGTAGAATCCAATTGTTCTGGATAGGTCATTGACATTCATCTGACCGGATGCATCATCAGCAATCATCATATTTTGAAGAAATTAATAAAATCTGGGTTTTTTCATTTCATGTGGTGCTTTAGCCACCCACAAACGGCAAGTCTTATCTTCTTTTTTAAATTTATTTCATCGTGACATGATCGTTGTTCATCATTCTTCTTTTCACCGGACGGCAAAGAAAATAGAGATATGGCTACTCAAGATTGTTTTTCTGTCTGGAATTCATCATAATTCTGGTGGATGATCGTTTTGCAGTTGCAGAGAAGGATGAGCACCGGTTCTAGGATCAATTTCTCAAAGCTCGATGACACCCCTTTGTTTCGTGCTCAGGTTACCTTTCAATTCTTTCCCTTCGATCCTCTCTAAACGGTTTCATGCCTCTTCTTCTCATCGTCCACTTTCCTTCCCTTTATGTCTCATAATTGGAGGAATACGTGTTTTTTTTTTATTGAATTCTTAGCATGGTCACCATCATAAATGACGATTTCTTTCGTTGGCTTATCGCAGCAATTTGCCGTCCAAATGCAATTCTGTGTGAATACAACTAATCACTTGATTCATCCTTTGATTTGTTTCGTGAAACAGCTCCAGTGCTTGGACGAATCAGCTGAGATGTTGAGAGATAGATGTTTAAAGTATTACAAAGGATGCCATAAGTACACGTATGTGAGACCTCGACCTATCTGTCTCTCTTTCGATCGAGTTGCAATCTTTGTTTTGCCTATTACTTACCCAAATTGCTCTCATAGAGTCATAGATAGTCCTCCTAAAACCATCATATAATATAAACTGAGTAGCTTTATTAGATTAGGACTGCGTAGCTTGCAGACATTTCTTGACGCCCAATTTGCTAAATGCTAGGTGTAATTACTATTCTGGTGCCAATCTCTCATGTAGAAGCAGCTTGCTATTGTCTTTTCTCCCACATGCTGATGAACAAGTGTTTTCTCTGTATTGTTTTATAAATGCTCTCTTCTTTGGCATACACTGTCGTCTCACAATTGTCAACGTCAATATCCAGGGAAGGTCTTGGAGAAGCATATGACAGAGATATTGCTTTTGCAAGTGCTCTTGAAAACTTTTCAGAGGGAACAATGATAGTCTAGGTGTTGTCCTTGGGAGGTACTGTACTTCTTCTGACTCAACCTTAAAATTTAGTCGTTTTATTAATGAGTAGTTTGGTGATATTAGTCTATGCCCTGCAGGTCCCTTTATGGCCAAGTTAACAATTGCGTTGAGGGATTTCAACATACAAAGAAGTTCTGCGCGCTCAGGTATTGATATTTTATGGATCCTCTGGACATTGGTGAATATAGTTGACATGTCTTCTTCTTGGGCATGGTTAAAATGAAATACATGACTGTTATGTGATAATGAGTGAGTTTTTCAGACTCTGGCGTAGAAATGATAGTTTAGTGTATTTCTATTAACGACAGTTGTGTTCAGTTAGACTTTCCTAGCGCCAATCGCTTGCCAAAATATAGTTATACATATACTCCTCTTCTTTTTGTTACTTTCCTTATCAATTGCTTTCGTTCTAATGCTGATTGATCACTTTAGCTTTGGTTAATACATTTGTGAGATTAAGGCTTTTGCAACTAGTGAATTAATTTCCCGATTCTGATGAAAATCACCAACTATTTTCTTTCCAGATGGAGACTCACTAAACGAAAATTGGGTCCAGTTTGTCAATGTTGAGCTGCAAGATGTCAAGGTATTTAATGGTATTCACCATATCTGCCTTGCTTTTTGCTGAATTGTGATCTTTCTTTTCTGGTTAGATAAAATCAAGAAAGTGGTGATTATGTTAATAGTAACAGCTGGTTCTGTAAAGTCAATTGTCACATCATTTGCAATTTTCCCAGTGAGAGCTCTTATAATCTACTCTGCACAGTTTAGGTGTCCTGTTGTGGAAAGTAGTCTAACAAGAAGGGAAAATGCTCTCGTATAGCATCATTGCATTACCTTGTGAGCTGTATTGCGAAATGGCAAAATGTTCTCATTCATTTGATTAGTCAATGATACCAGACTTACGATTTAACATACGCTTTGCAGCTTAAAAATGTTTTGTTTTTCTCTCTCAGGAAGCTCGAAAGTTGTTTGACAAGGCAAGCGCCACATACAATC
The DNA here is from genome assembly GCA_023374045.1 of Limonium bicolor. Taxonomy (NCBI): domain Eukaryota; kingdom Viridiplantae; phylum Streptophyta; class Magnoliopsida; order Caryophyllales; family Plumbaginaceae; genus Limonium; species Limonium bicolor. The sequence continues at coordinate 88,219,567 of CM041776.1, forward strand.
AGGTACTATTATGCTTTGATCTTCTGTATAAATGTGTCTTCTTTGTTTATCGTCAATTTGGGATTGATATCAGTGTCAACTGGGAATCTTTGTCTTGTCTCACAAATCATATTTATTCTGCCATAGGCACGAGATAGATTTTCAGCACTGAAGAAAAATACTAGGAAAGACACCGCGGCTATCATAGAAGAGGTACATGCATAATTTGCATTCCTGTTGTCTATGTACAATGACTAATAAGATTCAATGCTCGTTCCAAAGAATAAGTTAATCAATGATATAATCATTGATTACCATCACTTTTGTTACAATCTAATTTGGTAGAGAGCCATTCCAGGAACTCCATGTAGCAAGATCTTCATATGAGCAAGCTCGGTTTAATCTGGTAACCAGTTAGCACTATCGTGCTCAATTTTTACAAACATCTTACACGCATATAGTATGGCTCCTTTATAAGTAATTCCCCCGGTTCAGGTTTCTGCACTTGCAAATATTGAGGCCAAGAAAAGGTCTGAGTTTCTGGAAGCTGCAGGTAGGATGATGGATTCCCATCTTCAATATTTCAAACAGGTCGGTCTCGAATTCAATTCATAGTTTGCTCTTTCATCTGCTTTCTACAACGGTCTAGTCATTTCTCATCTTTTTTCCCTCCAGGCGTATGATCTATTGCATCAGATGGAGCCTTATATAAAACAGGTGCAATTAACTTTACGCCCCAAGATATTGAATGCTAATTTTAGATGCTTGTGTTGCAAACAATAACACTTCAAATGTTTGGTTCTTGGCATTTGTCATGGCAAACGAATAAACTTCAATTACTGCAGGTGATTGTGTCTGTATTCCTACAAGATTATAGCTCTTTTTTATGCTTGTAGGTTCTGTCTTACGCACAACAGGCAAAAGGACTTCCAAGTATGAATTGGCATCTCTGCATGAGAGGATGCAGGCGTACAAACCACAGGTTGATCTACAATTAGGCAAGCTCAGACTGGCTGTCAGCTCCCCGAGGCCCCAACAGATAATAATGCACATCTTTATCTAAGGGCACATATAGAAATATAGAGGAAGTAATGCAGTCCTCTGCAAATGGAAAGGTACTTCACCTTGACTGTTTATAAACACAGCATTATAAAGTTATTAGACATGACTCCTCAAAGTTGTCATGTTCAGGTTCAGATCATTCAACAAGGATACCTGTATAAGCGTTCTTCTAATTTGAGGGGTGATTGGAAGAAAAGGTTCTTTGTCCTTGATAGCCGCGGGATGCTTTACTACTACCGCAAACAGCGGCTAAAGCCATCTGTAAGTGATGAGCAAAATATATACGCTATGATGTTCCTGCTTCATCAGCAAAAAGTAATGCTTCAACTTTTCTATATTGAACATTTCAGGCACAAACAAATCAGCCAATGGGTCAGAAAGGTAACTTCGCAGATCAAGGCCAGGGGGTGTTTGGTCGGTGGCTTCCCTATCACCATCTCGGCAACACAAGCGATGAAAAGACTGTTGCTCGTCATACTGTAAATCTGCTAACATCAACGATCAAGATTGATGGGGAACAATCAGATCCAGAGTTATCTTTTAAGATAATTTCGCCCACCAAGAGCTACACTCTACAGGTTATCTATGAACTTGAGATAGCAGAGGCAATGCAATAACTCTGTGCATGAAATTCCTTTCGCACAAGCTAGAGAACCTTGGATGCTTTCCCAGTTTTATAAAAAATTTATCATGTTCTCCTTTTACATCATCTTATAGGCTGAGTGCAAGTCTGACCAGACGGAGTGGGTTGAAAAAATAAGGGGAGTGATTGCTTCATTGCTGACATCTCAAGCCCTTGATGAGGTATAGTTTCTTGAAGACCGAACATCACACTTTTCTTAAATATGGTTCTTGACAGCGTACTAACTGACATTAAGTACAACATTACCATGCTGACAGCCTCCAAATGCCAGAGACGACGAGGGGGAGCTATCTTCCGTGGACGAGTGCAGCGCTACTGAGGTGTCCTCCAACACCTCAATGTATTCTGATGAAAATTCATTGAGGAAGCCTATGACCCAAAGTTACACGATGGGACCGAGAAGTTTTCAACAACAGAGAATGAGTATAAAGATTGACAGGCCAATTAACATCTTGAGGAAGGTCACAGGGAATGACAAGTGTGCGGATTGTGGTGCCCCAGAACCTGACTGGGCTCATTGAACCTTGGGATTCTCGTTTGTATTGAATGTTCAGGGGTTCATCGTAATCTAGGTGTACATATATCTAAGGTGCAAAGATTTCCAAACAGTACAATGATCAGTGTTAAATGCACTGAAACCCTTGCCTAAAAATCACTAAATCCTTACATCTGCTTTTTTGTTGATGCACTTCTGTCTCAGGTTAGATCGTTAACACTGGATGTGAAGGTGTGGGACCCTTCTGTCATATCTCTGTTTCAGTCACTGGGCAATATATATGCTAATACTGTCTGGGAAGAATATTTGCATGTCAGAAACAATGCTCTGGTTGAGGAGAAACCAGCAATGTAAGTTATGAATGCCTTGATGTATTTTGAAAAAGTTTTTCCCACCTGGGATCGCTAAAATCGAATTTATGGCATGCTGCAGTTTCCCCAAAACCGAGGAACACAAACCAGCTTTCATGAGAAAGCCTGCTCATACCGATCCTGTCCAGATTAAGGAGATGTTCATTCATGCCAAGGTACTGCATAATTAGTAGTCCTATCCTTAATTATCACCCATTCAGACCATGTGAAATGTTTTGTGTGCTTAATTAGCTGGAAACGTTTATCTACTTGGAAAAAAAGGTTGTACTTATCAAAAACAGGTTTAGGCTTTTACCCACATACGGAACCTAATGATGTAAAGGACCATGTTACCTTCTACCAATTTTCAGTATTCAGAGAAAGTTTTTGTGCGGAAGATCAAGGGCAACCAGCAACTCTTCTCAGTTTCACAACAGATTTGGGAGAGTGTACGCACCAACAACAAGAAGGCTGTCTACCGACTTCTTGTCACATCCGGAGAAGACGTGAATTCTGTCCAGAAACAATCTTCATCCATCACATCCTTGACCGTAGCGAGAGGTGCACTTCCTCGCGATAACTTGCAAGGCCGTAGCGTAGCATACTATCCAACTCACAACAATAATAACAACAACAATCTTAACGACAACAACAACAACAACATGTCCTCAATGACTGCTACAAGCATGACGCCCAATGTCAACACCAAAGGCAAAACTCAAACCAGAGAAGACCCGCTGGATGGTTGCTCCTTGCTTCATCTAGCCTGCCAAACAGCTGACATTGGCATGGTGGAGTTGCTGTTACAGTACGGTGCTGATATAAATGCTATTGACGCCAAAGGCCAACACCACTTCATCACAGTATCATAAAAGACAGTACAGAAATAGCAAAAGTTCTGATCACAAGGTGATTTTTTCATCCTTTGGCGTACAATAGTTAGTTGGTTTTCCCCGCATGCTACGACTGACTAATTGATTGGAACTCTTGGGTACACATGCTTTTCATTCTATTTCTAGGGGTGCAAATGCAAATGTCAGGGACAGAGATGGAAAGACTCCCATGGAAATTGCTTCTTTATCTTGCTGCAAAGACCAAGAACTGATGTTGCTTCTAAGAGATGCTACACATCTGGAACAGAGGACGAAAAACTCCGGTCCAGCAAAAAGGGCGCCCACACTTTGAACGGATACCAACACCTGGTGGACATATGATTCCTGCCAGAGAAACTTATAGAAGCGGATATAGCTCATCAGAATCATGATACTGAATGTGATAGGTCTTTCATTTTTTGTGTACTCACTACTGTATATGAACTGTAATAGTCACCTAGGTTATAATTGTATCACCTTCACCATTGTAATTTTATTTATTCTTGGTGGATGGCAACGGCAACAATTGACCATGTTACTTGTTGCCATCCGCCCTCACTCTTGACAGTTTTGGCTTAGGTGTTGGAAATGGAAACTTGAATTGTTAATACACAAAAATCAAACAAAAGAAGAAGTAAATGAGAAAGGAACAAAATGGGTTGGTTCGTTTCTAACAGTTTGATTTTTACGTGCTGGATTCAGTCTCTTGTTATAGTTAGCTTCCTTCATTTCAATACAAAATGTTTTCTTTTGTTCCAACTGCACTATTATCATGTCGTATTTGTAGTCAGGTTTCAATTTCAAGAAATTTCATGAATTGTTCAAATTTTTCCGTTTCGTTCAAAATTCAAATAAGTGCTGAGTTGATTGAGTTATTTAAAAAATGACAGTCTGATGTTTAATAAAGACCTAAAATAACAGAAATGTGGATATCAAAAAGGAGCACATTAAAAAAATTGTCATTCAATCTTATGAAAGGAGTAAAACATGGATACAGTGGGAGTCTTACTCTCTATTAAGTAAATCGAGTTGACTAAAGAAACTTTGATGCCATTGTTACATAAATGGAGGGGTAACAATGGGGTGTTGTGAGTATAAAGTTTCGTTGAAAAGGGACCATAGGGTCAATGAGTGTATTGCAAGTTTTGAATAAACCTAGGGTTGAGACTTCTTTTGCCTCAAGTATGAGGTATGAGGATGGAATGAGAAAGTTTTGGCCATCTTTATTATGAGTGAGACTAGAGGAAGAAAAATGATGGAGTTTAGGGAAATTTGTGTCATGAATGAGCTCCCTAAAGTGATCCGTATAGTAGGAGTATAGAAAGGCTCCACGTAGAGAATTTTAGATGAGATTAAACTAGTGCCTAGAGTAGGTCTGGCAGCTTAAGTACCGTATAAGATGGGTTAAGGCTATGTTCACCCTAGTGTGTTTCTTTGGGAGCACTAAGTTTATTATAAAGGGAAAGATGACAAATCAAGATTGTGAACTTTATCGTGCTTCCTTAGGCGATTTCTAAGGCGATTGCATTGGCCTTTCTCATCTCTGCTGTCCAGAGTGATTTCCCAGGGGTATGAAAGTCTTTATAACTCCGTACGTTCCTACATGGGGCTTTATGTCCTCCAACAACAGTTTAATCTCCTTTCCTTTCATTCTTTTTGCCTCTCCCAACGGTTTCATTAATGGTAAAGCTACCTAAATACTTAATCATGTTCCTTGCTCTTTTGCAAAAAACTTTATCTTTTGGCCAGCTAGTAAGCACCATCTTATGGGATTTGAAACTCAAAACCCCACGATCCAAGATAATGACCAATAATTTAACAATTATAAAACGTAATGTGATTTACGTGATCAAATACAAGAGAATATAAAGAACATACATGACTTGAGCACCATAAGTCAAGCGCTACATGACCCCCGAAGCGAGTGATAACACTAGTGAGTAGTGGACCGCCACGAATTGGCACCTCTGTCAACTTCCAAGATGTAGGAATCACTGCAACCATGCTTAGCGCTGCTTCCTCGTCAGTGTCATCCTTCTAATCAATGACAACATCATCTTCAGTGTCCTCTTCCTCCTCCGCACCGGATGATTCATCGTCATCAACAGCACCACCATCGTTATCAACATATGGCGAACACTCGATCATCACAAAGTCCTCATCAGCACATCCGTGTGATGGGCGTGGTAGGCGTGATGAATTACCCCAGCCTGATGTCTGAGCTAGCAAAGGAGAAATGTGGTGGTTTCCCTCGCCCGAGATGTTGAAACTAGCGCTGTGCATTGGTTCTATAGACCAACCAGTACTAGATGATGACACCACTGGCATGCGTATATGCGGTATATGGTCGTACATTTCTTTGAGTCATCCACCGCTTCCAATGGTGGTGCAGGTATCTGAAACGCCGGGTTGTTGAAAGATTAACCCGGATAGAATGATGAGTGGCGTGCTGCTTCCATGCAGGGGGCAGGATTACTCGTGAAATACCCCTAACCATTAACTAATTAAATAATGGGAATTAAAGGTTTATTTGTGGGATTATGAAATCATAAGAAAGCACAGAAAAACTTAGGCGTTAAAAAACGCACATAAACTCCTTAAGATCAAAAACGTGTGTTAAGCCGGACCTTGGGTTAACCAAGTTATACAAGCTATAAAACTCATACAAAATCAACTAATGATCATGATATATCATTTAAAACAAAAGGCATGGAGTAAATTTTCAATTAAACGAAAAGTGCCTGGAGGAACCCTTGTGGACCCCACAAACCCTAGAAAAGGCCCGGGAATGCCAAAGTGGCACGAAACCCTAAATAAATCATTCTTAGAGTTCCTACCACCATTAATTAACATTCTAAAGAGAATGCTCAAGTTAGATTTACAAGAATACACAAAATACCCGGGAGAAACGCTTAAAGCACAAAAGGCCCCGAAAGTCCCGGGAATGTCTCGGAAATGTGTTTTGGGTCTATATAACCCAATGAAACACCTATAAATACTCTAATAAATATATATACTCATTAATATCACATTGGTAACTCTAAACCAAGAGATTTACAATTTTCACAATTTTTACATTAAAATATTAATATAATAATAAAATAATGTAAAATTAAGTCTTCCTTGACTAAATTGGTCAACATTGACCATTGACCACGAAATTGACCAATTAGAGCCTGCCATACAGCTGTCCATCACACTCACCTTACCTAACTTAGCCAGTATACAATAATACACCTTTTACTTTTAATAAAATAAGAAAAGTATACCTTTAACATAAAAAAATTAAACCTTGTCTACCCACTTGACCACCCCATGTGACATTGCCGATTTTAAGAGGTTGCTTTCCTTGTTTTGTGGCCGATTCCAAGCAATTCCAAGCATTGGAATGTGACTCACCTTTCCTACTTTGATAAAGTAATGTTAATTTTCTATTATGTCATTAATTAATCAAGACCCATCCTCCTTACCTAGCCACCATTGCCGCCTGCCTAAGAGCCCCATTCTCACCCATTAAGCAACTTAAATTATTCACTAATGAGTCATCAAGCATTGAAAACATTAAAGTAAGATTAAAATGTGATTTAAGGCAAAAATGAGAATTCCTTTCTCACTCACCTCCTTCCAGCCGTGAGTCCAGCTCCCAAACCTCTCTTTTGCTCCTCCTTGACCGTGAGGAGACTCCAAGCTCTGCTGGTGTGAGCTCTTGCTCTAGGTAAGCTTCTAAGGCATGAAAATGTCCATTTTCTTCATCTTTCTTTCCTCTTTCCATTGAGCTAAACTAAAATCACTTCCATCCATGTATGTAGTGTGTTTTGGAGGTTAAAATAAGGGGGATTCTCAGCTGTAACAAAGGTAGAAGGAGGGAATTTCAAAGCTTGGTCATTTAAGGTAAAAATGTGCTTTAAGCACACACCTCTTCAATACAAAATGTTTTCTTTTGTTCCAACTGCACTATTATCATGTAACTGACTCGTATTTGTAGTCAGGTTTCAATTTCAAGAAATTTCATGAATTGTTCAAATTTTTCCGTTTCGTTCAAAATTCAAATAAGTGCTGAGTTGATTGAGTTATTTAAAAAATGACAGTCTGATGTTTAATAAAGACCCACAATAATAGAAATGTGGATATCAAAAAGGAGCACATTAAAAAATTGTCATTCAATCTTATGAAAGGAGTAAAACATGGATACAGTGGGAGTATTACTCTCTATTAAGTAAATCGAGTTGAGTAAAGAAACTTTGATGCCATTATATGAATGGATTTGTTACATAAATGGAGGGGTAAAAATGGGGTGTTGTGAGTATAAAGTTTCGTTGAAAAGGGACCATAAGGTCAATGAGTGTATTGCAAGTTTTGAATAAACCTAGGGTTGAGACTTCTTTTGCCTCAAGTATGAGGTATGAGGATGGAATGAGAAAGTTTTGGCCGTCTTTGTTATGAGCGAGACTAGAGGAAGAAAAATGATGGAGTTTAGGGAAATTTGTGTCATGAATGAGCTCCCTAAAGTGATCCGTATAGTAGGAGTATAGAAAGGCTCCACGTAGAGATTTTTAGATGAGATTAAACTAGTGCCTAGAGTAGGTCTGGCAGCTTAAGTACCGTATAAGATGGGTTAAGGCTATGTTCACCCTAATGTGTTTCTCTGGGAGCACTAAGTTTCTTATAAAGGGAAAGATGACAAATCAAGATTGTGAACTTTATCGTGCTTCCTTAGGCGATTTCTAAGGCGATTGCATTGGCCTTTCTCATCTCTGCTGTCCAGAGTGATTTCCCAAGGGTATGAAAGTCTTTATAACTCCCTACGTTCCTGCATGGGGCTTTATGTCCTCCAACAACAGTCTAATCTCCTTTCCTTTCATTCCTTTTGCCTCTCCCAATGGTTTTATTAATGGTAAAGCTACCTGAATACTTAATCATGTTCCTTGCTCTTTTGCAAAAAACTTTATCTTTTGGCTAGCTAGTAAGCACCACCTTATGGGATTTGAAACTCAAAACCCCACGATCCTAGATAATGACCAATAATTTAACAATTACAAAACATAATGTGATTTACGTGATCAAATACAAGAGAAGATAAAGAACATACCTGACTCGAGCACCATAAGTCAAGCGCTACATGTCCCCCAAAGCTAGTGATAACACTAGTGAGTAGTGGACCGCCAGTAATTGGCACCTTTCATTTTTGGTGGTAATCCATAGTTCCTTAGTCTTATTTTCTTCTCCTTTTCATATGGATTCAGTTGGTATACCAAGATCTACAAGGAATAGCCCTATCCATGCCAAAAACACCATTTTTGGCATCTTAACCAAGGTAAAAATTAGCCACCTTCTTGCTTGAGTCATTCAGGTTTTAAGCCTCCATTTAGGAGATCTTTTGATACTCTTTTGCTTCTGTAAAAATAGGCCGAAGAACAGCCATGGTTCCTTTGCATTTCTAAGGTAAATTTACCTTGAATTTAAGTGCGAAAACACTTCCCATGGTTAGCTCATGCTTGGAGTTTAATCATGTCTTGTTTTTTGTATGAAGACAAGTAAATCAAGCTGTGGAAAAATCTTCCCTAAGGTGTCGTGGCCAAACAAGGCCTTAACCTTGCTAAATCAAGGTATAAATCAGTTAAACCTTAACTTTGATATGTTAAATGTGTTCCTAGGCTATATCTACATATTGCCGTGAGTGAACATAGGTGATATGGTCTGATTTTGACCTTAGATGGTTAAGGAAATGAGTTAGTAAATTTATCTAAGTAATTAAGTAACATAAATGTCAAATTAAGACTTTATGTGGAAGATTGGTAATTAATGGAAAATATATGGTGAGGTCGTGAGTTTATATGTATTTTGGGGCATTTATGTGTAATTTATTTTATGAGCTAATGTTTGTAATAAGGCCATGTACTTTAGGCCATTTTAGTTAGGTATATTAGTTTAAATCAAGTTTTAGGTGATAAATATATATTACCGCAAAGAATAAGGGGGTAAACTATAATTAAATCAAATTTGGGGGCTAGATATTAATAAAGTCGAAAATTAGGTGTTAAAAGGAGTTAAAATAAAAATTATAAGATTTTATAAAGTTTTGGGGTTAATTTGTAAATTCTGGAAAACTAGGGGTTAAAACCGTAAATAAGGGAAAGTAATGGTCAAGGCTGTATTAAGGAGGTCAACCTTGACCATTGGGTAGGTTTTGACCAAATTTGATAAGCTAGATAATTTATTTAAGGTTATATAATAAGATAAGTATTTATTTGTAACATTTTTATAACATATGGGGTAAGTATGGAGATTACCGAAACTTAAGGGTGTAGAATGGTATTTGAAACACCCATGGGCTATAAGGAATTTTTAGGAATTTATTGGGTTGAATTTGGAATTAAAATAAGCTATATATGTATAATATATAGTTATTATGTCATTGTTATACTTTGGAAAAGATAATGGGGTGGAAGTGTAATAACCAAAAGTTTGTGGGTTAGGAATGATATTTATAACCTTTTGGTATAGTTTGGTGATTTTTAGAATAATATCAGGTGTTTTAATAAGATAAGTGTATAATATATAATTTTGATGATATTATAAAACAATATGTTATAAATTGGGTCAAATTGTAATTCTAGAAAGTTGGTGGGTTGAAAAATAATTTAAAACAGATTAAGGGTTGTTCGGTTATTTTAAATAAATAACTATAGGTTATACCTTTTTATAAAGTTAAAATGTTATATAAGATATAATATATATTTATATATATAATATAACATGGTATAAATAATGGGGTGATTTTGTAATAAACATAAAGATATGGTAAGATGATAAAATAGATGAAATGGATATGCCTTTTCGGCAATTAACAATAGTTTTGTATAAAAACTATATGTTATAATCTATATAAGATAAAGATATCATATTATATGATATTAGTATATGGTGTAACATTACATAATGTTATGTGGTCAAAATGAAATTAAAATAAAGTATAGTGCTGTACCGAATTTACAAAGGTTGAAAATTGAATTTTAGACTATGGTCTACAATGTTATAAATGTTATAACAATTATATGGTATTAATGTGATTTAAATGGAATTAATATAAGTAAAGACATTCACATTAAATAATGTGACAAACTATAAATAAATGAGATTTTTAAACTAAGGTAATATTGAATAAACCTTAGGAGTTGAAAGTATACAACATAAAATGTTACATAATATTAAGATAATGATCTTAATACAAGTTGTAACAATATAACACAAATAATGAGAATAATCATCTAAGATAAGATGATAAAATGTGACATATAATATAAGAGTTTTATAATTCATGAAACTTACCTATATTGGTAAATATATACATATGCGAGGATTATGTATATAAGGATGGATATATATTATGGTTGGAAACCATATAATATAATGGTGAAGGTTATTACATGAAAATAGTTTATAAACTATAAGTATTAGTTTTTGAATTCAAATGTGGTTATTACAAGATTAATGGATTATATAATACAATGTATTATAATGGATGGTGGGATAGTAATACTATACGATAAATAATGCATTATACATGCAACCATAGGTTATAGAAATATATTATGCATGCAACTGTAGGTTACAATGCGTGCCTGTGCATGCGATGAAACAGTTGAATTAAATGTACGAGAACGAATGAACTTATGTGAAAGCGTAACACTTATAAACTACTACGAGTTGGAAAAAAATATAAACTCTTACGTTCGAAAAAGTTAACTACGACGTCCTTATGAAACCGACTCCATTGTTAAACCAAGTATTAATACGTACTACGAGTAAGGAGTTTTAAGGATAACAACACCTTAATTAATAACAGTTGAAATCCGGGGATGTAATACTGGGCTTACTGAAATTATTCGAAAATACCGAGTCAATTTGTCATATGGATTGACACCTAGCATTCCTCGAATTTTTAGATCACATTTCAGACGTGCGCGCTCGACAAGCTTAGTGGACTACACTGCGCATCCTTGGTCTAAGGTGTACGGTATGTAAAGAGGGTTTGATCCGGGTTGTCCTGAGGAATTCCTTGGGCTCGGATTTGTTTGATAACTTGTATGTTATGTGTATGTGATGATGTGTGTTATTGCGTTATTTGATTGTGCGCGAGCGTCCTACGGGATTAACACTACGTCGACTATAGATCGACTTATATAAACATACATATGCGTTTAATGTGATGACACAATGGTTACTTAATATAATACCTTAGTATTAATATTAAGTATATAATAGCCTAAGTAAAACACTTAGGTACAAGATACGACAATGTCGGTCTCTAGAGCATGGATCTCGAACATGAATATAACCTAGATTACTTCTAGGTATGCGTGAGACCCATTGGGCAGCTAATTAATAAATTGTATTCTCCATAAAACTAAGACTTTATCTTAATCCTATGAGAGAACTGGTATGAGATGAGGGGAGGAATCCCAATAGTTTACGAACTACTGGTTGCGCATTTGTGATCACTGAGGGGTACCCGATCGGGTTCCGCTCCAGGAAATTTCCCAACGAGCCCTAATTGGATTGTGGGTCAGATGGTACCTGCTGTTGATACGCGGCTACGACCTTTATATGGACGCCTTACGAGGCAAAGTGAACGACCAGGGGCCTCCGGACCTCTGGCAACATGAGCACCTTTGTGTGTACGGGAGGACTACTGTCCATTGGTAAGGTTAATCGGGTTGTCCCAACATGACGCCCAACTAGTAATTTATTAAACATGGTTTGGATGGATGGGGCCTTGAAGGCCAAATCGCTAAGGCGATTATACAAAGTATTATAATTATTCAATGCGTTCGTTTATACAACCGTTGTTGTGATATGTAATGACTATATTGATTGGATGGATGACTATGTGTTTATGCATGATTATTACAGAATTAATTATATCTGTAAACTGGTAAAGCATGAAATCAACCTAATAACAAGATGGTTAAAATGACAAGTGACCAATAGGGTCTAGGCCCGCATACTCAGCGTTTATCGCTGAGCCTTTTATGGCATGTTGCAGGTTGCTGATCATCGTCGAAGCCGAAGTGCGGGATTGGGTAGATGCTCACTTGTCGACGGTTATGGTTTCTGGACTTAGTATGATGTATAGGATTTATCTCGTTATCACAGCGGTTTAGTAGTGTTGTTCATTTTGGTTGTTGGATTTAGTTTCTGCTTCGTTACTCGCATGGGCGTGTAATGGCAGGTGACACCCGAGTGAGGTTAATGCTGTTTATTCTTCAACTGTAAGACGTCTTTAATTATGCTACGTGAGGGATTATTACGTGTTTATCGAGAGGGGTGTTACAACTCAGCCCTTCACCAGGAGCACGTGCACGACGGTATGAGGCCGTCATAGGCTGCTCGATTTGCCGGTCTTTCTTCTTCTTCTTCTTCTTCAGTATACATGTTGCACTGCTTTTTTAAGTCTGTCCATTGCTGTATATGAATATCAAACAGTTATAATTCATTCATAATATTAAAATTCAACATTTTTTTTATAAAAAATATAGGTTCAAGCCCCACCTGGGCTCGCCCCTGAAAAAGGAGAGCCACCTACGGGCTCGATTTGAGCCTAGGCGAGCCAGTGCTAGGCTCGAACAAAGAGATAAAAAAAAATACAGCACTTGAGCCATAACCGGGCTCGAGTATACAACACCAGAGGACCACCAGGGCTCGACCTGCAAATACTCGAGCCACCCACGGGCTCGACTCAGGAAAAAAAATGCACCAACGATGCGAGCCTTACCAGGGCTCGACATCGCTTAAGGAGAGCACTCCAGGGGCTCTACGTTGATAAACTCGAGCCACCTACGGGCTCGACTCAGCAACAAAAACGGCACCAACAAGGAGAGCCTTACCAGGGCTCGACTATCCTTAAGGAGAGCACTCCAGCGGCTCTACGGTGATGTACTCGAGCTCCACACGGGCTCGAATCAGTAACATCTTAAAAAAAATGCGAGCCGCACAAGGGCTCTACATAGCCAGGGCAAGCCCCCAGGGGCTCTGCATTGAGGAATTCGAGCCCCCCAGCGGCTCTCCATTGATGAAATCAAGCCAGTTCTGGGCTCAGGTGTTCTTTTTTTTTTTTGTTCAAAATTTTCAGTTTTGTTCCGAATTTTGCATCCTAGATCTAGCTCAATTGGAGTTTAATTTCAAAAAAAACTAACAGCAGATTCATACTCAGGACATCCAAATCTATAAGTTGGAATTTTCTTTTTCGAAAAACTCACCGGATAAATTTTCCGGCAGTGGTGCTACGGTGGTCCGGCTGGTGGTAGGCGGCGGCTCCAGTGGCGACTCTGGTGGTGGTTCTGGCCGGCAGAGAAGGCAAAGGGAGAATAGGAGGGAGGGAGAAAGGAAGAGAGATAAAGGGAATGTGAGAAATGAATTAAATTAACTTGTTTTGGCTATATATAGTGAAAGCGTTTTTTACCCGAAATTGGCGTTTTCAACTATGATTTCAGTCTGACGTTTCTGAAAGTGTAACAATGTTTGTAATTTAATCAAACGTAACTGTAACACCCCTACTAATAACACCACACTTAACCATTAATCGCAACGGAAATCACATCATAAACACTGACTATTTCAATGGGTGTTACACGCCGTTAGCCACCTACGTGGCTAACAAGGCTATTACTTACACAACGTACCGGTTTGATGGACAAGATTACCGAGCATAACACTTTACATTTACAAATCCATTATAAACTGAATACAAACACATCTACAATCCAAACAGTACCGAGTCTAATACATTCCATCATCGATATCACGCTAAACTAAATAACCACCCATACATAAACAGTTACCCCGTCCTACTCTCGAACGGCTACCAGCTTCATTGTACCTGAAAAGTAATAGGGGCCCCCAAAGGGGGTCAACACCTTTGCTGGTATGGTAATCCTGCAGCCCGCATGCTACCGGGCCACGCACAACTAATTGTGGAGTGAGCATGTAGTTTATTTTATTAAAGCATGCAAGAAAACAATAAACACATAACACGCTTATAAGCATACACAACCGACTAATGGGTTACAACCAGCAAAGTCAACACATCATCACTTGTTAGATTATGTACACTTTACTTAAGGTGTGTCGGATTAAATATGGGTCCGCACACCAACACACATAACATTACATAGATGTGTCGGTATTAATATAGACCCGATCACACCAATACACATAACATTACACAGATGTGTCGGTATTAATATAGACCCGATCACACAAATACACATAACATTACATAGATGTGTCGGTATTAATATAGACCCGATCACACCAGTACACATAACATTACATAGATGTGTCGGTATTAATATAGACCCCATCACACATACACAATTTCCCCCTGTCCCAATAGTGATGAATATTTAAGCCTTGTTTAAGCTTGGGGTCGGTTGGCAATCCAAGGAAGGAAACACCTTAACATAACAGTAGTCCCCACCTAGCCCCCCGAATAATAGTGAGGTAGGTAAGCCTTGGTTAAGCTTGTGGGTGGTTGTAATCCAGAAGAAAAACAACCATAACATAACAGAGTGGGAGTTAATTTCAATTAGACGTCAACATCCAAACAACACGCGTGACCGGAACGACCGGATTCCTCACCCCCCATAATATATACATATTAGTTAGAGGTTCCTTTATGGAACTTATCACATACATGCACCATTTGGTGTTACAAGTTTGGTTAATCACACACAAGGGAGGTAACATCCCGTTCGACAAACATGGACAACAACATTCATTAAATGACAACATACTAAACGAAGTCACACACATCGCACACAACCACAACATACACTAACGAACGGATAGCCGTAGTTAGAACGTTCCCGTAGGTTGGGACGTTTAATCCGAATACGATCTCTTATGTGATCCTAGAGTCGGTTAGCTACGATTTAACACATAATTAAGGTTAAACGGTATCGGAATTATTTACGCCACATTAATGAATTACTAAACTCATTTCATGCTTTATCTTGTAAGGTGGCAAACACACAGAAAAACAAGTTGGCATACAAGCCGTGTAACCTGGTAGGACACAGGTTGCAAGAAAACCATACCTTACACCATGGTTATCTACCTTGTTCCCGAGGATTTACTCCAACGCATCACCTCACGCTCCCCGGGTAGTTTCCGAAACAACTGGTATTATTATTAAAACGTTTTATTAACAACAAGATCTTACGGTATGTAAACTTCTATTACTCCCGTACTTACCCCGTTTCCCGTTATCTCGGTTTAACTTTGTGTACTTAAACTCACAATTTTCTCACATCAAGCTAACACTTGTTTACACTTTCTAAGGCCTTTACATGTCACCAAACAAGGCCTAACATCATCTAAACCATTACCATTCAATCCCCATGTTTAGAAGGCTTAAAACAAAAAAAATTTTCTTCTCTGGTCTGGCCGCCCCTCTGGGGCGGTCCCAGGGGCGGTCCACACCAGAAGCTACACGGTTCTTTTTTTTTCCCCCTTCTCTGCACTGGACCTCCCCACAGGGGCGGTCCCTAGGGGCGGTCCAGAACAGACCCCATTTTAAAAACTGTTTTTCTACACATTCTGAACTCCAATTCACCCAATTTTTTCCACTTATTCCACAATCTTTCCACATGTTTCCTACATGTTTTAAACACCTTAAATTACATTAAACCTCTCCAAATCATTGGTTAAATCCTTACTCCAATTCTTGCTCAATTTTCAACAAAATTTCACTCCCTCTTCCATATTATGCAACTTGTGCATTTCTAGCTTCTTCTTGCTAGTGTCTACCTCCTACCAAACTTACCAAACCACCTCATGACCATTCCAACTCATCCCTAGACCTTTGCACTTCTAGAACCCAAGTCCAACATCATTTCCAAGATTACAAGCACTAACTCTTTTTCTTGAAATATCAATGCTTTACAACACTCATTTGCTACAGATTTTATACACTCACATATCCATTCTCCATGTACCATTATAAGGCTATTAAACCACTCTACTCAACACTACAAACACCTAAGTCCTCCCATTCACCAAGTCATCATCAAAACACTCATTTCCTACTAAATTTCGCCATAACCTCCCCTTAATTTTAACATGTTCCACACATTACTTAGCTCACCAAAGCACTCCAACCATCAACTCATTCAAGCACTATCCCACACATCAATTCCATCATTTTAACAACGATCACCTCAATGTACATAACTTTAAAATCTTGGCTCTTAGGCCCTTAAACAACATTAAATTTAAACACTGAATTTCCTCATAATAATAGCAACACCTGCACTACACTCAACATTTATAATTGCACCAAAACAACAAAATTTACTTAAAACACCACATAAGCTTGAGGTGAGTATTTATCTTGGATTTTCTTTCAAAACTTTCCATCCCAAGTTCTACAATAATCAAAATAAGCATTAAGGTGAGTTTCTTACCATAATCTCACAAATTCTCCTTTCCTTGACCAATCTTCTCTTTCTCCCCCTCTTCCCAATTTCGGTCCAATAGGTGATGGAGTTACCAAACTCCATCCCAACATCCAAATTGCCAAAAAGGCACACAATTAAAATTCTAACCCTTAAGATAACACCATTTCAATGCAAGGTTTAGAACACCATAGTTAGGGTTTACCTTTTTGGAGCTTTTTAAGAGGGTTCTCACCTTGAATCAAGAAGGGATTATTCCACCATTGAAGGGTTGAAATGAAGCTCCAAACAAGAAGAAAACAAGCATGAGGATGGGCAAAATCGGCCAATACAAGAGGAGGAGGAAAGAAATGAGTTTTTCATGAATATTTTTACCTTAGGAGAGAGAGAAGACTCCAAGCTTCCCATTGGTGCCATTTTATCTTCAAATGGGAAAACCCATGGAGAAGAACTTCATTATTTTCGGATTTTGAAAAGAGGAAGCATAGAGCTTGGTGAGAGGATCACAAATATGTAATTATTTTTGTGATTTAAGCTTGGAGCTAGCTTGGACAAGGAGAAGATGGAGGAAGCCATGGGGGGCTGCTTTGTGTCGTTCAGCAACAGAGAGAGAGAGGAGAAATCATTGGAGGAAGAAGGAAGAGGAAAGAGAGGGGAAAAAGAGAAATAAAGGAGGAGAGAAGAGTGTGGGTGGGGGTATAAGTTACTTTTTGTTTTTATTGCTTTTTGACTTATTTAACTAGCTAACTAGTCAAGCGTGTGAGAGAGCTAATTAACACATTAAAACCGGCCCCCTTACAGTAACACATGCTGGAGCGTTTTTTTTTTCATTTTTTACAGAAACACTAGTTTATTTACCCGGCTTAGCACTATTCACTAACCGGGCCCGTTTTCCCGGGATTTTCTTTTCTTGTTTATTTAATTTTATGGCTATTAAACTCCTAATAATGTTATTTATAGTTATGTAGTCAACTATAATTTTTACGGGGTCATTTGACCGTTTAAGTCACGTTTTCGGGTTTCCTCGAAAAACGCGCTTTAAGACTCCGTTAGCGTTTTAATGCATTATTTGGATCCGTTTTCTTCTAGAATTTTTTTCCCACATGTTCTTAGTGTGTATCAGGGTATAAAAATATATTTATAACCCTAGTGAAGGTTATATACCTCCTAAAATAATTAAATACGTGTTTTCACATTTTGTGACTTTTACACATTTTCTTTTCTTTTTCTTTTTGGTTTTTATTTCTTCACCAATGATCTTAAGGACTTAATTAGCCTTAGAAAATCATAATTACATAATTAATTAACATATTAAGTTTTGGGGTATTTCAATCTACCCCCCTTAAAAGAACTTCATCCTCGAAGTTCACAATTTCCCTCATATCCTTTTAATCAGAACACTGGGATTATTTGCAAGATACAACTTCCATACTAAAGCACACTTCACATAACAACCTCGGACTTAACGGTCCGGGTAACATATCCACATCCATACATGACACGCTTACATAATAACCTCGGACTCAACGTCCGGGTAACATAACAACATTTGTACTTACATAACAACCCTCAGACTCTCAGGTCTGGGTCACATAATAATATTCAGACTTTAAGGTTTGGATAGCATATCACTCTCATGCTCATAGGCCTGGATAACATCTACCATACATATCACACAACATGTCTTAGCATGTAATAACACAGAAATACCTTTTCCATCTCTTCACGGGCTCAAGTCCCATGTCGAGTACATATACACTGTGATCCCGCAGAACCCGGTCGCGATGGACACCTTCTGGTCCCCGTTCCTTTGGGAGATCAAAACAATCACATACATTTTTAAAATATACTTCTCATGTCACCGGTCCGAAGACAAAGGCTCCTACGTCCTCAGCTCGTGAGCAAGTAATACGAAAATATTCTTTATGGGGTAAGTATAACAAATCCTTTATTGGAAGGATACTAATTGAAAATCCTCTACAAGGTCAAGTAAAGGAATCCTTCCTTTAAAATACCATTTAAGAATTTTGGAAATATTGATTGAAGTCCTGAAAATACCAATTGAAAATTTGAAAACACCAAGTTAAAATTCTTTTTTTTTAAACGCAATACAACTCCAAGTCCATTATTCTAACTGCATCCTATTCTTAACGTGATTATTTGTGACCACTTATAGGAGTTTCAGAGTCATCCATCCCTGAAGTGATCAGCATCAGTGTTGAACTATCTTTCCACCCCAATTTTGTTCGGCTTCCCTTGATCTCATGATAATCAAGTTTCACCCTCCACTTCATTTTCAAACAGCAACTAATTCAGCATGTACCATTTTCTATCTTTTAATCCATCTAGTCATAATCATTACATCTCCAAGGGATAGAACTCCGTCTATCAATCATCATCCAGATTCAACTTAATTCAAGTTACCTAGGGAATTTAATTCTCACTAGGTTCTATGTCGGTTTCATACCCCTTCATAAATCACAACACCGTATATATACATATTTATATGTTTCTTTATCAAAATACAATACACAGCATTACATTTAGTATCATATGAACATATACTGTTGTAGACACCAAAAATTCTCACCCATAAAGAAAATTCTGAGATAATAAGAGGGGTCGTCGCCTTTCTTTTTCAAAACATATTAGCGTGCGTGCTAAAACGAAACCATCATTTATAATCTTTTTTAAAGCATTTCATAAAAACGAATTTTCGAAAATGAATTTCCAAATGACAATCCGGTTTTGAACCCATCCCTTTTGTTAATTTGTCTACTAATTATCTTCTAGCATTTTTTTTATTTTTTTCTTTTTTTCTTTTATTTTACATTGTTATTTATATCATTTTATGCGGTCTTTACTATTATTATTCAGTTCTGAGTTAGCATAGTTGGTTAGAATATTCACTAGAAGGTCAACGGGTCTCGGGTTCGAATCCTAGTGAAATCAAGCAGTGTTTTTTTTTACAGTTCAGCTCATCAGAGAATTCCATAGTCGTCTTTTGTGGTCACATATTGAATGTTGATGCAGCTCAGTTGGTGAGAACACACAAGGGGTGACCCAGAGGTTTTGGGTTCGAGACTCACAAGGAGCATGACTGGAGTCTTTAATTTTTTGATAGGTCATGAGTCTTGCCAAACCAAACGTGGCCTTTCCCCCTTTCTCTTGAATCCAGATCCAACCCATACGCTTTTTTTATTCTCTGTTGCCTGAACCACGCTTGGTCTCCTCTTGTTCGGAAAACCACCATAAAAACCCATGCTTCCTCGATTCGTAAAAACCCATACTCCTCTGTCGGTCTCTTCTCGATTCACCATCCATCGCCTCTTCAACCCACGACCCTACAAACTGGTGGACAAACTGAGGAGGAAGAAACAGATGCGAGCGCCTCCTCCATTCTCTTCTCTCCCAGCAATTTTGCAATCCGACTGGTGAATAGAGAACGTCGCCCTCCTCCTTCGATCTCTTAACCCAGAACCTAAGCAACTCCATCTCCTTCCATCCATCGATTCCTTTCTCGATCTCAAAACTAGAAAAACAAAGCCTCTCAATCTCTTCCAATCACCATTACCGTCTTCGTCTCAAATCAACCAAGAAAAACGCCTCCTCTGTCCACTAAGAACCCAGGCGATGATCTATACTCAGAGAACTCAGTAACCGTAAAAAATCAATACCAAAACATTCACGTTCTATTAGAAACACCTCGTCCCTCCCTTCGATCCTTCGCCCTCTTGGTTCGATTTGTTTTCTCAGAGTAAGTCCGGTTTCGACTTGAAGCGATTCTCCTTGTTTTTCTCCTATGAACTTCATCCTTCCACGGGGTTCGTTCTCCATATCACAGTCAAACTTCTTCTGTTTTTTTTTCTCGTGTGTTCAAACTTTGCCGAATGAACCGCAAACGGGGATGGCTCGAGGAGAATGGAAAACTCACAGTCTACGGATCTACAACCGAAACAGGCGCTGATGTTTTTCTTTTCCCTCTGGATTTGGATGTTCTAAATTTTAAGTGTATATCTCTAATTCCCAACGGTGAATGTCAACTCCGATGAATGTCGTCCCGTATATGGGTCTGCATGTTCACTCGGTAGTTCAAATCGACAGCTCAAGTAATTTCTGAACCTCTTCTCTCCTTTTTCCTTTTTGTTGTTGTTGTTATCAATCGCTTCAACTCCCTCTGTTTTTGCTAAAGTCCACTTCCGTGCATGTCGTGAGAATAATCCAGACTATTTTCGGTCTCCAATCTCTGTTGTTTATATGCGCAAACTTTCCTCCTCTTCTATTTTTGTTTACTGAGTTCATGACTGATGTGAAGCCCTCTTTCTGGACAACCGAAATTGTATAGTTGTATATATGCTTATTTTGTGCTGGTATAGCTAGATTTTTTGTGTCCATCCCACCCTGTCGATTTACCATGTTCTAAGTACAGACCGCTAGTTTCTTCTTTCTCAGATTTGTTGTGAATGTAACTCACTCTTCTGTTAGTTAAGGTATACTCGATTTCGGTCTGCTTAATATCTAAAGATAATGCTCTCTGTCCATATAAGAGGAGTGTCTGTCTGCAACTCGTTACTACTCCTTATTGATAAAACTCCCCTGTTCACTGTTATTAAGAACCGTTCAGGAGGAAGCTTGTCTCATTTATTTTTCTTTTGCAGGGAATAAGCAGGAGTCCTTTTCGGGATAAACACATTTGCTATTCCTCACTTCATTATTTTTTTTATCACTGTGTTTGTTCCCTCTCTGTTGATTTTGTTTATTCTGTCTGGTAAATTCTTGATTTGGCATGTTTGTCTCCTTTGAGCAGAGAGATTCATCATCTATCGTCGAGACCCTCATCTGATATGGTTACATCGATTCACTAAATGTTCCATTCAAATTCACTACATTCAGATTATAACAGTTATTTGTTTTATTATAATCAAACAGCTTGTCATTTGATACTAATACATGTCGTGGTTTTGCTTTGTTATTTGCTCTGTTCTTCTTACAGGAAGCATTAGTCCCTTCATCCTGTATTTAATTAATCCGTACCCAAAAATTCCAGCAGTTTGTTGATAAACGTGCTCAAATATTTGATCTATTTGCATGTTATTTGTGCCTAACCGGCTCTCTTCTCTGATTTAGCAATGGATTTGTTTTCATTTGTATGCTGAACTCAATGAATTTGAAGAAAACTCTTTGACCGGCATGTGATATAATGCTTTCTGTTGCAGTCTGAGTTTAATTACTTCAAATGGCTGGTTTCTTTTATATGAAAAACTGTGTGGAACGAACCCATTCTGTACCATTCAATTTTGCAAGACCGGGACACGGATAGGTAGAGGATAAGACAAGTAGGATATGTTAGTTAGTAATTTTGTCTATGTCTAACTGATTGGCAGAACATGAGCCTTGCCGTTTTTTTTGTTTAAGTATGGCTTAACAATAAAAAAAAGAAAGGAAAAATGTTTGTTCATTTTGCACACATACATACGCTGCTTTATATTCGTTATTCTGTTTAAAAAAAAACGAGAAGAAAGGAACACTTTAGCAAGACAATTTGATTCATTAATAACTAGAGTAGGGAGGCCTTAATCGACTACATTTTCCCTTAAGCATACCTTGGTTTCTTAGGCTAATGCTTAGCGTCTTGTCTACCCTGATGATTTTCTCCTAATTCAAGTCTAATCTTGCTTAGTCTAATATAAAGTATCACCCGAACCCGTTTTGCTCGTAACACTCGTTTAGCTCATAACCTTGTTGTAAATATTTTTGCTGCACACTATCTCCCCGTGATTGAATGTTTATCTGGTTGCTTGTCATTTTTTATGAATTCTTAATATATCATATAGTTTAGCTTGGCAATTGTTGGGCCTAGCCCAATATAGAGGCCCAATACCTAGGAAGCCCTAGTTAGCCCATAGGTCACCCCCTTTGTAGAAAAGCCTTAGGTCTGGGGTATCCTCAATGCATACGGGTCCTAGACACGGTCCATGTGAGGAATACCCGTTTCCCTCAAAACTTTCCAAATCATCCCTTAATGTCAGGATAAAATGCACAATCGACATTCCAATTCTAATAAAAAAATCATCAAATCTCATTCCAAAAATCAGTCAAATTCAAAATCTAAACATCAATTCACTTCAAATGCCAAATAAAGCCCAACATAAAAAAGAAGGGGGGTCCAAGACCCAAATCAGTCCAAAAGACCAAAAGCCCAAACTGGACCCAATTCAGCTTACATCAAAAAGCCCCCTTCGACTCGGCCCATTTTGACTTGGCCCAACTCCACAAAACTCGGACCCAAACCCATTTCAGGGCCCAAGCCCATTTCAAGGCCCAAACCCATTTTGGACCCATACTTGCTTTGGCCCAAACCCATTTTGGACCCAAATCCCACTCAGCCCACCAAGGCCCAATTTGGTCCAATTTGACCCGGTCCAACTTTGACCAACCCGGATTTTGACCATGACCCAAGCTTTGACCAAGAACCAAACTTTGACCAATCCAACTTTGACCTAAACTTTGACCAAGTCAACTTTGACCTAACTTAGACTTTGACCGAGCATTGACTTTGACTCAAGTTTGATCAATTCAACTTGGATCAACCTGAACTTTAACCCGACCCGTTTTCTAATCCTGAACCCACACTCAATCCTATCCTTTGGCTTTTAAATGAATCTCTCTAAAAGGTTTTGAAAGAGGGCAATCCCGACAATTAGGAGACCGAGGTTTCCTCGGGCACCAATCCGAAGTCGTGGTCGTTGCCACTTCTAAGGGGTGTAACCCAGTACGAACCCATAATAGAATCTCTGATCTGACCAGATAAGCCCTGTCCATAGGCAACAAATTCAGAGTCAACCAACGGTTCTTAGAACCCTCCTTCCCTTCCTTCCTAGTTCCTTAGGTCAAACTAGGTGGCGACTCTAGTCAATTTCGCCCTTAGGGCATAAGTCCGCGTGGAGCCCATTGAGAGCGGGTGTAGTGTTTACTAACACTCCCCTTTATGCTTTCTGGGAAAGACGGACGATTTAGTAGGTATTTGAGGGATGCCAGAACAACGGGTTTTCACCCTCCACAGAATGGCATTTTAGGATCTAGGTTTTTCAGTCAAGAATCATATTTAGATAGACCTCCCTCATACCGAAAAATCTCCCTCCACAACTGTCGGGGTTTTAGTTCCCCGGTAGTTTCTTTACTCCCCTACACTTGTACTCTCACACACCACAGTTAACAAAGTAGACACACTTATCACAATGGTACTCACATCTTCTGTGCGCAATTACCACAATTAAACCATGAATGAATGCGCATATTTATGTAACACACACACCAATCATCAAACAATTATTTTGTGCAATGCACAACATAGTTCACGTACGCTTGTACAGTAAAAAACACTAAGCGGTTTTTGCGCTCTACCCCCTTAAAAGGGATTACGCCCATGTAATCAATCACTGAACATTAGTTTAAAATGTTATGCCATCGTGAAGTGTTTTAACTTCCACGCGGTCTTTTATACAATGCGTTCTGGTTAGAGGATCTTAACCATATTGGCGGTTTAGTCCCTAAACCAAGAATTCTTATTGGAGCTTATTTAGCTCATAATCGGTTTCGATTCTGGCCTGTCACGCTTCTAGGCATTGATAATTAGCCATTTACTCATATTCACTATGCACATTCCATATTTGAATCACTGGCCTCTGCTGCGCAACTCTGATAACTTAGAGCTTAGTTTGCCCCATTCGTTATTCTTAATGTATTGTATATCTCCCATTTATCACCTTTATCTTGGTAATAATGGTTTCTCAACCGACGCATGGTATCTCTTACCGTGAGCGAATTCGGTGAGTTACAACCTTTAAATCCACTTCCATGATAATTTACTGTGTATGCTACTATGTGTTTCACAATGTTTAACTTGATTTATTCCGACTTATTGTCGGTTGAGATTGAGCTACTACCTAATGTGTAGCGCTATCTCGGTTATTTCCCGCACTTGAGGTATATACTATACCGATATTTGGTATTCCGCGTAACTCCAGTCACTTATTGCTAACCAGGCTTCCATGTTTGGTTTCGTACAAGTACTCTTTCATTGGTGCGACCTTGCATTTCCTATGCCTCAGTCTTATGACGTTATAAGCCTTTTGTTGTTCTACCACAATTAACATCTTCCCAATTCCTAGCTATCTCACTCGATCATTACCGCGCAAGCGCAATACCAAAACACTCAGTCATCCAGAGTGCAGAGGCGTAAACTCTTGGCAGTAAATCTCTTATGGGATTGCAACAAGAATGAACATTGTGTTTCACTGAGATGCTTATCTCCTAATACTGGCTACTGGCTTACTGCCTAGTCTTTTTGTTATCACTTACCATTGTATCTCCACTAAGTCTAACTCATAACTCTGCTTATTTGGCATACTATCATTTAACAATACTTATACAACGGTCGCTTACTGCGCACCGTGCTCTTTATAACACTGACTTACATGGCATCCACTGTCTTATTAGCTTCCGCTCATATACTTTCATCCTTAGTATCCTGGTTCATCCTTCATTTGAATGACTACTGAATACAATATTCCTCAAGTCTTTAGGCTCCTGGAGCGTTGTTCACCCTACATTTAGCATCACACACCTATAGTGGTTGCTATTTGACTTATTACTCTTCCAGTCTCCACAACCGGTACAAACATTTCTTCTCATATTATTCTTATTCAAATCACCCTTGGGTAATAACAACATGGTCAATCTTTAACATATTTCTTGAACTTGGTTCACATAACTATCGCTCCCGCGGTTTCACAATATCGAGAGGTATCCCCATTCTTAAAGCAGTGGTTCGTTCTCCGCTCCATTCACTTGTACAACATAAACTTCCATAATCGATTAAATTTACATAACACATTTTGTTTGTGGCTTATAAGCCTTACTGCCTCGAGCTCAGCTCATTGTTGGATATTCACACACATTTTACTTCTTCATACGCCATCACATGGTTTGGAGGTTGTATTGGCTCCATGACAAGGTCGTTGCAACACGCTTCCTTTCAAGGGATGCCCTTAGGAGTCTCAGTCTGCCTCCTGACGACTTATGTCTAAACTGGGTGTTAGTTTCAACTCTTGTGTTTCGATCACTACATTTCATTCAACAGTTGTTGATCCAAACACCCCTCAAGGATTTCTCCTGGGTGTTGCTAAGTTATGCCATTACATCTGGCTTGTACTTATTGGTATGTTTAGTTAACTACGCCATTTTGTGTTCTTAGCTGGGTTTACTATCCACTTCTGCGAAGATTGATATTCCCTAATAGTCTAGGTGATCACTCTGGGAGTTTCATCCCATCCAATGTACATTATCAAGTCCATACCAGGCATCTGCCTTGCCATGTATAGGCTGGGTCACTGCTCCAGCTATCATGTTTATCTCTCGTGACACTTGAGACATATGCTATGTCTTTACTTACTAGTCAGTGCGCTCCATGCTTCTTGACTCATAAACATTTCCTTGAAATGTATTCACTAATTCTTTTAGTGTCGTTAACTTAACTGGGTTCCTTTACTTCAACCATTCTTGGCAATTCGTTGCTCTTGTTTAACTTTTACTGTTGACCGTAGTATAGAGTCGACTACTTCCCGTGTTCCTGACTCCACTCGTATACATATGTGGGGTACCGTACTGATACATTGTTATTTGCCCGACTAACCCATAAAAGGTCTGGCAGGCCCCACAAGCTCCCATCGGAGTGCGGTCGTCCCATATTTCAGTTAGTACACTCGTAGTGTCCGTCACACGCCTAGGTGAAGTATTCTGTTGTCAACCCCCTCGTGTCGTCCTATGATAATATGCATTTTGTGCTTCCCGAACTATATCTTAAGGGAAATTGGTCCACTGTCTTTATCTAGTATGAACTGGATCCCTTCCCTCGGGTTAATACCCTCGGGTTGTAGGATTGTTCTAAAGTTGCTTGAAGGCAAATGGGTACAACTTACCTACTGTGTGGCTCTACGGCCGGTGTAGGTCCTATGGTTTTGATTTTTAAAGAAAATACGAAGTTTGAGGAAAATTTGGGCTTAAAGGAAGCATTGAGATGAATATGAGTTGAAAGAAAATTTAGGTGTGAAAACGTTTTGAAATAAATCTGGGTTTAGAAGAAAAACTGGGTTTAATAGAAAATTCTTCCCGGTATTTAAATGTCTTCACGCTTTGACCAAGTCTAGCTTCCCGCTGACTGGTATATCTTCACATACAATGGTTAGGCCACTGAGCCCTTCCAGGTTTCACTCTGCAAATTCTTGGATTCTTGATTCTATAATCACTTCTTTCAACAATACGGTACCTTACTAGGTACTTCATAGTCATTAAAACTTTCCCGAATAGCCCCGTTATAGCAGCACTTGCAATAGCAAGTGCGCCATGCTGGCTGGCTACCGGCTCAACATGTGCTGGTTGCGATACTACTTGTATCACTACCGTATTCGGTAGCCTTGTTGGCTCTTCCTTTGACCTTACAGTTTTGATAATAGAACATTCGAGCGACTCTCAATGGTCTTGACATGGTAGTCGTTAACTAGGGTGCCTCTCCGTTCACTTAACTCTGTGTTCTTCCTTAATGTTCGTCCCCACGCATTGTCGTGGTTACCGAGACTTGATTCTTGTTCAGGTACTACGTCGTAGTCCTATTGAAGTATGTTTCACTCATATTCCCATCGTGGTCTAAACCATGATAATCGGGTATTACAGCCTCTTTGGCGCTGTACGTTTGGAATCATCCAACCTTGACTAGTTCCTTAGTCGGTTACTATACCATTGTCGGTATTATTCAACAATTGTGGTCTCATAGACATTCTACTTCACTGTACGGTTAGTGCGTTCCATCTCGATGGTTAATCATGGTTCTCTCGACTGCCAAGCATGTCGACCCATGCTGCCAGAAATTTCATTCTCCTGTAGATAGGATTGTTAATCTTCCGCTATTAAGTGCGGGTAAAGGTGTTCAAACAGGATCTGTCTCTGGGATTCTCAGTTCTTGGAATCTACCGTATGACTGGTTCTTGTTTTTGTGGTAATACTTTACAACAGCCCGATCGGGTTTTCCCGAGTATGAGAGGACTTTCCATCTCTCTGGCGTTCTTTCCCGAGTTATAAAAGGGATTGTGGAGGGCGGGATGGATATTGTAGGTTTCCAGTACACGCTGGTAATTCCTAACTAGCGTATTTCTCACGCTATCACTCAACCCTTACCCCAAAGTACTAAAATCCTAACTCGGTACTTCCTAAGCTCGGTATTTCCAGTCATCAGAGCGATACTTCGCTCTGATACCACTTTTTGTAACACCCCTACTAATAACACCACACTTAACCATTAATCGCAGCGGAAATCACATCATAAACACTGACTATTTCAATGGGTGTTACACACCGTTAGCCACCCACGTGGCTAACAAGGCTATTACTTACACAACGTACCGGTCTGATGGACAAGATTACCGAGCATAACACTTTACATTTACAAATCCATAATAAACTGAATACAAACACATCTACAATCCAAACAGTACCGAGTCTAATACATTCCATCATCGATATCACGCTAAACTAAATAACCACCCATACATAAACAGTTACCCCGTCCTACTCTCGAACGGCTACCAGCTTCATTGTACCTGAAAAGTAATAGGGGCCCCCAAAGGGGGTCAACACCTTTGCTGGTATGGTAATCCTGCAGCCCGCATGCTACCGGGCCACGCACAACTAATTGTGGAGTGAGCATGTAGTTTATTTTATTAAAGCATGCAAGAAAACAATAAACACATAACACGCTTATAAGCATACACAACCGATTAATGGGTTACAACCAGCAAAGTCAACACATCATCACTTGTTAGATTATGTACACTTTACTTAAGGTTGTCGGATTAAATATGGGTCCGCACACCAACACACATAACATTACATAGATGTGTCGGTATTAATATAGACCCGATCACACCAATACACATAACATTACAGATGTGTCGGTATTAATATAGACCCGATCACACAAATACACATAACATTACATAGATGTGTTGGTATTAATATAGACCCGATCACACCAATACACATAACATTACATAGATGTGTCGGTATTAATATAGACCCGATCACACCATACACAATTTCCCCTAGCTCCAATAGTGATGAGATAGGTAAGCCTTGGTTAAGCTGTGGGCGGTTGCAATCCAAGGAAGGAAAAACCTTAACATAACAGTAGTCCCCCTAGCCCCGAATAATAGTGAGGTAGGTAAGCCTTGGTTAAGCTTGTGGGTGGTTGTAATCCAAGAAGGAAAAACAACCATAACATAACAGAGTGGGAGTTAATTCAATTATAGACGTCAACATCCCAAACAACACGCGTGACCGGAACGACCGGATTCCTCACCCCCCATAATATATACATATTAGTTAGAGGTTCCTTTATGGAACTTATCACATACATGCACCATTTGGTGTTACAAGTTTGGTTAATCACACACAAGGGAGGTAACATCCCGTTCGACAAACATGGACAACAACATTCATTAAATGACAACATACTAAACGAAGTCACACACATCGCACACAACCACAACATACACTAACGCACGGATAGCCGTAGTTAGAACGTTCCCGTAGGTTGGGACGTTTAATCCGAATACCGATCTCTTATGTGATCCTAGAGTCGGTTAGCTACGATTTAACACATAATTAAGGTTAAACGGTATCGGAATTATTTACGCCACATTAATGAATTACTATAAACTCATTTCATGCTTTATCTTGTAAGGTGGCAAACACACAGAAAAACAAGTTGGCATACAAGCCGGTGTAACCCGGTAGGACACAGGTTGCAAGAAAACCATACCTTACACCATGGGTTATCTACCTTGTTCCCGAGGATTTACTCCAACGCATCACCTCACGCTCCCCGGGTAGTTTCCGAAACAACTGGTATTATTATTAAAACGTTTTATTAACAACAAGATCTTACGGTATGTAAACTTCTATTACTCCCGTACTTACCCCGTTATCCCGTTATCTCGGTTTAACTTGTGTACTTAAACTCACAATTTTCTCACATCAAGCTAACACTTGTTTACACTTTCTAAGGCCTTTACATGTCACCAAACAAGGCCTAAACATCATCTAAAACCATTACCATTCAATCCCCCATGTTTAGAAGGCTTAAAACAAAAAATTTTCTTCTCTGGTCTGGGCCGCCCCTCTGGGGCGGTCCCAGGGGCGGTCCACACCAGAAGCTACACGGTTCTTTTTTTTCCCCTTCTCTGCACTGGACCTCCCCACAGGGGCGGTCCCTAGGGGCGGTCCAGAACAGACCCCATTTTAAAAACTGTTTTTCTACACATTCTGAACTCCAAATTCACCCCAATTTTTTCCACTTATTCCACAATCTTTCCACATGTTTCCTACATGTTTAAAACACCTTAAAACATACATTAAACCTCTCCAAATCATTGGTTAAATCCTTACTCCAATTCTTGCTCAATTTTCAACAAAATTTCATTCCCTCTTCCATATTATGCACACTTGTGCATTTCTAGCTTCTTCTTGCTAGTGTCTACCTCCTACCAAACTTACCAAACCACCTCATGACCATTCCAACTCATCCCTAGACCTTTGCACTTCTAGAACCCAAGTCCAACTTCATTTCCAAGATTACAAGCACTAACTCTTTTTCTTGAAATATCAATGCTTTACAACATTCATTTGCTACAGATTTTATACACTCACATATCCATTCTCCATGTACCATTATAAGGCTATTAAACCACTCTACTCAACACTACAAACACCTAAGTCCTCCCATTCACCAAGTCATCATCAAAACACTCATTTCCTACTAAAATTTCGCCATAACCTCCCCTTAATTTTAACATGTTCCCACACATTACTTAGCTCACCAAAGCACTCCAACCATCAACTCATTCAAGGCACTATCCCACACATCAATTCCATCATTTTAACAACGATCACCTCAATGTACATAAACTTTAAAATCTTGGCTCTTAGGCCCTTAAACAACATTAAATTAAACACTGAATTTCCTCATAATAATAGCAACACCTGCACTACACTCAACATTTATAATTGCACCAAAACAACAAAATTTACTTAAAACACCACATAAGCTTGAGGTGAGTTATTTATCTTGGATTTTCTTTCAAAACTTTCCCATCCCAAGTTCTACAATAATCAAAATAAGCATTAAGGTGAGTTTCTTACCTTAATCTCACAAATTCTCCTTTCCTTTACCAATCTCCTCTTTCTCCCTCCTCTTCCCAATTTCGGTCCAATAGGTGATGGAGTTACCAAACTCCATCCCAACATCCAAATCGCACAAAAAGGCACACAATTAAAATTCTAACCCTTAAGATAACACCATTTCAATGCAAGGTTTAGAACACCATAGTTAGGGTTTACCTTTTTGGAGCTTTTTAAGAGGGGTTCTCACCCTTGAATCAAGAAGGGGATTATTCCACCATTGAAGGGTTGAAATGAAGCTCCAAAACAAGAAGAAAACAAGCATGAGGATGGGCAAAATCGGCCAATACAAGAGGAGGAGGAAAGAAATGAGTTTTTCATGAATATTTTTACCTTAGGAGAGAGAGAAGACTCCAAGCTTCCCATTGGTGCCATTTTCTCTTCAAATGGGAAAAACCCATGGAGATGAACTTCATTATTTTCAGATTTTGAAAAGAGGGAAGCGTAGAGCTTGGTGAGAGGATCACAAATATGTAATTATTTTTGTGATTTAAGCTTGGAGCTAGCTTGGACAAGGAGAAGAAGTGGAGGAAGCCATGGGGAGTTGCTTTGTCGTTCAGCAACAGAGAGAGAGAGAGGAGAAAATCGTTGGAGGAAGAAGGAAGAGGAAAGAGAGGGGAAAAAGAGAAATAAATGAGGAGAGAGAGTGTGGGTGGGGTATAAGTTACTTTTTGTTTTATTGCTTTTTGACTTATTTAACTAGCTAACTAGTCAAGAGTGTGAGAGCTAATTAACACATTAAAACCGGCCCCCTTACAGTAACACATGCTGGAGCGTTTTTTTTTTCATTTTTTTACAGAAACACTAGTTTATTTACCCGGTTTAGCACTATTCACTAACCGGGCCCGTTTTCCGGGATTTTCTTGTTTATTTAATTTTTTTATGGCTATTAAACTCCCATTAATGTTTATTTCTTCACCAATGATCTTAAGGACTTAATTAGCCTTAGAAAATCATAATTACATTATTAATTAACATATTAAGTTTTGGGGTATTTCAGTAACATAAAATGTCGTTTACTAATGTGTAGTCACAATTATAACGTTCAAACGCAATAAAAAACGGGTTTAATGTCTCTTATTACAATGAGAGCGTTTTTTACGATCTACGCCGAGGAAATGATTATTTCGAAAAACAAAAGTTATAACATCATGTCATTACATGTTTACAACGTTAATATAATTTAAACAAATGTTATTTACTAATGTGGAGTCACATTCATAACGTTCAAACGCAATAAAAACGGGTTTAACGTCTTTCATTACAATGAGAACGCTTTTTACGGTTTACGCTGACGAAATGATTATTTCAAAAAACAAAAGTTACAACATGATGTCATTACATGGTTACAACGTTAATAGATTTAAAAAAATTGTACTGCGGTGATTAGTAATTTTGTACTACAAATAACATCATCTATTAAGAATGGTAGGCAGTAGTATTTTGAATTTTTTCCGATTTTTTTTTTATTTTTTAACATCGAGTGACATATTATAAACTTTCAAAAAAGTTTAATTACTGCATATGTATTTTTGTTTTTTTTTTCTACTATCCAAAATTATAGTGACATTTCATTTATTTCAGGAATATATAGAAATATTTCATAATTTTCCAGTTTTAAAGTGATATATAAGGAATTAGTAAAAATATATTGAAATTTCATATAAATTCCGCCCCTATTCTTTTGTATAACTAAACTTTTAGCTGATGTTAATTGTTAAGTGAAAACATTGATATGACAGAGAAAAAAGAAGTGATCATATAAACTATTTTCCTTTAACTTGCAAAAGAATAGGGCTTCGATATAACACGATAGCCCGTGCATCTTGTGATGAACCAAACGATGATTTGCGGTTTTCTTAAAAAGGAAATATGATGATTTGCCAACGAAAAATGATTTAGAATGATGATTAACCTAAATCTCGACACTGCTGTATTTTCCTTGCTTCTTCTCTTCCGTGGCATCTGCTGATTCTGCTGAATTTCCTGTTGTCGACTCCTTCCAACTACGTCTGTCCGGTGATTCTTCCGGCGTTGATCTCAGCGGATAAAATCACCATCGCAGTTCGAGCCATCGCCGCAAGCGACTTTCCTTGGGTACTGTAAACTCTGGTCTCTCTCCCCGGATAAAAAAGCCCTGCCTCTCTTTACACTTGGATATAATAAAATTAATGCTCTGGAGTCTATCTAAAATCGTAGCAGTGAACTGAAGTCAGGAACAATTTCCTGACTCTAGTTGAGATTGTTGTGACCCTAGTAGCTTTTTCGGTGCTTTGTTAATTATGTTACCTATGAATCTTTTCCTGTAGGCTGAGTTTGGCCGCGTTTTTGGTATTCCTAAACTATGCTGGAGAATCATTTAGCTCTATAGTTATAGCTGATGTTCAAAGAGCGGATTCAACTTCAAGTAGCTTGATCTAGGCATTTGGTGTACCTTGTTAATCCTGACTCCTGAGCTCAATTTCTAAAACTTTGCTTTTTGATGCAGCTGCTAAACAGATTAGATGGTTATTGTAGAATCATAGATGCATTACATAGAATGCGAGTCAATGACCATTTCAGTAAATATCTTCAAAGGATTAAACTGTTGTTTTCAAGATTGGGTCAGGAATTTGGGTGCAAATCTTAGAGTTTTAGCATTTTGGGATTCTTTTTTACTCAGTTCGGAGGAGAATCTTTCTAAATGTTTAGACCCCTGGTTGTGTGCCTCGTACCTTTCTCAGATGAAACTAAATGAAAACTTCTGCTTCCTATTTAATGCTTATTTTTGATGCAAATCTGAGGGTTGAATGTTTGATTTCTGCAAAACTGATTCTTTTCGTTTCTTGTCCGTTTGAGGGAAATGAAGGTTTATATTTTTAAGTTTAGATGTCCTACTTGTCACAAGATTTATGTCACTGCAAATTAACTGAGCTGTTTTGTTTACTGCAGAAGTTGCAGGGAATGGGCAATGCGTCGTCATCGATGCTCACACAATATGACATCGAAGAAGTCCAAGAACATTGCAATAATTTATGTGAGTTTTGATTTACTATATCTTCAAGTGTGGCAGCAATACCATGTTTCTGTGGATACCTATTTACTCGAGGAACTCGTATGGATAGCAGTTACACAGCAAGAGATTGTTTCTCTAATGAGAGGTTCTGTCAGCTAGACCGATCCGCAAAAGGGTTTATTTCAGGTGATGAGTTCTTATCAGTGCCAGAATTGCACTTAATCCATTATCTCAGGTGCACATCATGTGGAGTTATCTTCCCTTTTTATTTTTCTGTGAATACATATGGTTCTGTTTGTACTCTGACTGCTGACGCGTGTTCATCTATTTGATGGTTGGTTTATACAGAGGTTACTTAAGATGATGATGGATTTAACTTTAAGGACTTCGTGCAATTCTTGTCCGCATTTAGTGCGAAAGCAAGTGTACGCCAAAAATCTGAATGTAAGTTAGCATCCCTATTGGTTGCTGATCAACTTGCCTTTTGGTGTCAGTTCGGCTGCTAGCAAAAACTTGTCTAGTCCACTCTTTGTGATTAGTCATTCGAACTTGATCTCCTGAATTGCTTAATTAAGCTTGTCTCTTAAATTTGTGATTTCCCGTTTCTCTTTTTTTTTCAGTTATATTCAAAGTGTACGACTCTGATAGTAACGGAAAGGTGAATTATGATGACATATTAGAGATACTTCAAGATTTGACTGGTTCATTCATGTCTGATAAGCAGAGAGAGGTATGATCAAGTTCCCCGTTGCTCATTGTGTATCATCTAGCTTTTCAGTGAAAGTCTTCATTTGCCTTGGAAATTAAAAACCCATGAAACAAATTCTGTTCTATGTACATGTTCTGTATAACCACTAAAGAGTTTAAACATATTCTAGTTTTTTTGGATAAGAGAGGTCCTAGTAGGTGACCCACGGATTATTCATTGTTCAATCTGATATCAATTATACTCAACAATCATTTGTGGTAGGAGCTAGTTCTTGGTGTGCATATCAGTTACTGGTTCATTTGCAATTGATAGTACATGTGTGTGTGTATTGATTTACTGGTTCGTTTGCAATTGATGGAGATGGACGCAAGTGGATTGTTGATGGAAGAGCTAGAATTCATTTTCCCACTTTTGTGATACAGGAGGTCCTGACCGGGTGCTACAAGAAGCTGGTTACTCAAAGGATTCTTGTTTGCTGGTGGACGACTTTGTCAAGGTACTTATAATTTGGCTATAGATGGAAGACAACATGCAAGATGTGTAAACCAATCCTACCTGTTTTTGCTGCCTGCATTTGGTAAATAGATCTATGTTATCGGGTCATTTGGCAATGGCTTTTCTTTTTATAATTATATTAAATTGAATGAAAGGGTAAATGTGCTTAAATACTTGATTGCTTAGATTTTCTTTTTCCTTCATCCTTATTATCCCCATTCTTGGGTTAACACGTGTTGCATAAACATTCCTCTCTGCGGCTTTCTCAGATTCTCGGAAATTCGGAGCTAAAGATGGAAGTAGAAATTCCTGTTGATTGAGTCTATAGGCCATTGCTTGCAGGCAGGAGAGGAACTCAACAATTACATTAGCTTGCAGATGGAGATGATTTTTTCTGTAAATTCCGTCCTGCTCATCAGCTGAAGTTAAGCTCAAACACATTCGTCAAGCTATTTGATGGTGATGTAGCCTAGATTGTTCCTGGCTTTAATATATGTATGCAAGCCAGGGTTTTTGTTCACAGAGTAGAAATTTTCACTGATTAACTCGTTGAGAGGTGCCTAAGACAAATTCTCTCTAACGAGTTCATTACTCACTCGTTTTTTTCCCATGCTGATGTTGCTGCTTATTCCCTTTCAAACTCTGCAATTTGTATTGTTACAAACTTACCATTTTTGCGAAGATAGAGTGTCATTTCTTAACCCGGTGCGCGAAACCCTGAACAAACACTTTGGGTCTTTTTCCATCATTTAAAGACGAAACAATGATGGAGAATGTAAAGATATCCGAGCTTAATCGGATCCGTGCTTGCCTGTATATACTATGCATGAGTTAAGCTGGGGATTGCTTCTGTTTATTTCGGTTTGTTCGTTATGTTGGGAAACAGCGAGGTATATGAGGGTATTTGGTTTGAGCAGGAGAAGCTGAATAAAATCAGGAAAATGATAAAAAAAAAAAAAGTTCATTTTTTATTTTGTCTATGCGCATATAAAAAGGTAATGAAACCGGTTAATGGTTAAGTCGCACTAGGATACAAAAAATCTTCCTTATTACGTAAAATGTTGCTCTCCTTCGAATTCTCTCCAAAGGCGGAGGACTACCGGCCTTTCCATCTTATCATCTGGCGTCACTCCCAACCCGCCAATTCGCCTGACCTAGTTACACTCTCCAACATCTGACATTCTAGAGACAATCATTTCCGCATTGGGAACGAGATTTCTACAAACCCCGCACGGCTTCGTCCATACAATCCTCCTTATTGTCTATCTGCCTCTCCTCTGTAAAAGTTTCGAATCATGCATGCATGATTATCAGTCTTAGTTCCTCTAACACCGCCACCTCAACTGCATGGGAAGCATCAGTAGCGCTGCTCACACCGTGACCGTCCACTACCTCAACCCTTCCCTTCTTATTTTCAACTTTGCCTCCCAGAACCGTATCCCTTTTTCCATCCATTATTTCCTACTTTTTGAATACTCGACTACTCTGCTCACGTTGCCCTCCCCTTCTCTAAAGAAAACTAAATGACAATTAGAATGGTGAACGGGTCTTTCATCGAATTGGATCAAACTGCTCTTGCTAGATTTTCTCACCCATTGGCGTTCACTAGTTATAACCCTTTGAAACCGATGGAACGGCTTGGGAGGCTTTAAATTCTGCAAAATAGTCCAACTTCTTTCTGGTGGAGTTTGAATCGGTGGAGGTGATGAATGCAGTTTTAGTGCGCGGCACCTGAGCATCAATAGATTCTTTTTTCCCTCAAAACCGTAGAGCCCAACATCCCCTTTGATCGCCATATCTTCAGATGGGCACCCTTCTGGGTACGAGTCTATGAAGCCCCGCGAGTACACCGAAACATTCATTTTGTGGCTATTTTGGCGTCGAAGCTTGGCCACTTCACACGCATATAATGGAAGTCCCAGAGCCCCTTTGCTGGTGTTTTTATGAGATTTAAGATTCTGCTCAACCTCAAGGTCCCTCTCCTTCAAACCATCAATGTCAACCTTGACGGTAAGGCCTCTCATTCAGTTTCTCATTTGATAACAAGCCCTTAATCTGCTCCAAGTGTGGGATCTTCACCCACATAAAGATAATTGTTCTTTGCCAAGTGATAGCCCCTCCTTGTACGACATGTGTTGAGTACCGAAGCTTTTCATGCTAAAACTTCTTCGATGCACCTATCTGAAGTCCCGCAGCCCGAATGAGAGAGGGAGGAGTCGCATATGACCTTCTGTCTCAAAGACGAAACCACATTTGGTCTAGCAACTACTCGCATGGAATCCCTGTTTTTTAGAAAAGCTTGTGATCAGGTGGCATTGATTATAGCAAGGGACATAAGAGAATTTATGGGGAGGAGGCTCTAGGATCCTCTTCTAATCTGCAAGGATTTTGGGATTGGAGCGACAACAATGGGGATAATCTTTGATGCTGGCTTCACCTCCGGATGTGGTCTCTAGTTCTTCAAAAGGTTCAAGAGTATTCAGGTGACTCCGAGATGGATCGGAGTCGCCATGAAGAATGAAGCTAAGATCAGCTAGTTGTAAGGCCTTGGACATTTGTAAGGCCTTGGACATCTTGCATCCAGCTAGCTAGAGTTAAAAAATAATGTCCACATTTATCATAGTGTTTTTGATGTTAGTTGATGATTGCTACTTAGTTATGTTTCTACTTGTGTTTAGTTTACATTATGGGTTTCTACTTTAGTGTATTGGATTCAAAGTTGGCGGCCTAGTACTATTAGTTTTAGAACCATGATTAAAATCAAGCTTTAAACCCCAGTCAATCATTGCTGGATTCTTGTTCATTGACCAAGGCTGGCCCCTATATTTGCACTCCTCTGCAATGGATGCATCAATAGTCTTCTGGATAGGAAACCATCCCACGGGATTTGGTTGACCTTAGTTGACTGCTCTTTTGGGCGTAGGATCATCCGACAAAGATGTCTAGGGTTATCTATATGTTCATGTTAGATCCTCTAGGTGCTATAGGAGGCAACCAGTCTGGGTGATTTAGGTTCAGTTTTTGGTTATGATGTAACCCAAGAAATATCTCTAGCTATTTGCAAGTCTTTAGGATAGTAATCTCTTTAGTTAATAGCAAACTTCCTTTTTCGAAAAAAAAGAACGGTTAATCGTTGTTGGCCGATGTTGTATTAAGTAGAGAGATTTGGAGTAATTGGATTAAGCATTAGTCAGACAGAGGGACATTTGGTTATAAACAAGTGGAAAGCTGGCTAACGAAGTGGAAAAGGCCGAGCTTATCCAAGGTTGGATGAGTCGTACTAAAAAGATTGGTTTTGGATTCAATTCAAGTGTATTATTTGGGAATGTTTTAAATGCCTAAGAAGTTAATCCAGAAATTGGTGAAAGCAAGGGTACGACTCTTGTGAAAATGGAGCAATTGATGATATCCAAAGATTTAGGCGCGGCGCCTAGGCGGGCTGGGTATAACCACGATGGAGCTAAGAATGTAGCCTTAATGTTTATATGGTGGTGGAGTTACCAAGGTTGTGACAACAAGCTTTGGAAACGAGTGGTGAATTTGGGATGGTGTAGAGGCGTCACTTCGGTGTACGTTCATGCTGAGCAAACAAGAAGGAAGAAGGGGATTTTGAATACCATTGTACTATCTGTGAATGGCATACTATACTGGTTGAATATCTCAATGGGAAAATTTCCCGTACACGGGTGTTTGGCCCCATCATTTCCCATGCAAGAGTGTTTGCGGTTGAATTCCCGATTCCGGGTTTTTTTAAACGTTGTACAAAAGCCGATAATTCATTTATCGGCTTCAGTGATGCCGATAAATGAATTATCGGCTTCTGTACAACGCAAAATTCAACCGTTGGGCGTTGTACAGAAGCCGATAAATGAATTATCGGCTTCTGTATAATGCCCAACGGTCAAATTTCTGGTATGAGCTTATATAAATGATTGATTGGCTCTTCAAACTTCTGCTGCTTAATTGCTATCTCGTTGCTATTTTTCCTTCTCTTCAGACATTCCTCACTCTTTCAACTGTTTGCTATACATATTTGAGATGGATATCCCATGTACTCTGTATCTAAATGTAGAGCTCAAATACAATCCAGATGGTATTTATTTTCATATAAATCCCAATTGGTCAAAATTTATCCATTGTGAAATTCCCCAGTCTTCCACATTTCAATCCTTCAAAGATACCGTCAAAAATCTTGTCGACTTGGAGTTAGGGGAGATTATGTCATCACCGACATGGTTTGCAGAAAGTTGGAGAACAAATATCCAACTTGCTCTTATCTTCCACTCAAAATTACCAGCGATTCCCGGGTGAAGCTGATGATATCGAACTTCATCAAGAATTCAGACTTGCTGACCAACGTGGTTGTGCAAGTTGAGTTCGAGCATGTGACTACCCCTTCTCCGGAGGAAGACAATGAAACAGATGATGATTTTTCCCTGCATCAACAAGCCGAAGATGAAAATCTACAGACTTCGGATGATGATTCTGAGATGGAGCCAGAAGATTTACTTGACGACGACGACATGGTTGATGAAGCTGGGCCCTCCACACCGTACACTCCTGCAGCGCCGTTCTCATCGCAAGTGGATTTAGAGGCCATAAGCCAGATACCATCAGACATTGATCGACGCGGTTTGCCATACTGGAGGCCAGGTCAAGAGTTCGTCGTGGGGTAAGAATTTGCTGATAAAAATGTTCTTGTGACTGCAGTAAAATAGTATCACTTGGAGAGAAACGTAGATTTCATTGCCCCGAGAATAACAGGAGAATTTACACCCTAAGGTGCCGACAAGGGTGCAGTTTCAGATTTCGAGCTGCGCTGCTAAAGAATTCATTTGAATGGCGGATACGGAAATTCAGTCCTCACACATGTGCTCCAGCCCTAGACGAGAGTAATGATCATTTTTGACTTACAATTTCATAGCTGAAGTCATGATACCAAGGATCAAAGAGAACCCTGCTCTACAAGTGAAGACTGTGATTCAACTGATCCGCTCAGAATATAAAAGGAAGATTAGCTACAAGAAAGCTTGGTTAGGCCGTGCTGAAGCGATAAGAAGGGTGTATGGTGATTGGGAGCAGTCATTTACCGAATTACCCAGGTATATCATAACCATCAAACACTCTATACCTAATTCGTATGTCGACCTAGAGTCAACTGTTGTGTTTCAAGATGAAACTCAGACCACTTCTGTTAGGCGGTTTAAGCGTTGTTTTTGGGCATTTGGGCCATGCCTCACTGCTTTCAAGTATATGAAACCTCTACTTCAAATAGATGCCACCCACCTGTACGGTAAGTACAAAGGGAAATTATAGGTTGCTGTGGCTCAAGATGGTAACAACAAGATAATACCAATGGCCTTTGCTATTGTTGCTAGCGAATCTAGAGATGATTGGGAATATTTTCTTGACCGTGTTCGAAACATAGTCATTGGAGCTAGGAACGATGTGGCAGTTATTACGGATCGGGCCGCAGCTATAATGTCAATAATGAGGGAAGAACAGTACTGGCTTCCTCCTTATGCCCAACATTTCTTGTGTATCCGTCATATTGCTTCAAACTTTCAGACAAGATTTGGAAACAAGGAGTGGAAGAAGTACCTCATCAACACAGGTAATTGTGAGAGATTTGTATGTCTTCATCTTTTGTATATTGTTTATCTATTTAATCTGATAATATTTCTGTGCAGGCTACTATTTCAGAAGGGATATAGTTCAGGACAGATTAAATCACTTACTTTCTCTACACCCCTCAATTCCTCCTTTTTTCAACGAGCTGCCCCCTGAGAAGTGGTCACGTGCGTATGATGATGGCAAAAGGTGGGGCCATATGACTACTAACTTGGTAGAGTGCATGAATGGGGTGTTGAAGAGGGTTTGGCTCTTACCGGTAACAGCTATTGTTGAAAGCACTTTGTACAAGTTAATTGATTACTTTCGAGATAACTTAGAAACTTACACTGCACAACGGAATAGTGGGTTGTTTTTCACCAAACACCTACTGGAGAAAGTAAGTAAGAACCAAACACTTGACAACTACCACAGTGTGGTTGTTATCGATGCTATGGATTTGGTGTTTGAGGTGGTTGACAATGGGGATTCGAACTTAAGGCGTGACAAAGGTAAATTGCAGTGCAATTAACTCTAGGGAATGTGAATGCGGTGAATGGCAGGCGTTTAAGTATCCATGCTCACATGTCATGGCCGTGTGCTGTACTACCGCCCTGGACTGGAGGAACTATGTTCATCCAGTTTACAGACTTGAAACGATGATACAGGCTTACAGCGAGAACAAGTTTGTGCCACTAGGAAATCAAGGGAAGTGGCCCATATACGCCGGACTTCGTATTGTTCTGATCCTGCAATGATGCGCAACGTTAGAGGCCGCCCCACATTCTCCCGTATTCATAATGAAATGGATGAGAATTATGAGCGTGAAACAAGACATTGTGGGCTATGTCGCCAACGAGGACATGTAAGGACAAGATGCCCGAATGCAAGTTATAATTAATTCCCCACTGTCATTGTATGTTATTGCATTAGCCAATTATGCTCCTGCTCAGACAGGTCGTGCCTTTAGCAAGCACAACAAAAAAATGTAATTTACCCATTGTCTTAGTAATGAATTATCTTTACATTTGCATTTGTAAATAAGCAAGCACTAAAGATTGATTTGATATACCATTTTATTGGCTTAGGAAATATTCCAAATACATAAAGCGATTCAATGACATCCATCACTGTTTATTACAGTACGACATACTAATACGTATTCATCTTCTCATACGTGCTTTCTTTAAAAAAGAACATATATCAT
This sequence comes from Limonium bicolor, assembly GCA_023374045.1. Taxonomy (NCBI): domain Eukaryota; kingdom Viridiplantae; phylum Streptophyta; class Magnoliopsida; order Caryophyllales; family Plumbaginaceae; genus Limonium; species Limonium bicolor. The sequence continues at coordinate 88,261,734 of CM041776.1, forward strand.
AGGAGTATCCACATATCACTTCTGTCGATGCCTTAGAATGGACGAGATATGCATCGTCCACCAACATATTAACCTTCGTGTTCGCTGTCATCTGAACCGTAATCTTCATTATTCTCTTCTGCCAAGGATATGCTCGCGAAATTATCACGCGGTGGTGGGATAACTTCCCTAAATGCATACACCACATAGAATTCTAATCGAGTATAAAATTGTTGATTATAAACTAAGCACCATGACGGCCGAAAGTAGCAGCATAGTTAACGTGCAAACTAAAAGGAAACTCCATTTGATTTTTAGAGTTGTTGTAAGATATGAACAATTCACTACTGAACTACAAAGCTTTGGTATAATGTTGTGTGTGGACTTAATGGGTTTGTCGCCAATACCCTGTTTTATAATACTAGAGCAACGGTTACTGAAACGGATAGTTCAACGGCTACTTAAACGGCTAGTTCAACGGCTAACTCAACGGCTAGTTCAACGGCTAATTAAACGGTTAACTCAACGGCTAGTTCAACGACCACTTGAACGGCTGTCTCGTGTCCCTAGATTCTCGATAACGAAAGTGACAGCTAGTTTGGGAAGTGAGAAGAAAGGACCATCCATGCTGCGGCTGACATCCAGTACAAGGACAACATCGATTGGAGTATGTTGTTGCAAAAACGGCTAGTTCAACGACTACTAGAACGGCTGTCTCGTGTCCCTAGATTCTCGATAACGAAAGTGACAGCAGCTAATTGAACGATTATCCGGACAGGTATGAGATTTCTTGGATTTTCTTGGATAAAACATCTTATCCTCGTGCCTCACTCTACTCGCTATAAAAGCATCTCTCCCATTTTCCTTATTAGATATCCTCAACTATCAACGACGATCTTCATACTATCGATTAAGGGCCATACCTCTCATCCTGTTGAACATGGACACTCTTCCATCACGACTTTTTTTGCATTACGAACCAAGCTATGCACCAGATGGTTTTTGCATGGTACCCACTACTGAAGGAAGAACAATGGTGTTTGACCTCCCAAATATTCCAAATACCATGTCATTCGAGCAACTCAAATCGTTCATCGAAGATGAGCTCTTCGATGGCTTCCACTATTATCGTGTTAGTCTCATTATCTACAGGAGGATGGTGTACACTCACCCGATGCCATTCTGGTGCAAAATGCTTATACGTGACGATCGTGATGTGCGCGACATGTTCGTAAACTTTATCGGGGTTCAGGATGAAACATCTTTCATTGATCTTATGATCGAATATGAACCATACGATAATGATGATTATTAAGCTATGTGGTGATCGCAGATTGTGACTGTGTCGGCTTTAATCTATGTTTTTACCGCTTATAATGTTTCATTTTCGCACAAGAATGACAAGATGACGGATGTCGTTGGACTATCATGTAATTTATTATAACACTGTACGTGGATGTTCTTATTATTGAATAAGTGCGCGATTTGCGCGTATAGTTTGTAAAAACTGCATATTAAAAAACTGCACTCCCTTGCCACTTACGCTTACAGTTTGGACTACCAAATGATTCCTGTTGTGCTCCAAATTTTGTATGAATGTAGTAGTACATACACACATCATTGTACCAAAATTTGGTGGCTAACGGACAGCGGAAACCTATTGAAAAGAATGGTCAAAGTCGCGAACAGACGCAAAAACTGCATATTTAAAAACTGCACTCCCTTGCCACTTTGCGCTTACAGTTTGGATTACCAAATGATTCCCGTTGTGCTCCAATTTTGTATGAATGTATTAGTACATACACAAATCATTGTACCAAAATTTGGTGGCCAACGGACAGCGGCAACCTATTGAAAAGAATGGTCAAAGTCGCTTACAGACGCAAAAACTGCATATTTAAAAACTGCACTCCCTTGCCACTTTGCGCTTACAGTTTGGACTACCAAATGATTCCCGTTGTGCTCCAAATTTTGTATGAATGTAGTAGTACATACACACATCATTTTACCAAAAATTGATGGCCAACGGACAGCGGCAACCTATTGAAAAGAATGGTCAAAGTCGCGAACAGACGCAAAAACTGCATATTTAAAAACTGCACTCCGGTGCTACTTTGCGCTTACAGTTTGGACTACCAAATGATTCCCGTTGTGCTCCAAATTTTGTATGAATGTAGTAGTACATACAAAAATCATTGTACCAAAATTTTGGGGCCAACGGACAGCGGCAACCTATTGAAAAGAATGGTCAAAGTCGCGAACAGACGCAAAAACTGCATATTTAAAAACTGCACTCCCTTGCCACTTTGCGCTTACAGTTTGGACTACCAAATGATTTCCGTTGTGCTCCAAATTTTGTATGAATGTAGTAGTACATACACACATAATTGTACCAAAATTTGGTGGCCAACGGACAGCGGAAACCTATTGAAAAGAATGGTCAAAGTCGCGAACAGACGCAAAAACTACATATTTAAAAACTGCACTACGGTGCCATGTGTAGCATCAATTTCCAACAGGTAAACGACGTCCGTTGACCTTGTAAATATGTATGCATGTAGTACTACATGCATACAACCGTGGTGCTACATTTTAGAGCCTTCCGATTTAAGCAAGTGCTTCAAAAAAATGCACAAAATAACAAATAAAACAACGTTTTAAAAAATGTAAAGACAATGTAAAATCCTTACAATAATAAGTTTAAAATAAAAGAACAAGTGATAAAACAATGCTAAACTACATAGTCAATGTTCATAAACTAAGGATTAGTGAAATCTGAATTAAAAATTCTACGATTCCTAAACCTAGAGTGTGTGCCCCTTAACCACATCCCCCCATCTTCCTCATTTTCCGGCTCATCAGCTGGTGTACTTGGATCTGCTGATGCAGATGGCGCGGGAGGACCTTGGTGTGGTGTACCTGAAGGAGCAGGCTGCTGCAAAGATGACGGATCATATGAAGGAGCAACAACCATCTAAGTTTGTTGCTATTCGCCACCAGCTAAATTGGCCCAGTTAAATTGTCCAGTTAATTCTGCGTCATCATATATCAGCTGCTCACAAAAAGTGACCAGCTCCTGAGTAGTCATGTTGGAAACAGAAGTAGCAACTGGTTCGACGAACCCGCACCAGCATCAAAATGTGCACCAAAATCAGGGGGTACCTGGCCATAGGTTGTCTGCTCTGGCTGAGAAGGTGGCTGTGGCTCAAAAGATGGCCGATATCCCTCTTCCTCAGTGATTGTAACAGGGACAATGGAAAGCTGAGTCTGAGATGAAGGATAGTTATGGGGTGGGGTGGTGGTGCGTAGTCACACGGCCCTCTTCGTCTCTGACTGTACGGCCGCTTCTAGCAGCTCTGGGGGCAGGATTGTTGTTGATTTGATAAGCAGGTACTGTAAGTCCACCCTATCTGGCGCCTGCTGTGACAACTCCTGGGGGAATGGCACAGACCGATGATAGTGATCTACATCAATAGTCTGGGAAAGTCTGGTGGCATATCCCCGAACACTAGGATCAGTAGGGATCCTCTGAAGCTGCTCCACTGCAGACGCCTGATCAACCAGGTAGAACAAAGGATTATAAAATGGTACAAAACAATAGAACTATCAAACTAGAGGAACAACTGACAAACAATTTAAATAAATGCTTACCACGATGACATTCCTCCTACTCTCAACAGTGAACCAAGCAACAGAATGCTGGAGGAACCAAACCATATATGCACTCCTCCTGTCCAGTGGGATGCTCCTTGGCGTCTGTGGTGTAATCACCCGGAACTGACTCCTATTGTTCCACATCTGGATGTGGTCATGGAATATTTCCCACCATCGCGCATTTGGCCTACCGGTCCTGGTGATTACATGGAGCATGTCACAGTCGAGTGGGGGAGCAGGAATAGGCTGATCATACCCGAACTGGCGTAGTACCCGGTCCGGCTGGTGACCCTCTACAACATTGTAGTGGATTAAAAATACCACTACAGCGAACTGCGCTGGCTGTGGTGATCTGCCACCGTACGGCTGCAGATCCACTACAGAACATCGAAATAAATATTAAAAATATGCAAACAAATTATAACAAATAAATTAGTATTGTAATAAGCTTTAGTTTTATATTACCTCTCCCTCGCTCGGTGGAATCCTCATATTGTCCAGAGTTTGTCGCGCAACGATAGCGCTGATGCTATTTCCCTTGCCATTATATCTGCAACATGACATACAATTAGGGTTGTAGCGTAATTTAATAAAATATTATTTCAACAACCATACAATGCTTAGTTTGTTACCTATGAGCAAGTGCAAGGTGGGGTGAAAGATTAATCCGATCTGGGGTGAGTCGTGGCCTAAATGCAGGGATACGCTCGTATGCCCAGACGGTGAGCAACTTACTGCAGCCATTCAGATACTTAGTGTCGAATTTGGTGGCGTTGCACATCTCCCTATAGAAATGTGCAAGGAGCGCAGACCCCCAGCTAAGCCTCCCACTATAGCCAAAATCCTCCAACAGCAACAGATAACTGACATCCACCTTGTCCCCATTAGAGTTGGGAAACAGAAACCCTCCAATCAGTCTCATAATATATGCTCTCGCATGCTGCTGATGAACAATAGCGTCACGCTGACCAAAGTGAAGGTTCTTGCAGTGATAATTCGTTGTGAGGTAGTTACTCAAAACGTACAACGAATGTGAGTAATAGACTGACTATGAACTAAGCAACCCAGAAAGATTTAACGATGAAAACAGAAACTTAAATCACGTGGAATCTCACTCCATTAACACGTATCAATACGATACAACCTAATTGCACAAGGAGAACATGCTCTCCATGTACTTGCACGTAATAAAACTAGAACGTCTCACCCTCTAGTGATTTTACCAGTACTCTCGAGACTTCTCTCTCAAAAACATGTTTTCTCTTTTTTCAAAAACGTAATCTTGCTACAACCAGCAACATTACTTATATACTCTCAATAATACTAAAGCTAAAACTTAAAACGATAAAAGAAAATAAGTTTATCACTAAATATATAAAATCCGTTAGGATTTTATTATCACAGAATGGCAGCTTAATACTTTCCTAAAATCTCTCCAACAAAAAATCTATCAAAACGGGGTCTTCATTCTTCGGCACTCTTCAGACTTTAGATTACTGTGTATGTAACACAGACACAGTATGTAACACAGAGTTACTAATTAAAAACACCAACAATTTCCCCCTTTTTTGATTAGGGCAAACTCTGTGTAGTGTGTCTGTAAACAAAGATTCCCCCTGAATAGCTTCACCAAGCACAATAACGTGATAATATACTTCCCCCTCAATGTGCAGTCCCAAAGCCATAGAAACTGAAGCAAAACAGAACTCGCATGCGAATATACCAAGAGCAAAGACTAATAGTTTTGATCAAAAGTCATAGCTTAGCAGCAATATTACAACATTAGCAAACATCAGTAGTTCAAGAGCACAGATCCAGACACACATATTAGTTTCCCCCTTTTGCCGAATCAAAAGAGGAGAAGCAGAAGTCAAAATAAGCCTAGCAAGCAATCCTAAAATATAAGTCTGTTACACAGCAGAAACCCACAACAGCTTAACCACATAACCAGGAGCAAAAGAACGAAAATGAAAGATTCAAAAGGTGGGTTCAGGCTCCGTGGAGGAAGAGACATTTTGAGCAGAAAACTTGGACTCAATGGCGAGGATTCTCTTTTCCAAGGCATGTTGGTTGGCGATTAAAGTGTTGATCATGGCCAAAAGAGTTGACTCATGGGAAGTAGGCTGAGAGCGAGGAACCAAGGGATCCTGATGAGATGAGGGATTCTTCAGCTGCCAGCCGGAGTCAGTATGCTCAATAAACATCTTGGCGAGCGTGTGGCTGCCTAAATAGTGAGACCCTTTCAAGGAAACACCCTCCATCGTTTCCAGCGGGACATTGTAGAACTGAAAAACCTTCGTAAGCCACAACGAGTACGCAACTACTGGTTTCTGACCATTGATTATGCGCTTCCAGTGCGCAATCATGAGTTTTGGTAAAGAGATTTCCAGTTTATGTTCCAAACACCACATTAATGCTAAATCAATCGGGGTAACACGCTCACGCATATCATATCGTGGAGTCAGAACCTGATAAGCAAATAGATGGAGCAGCCTTGAAAGAGCACCAAAATCACGCTGCAAGTAATTACGAAGACGCGAACTAGCAGAATTCAACCCATAATGTTTCTGGACATCTCGAAGAGGAGCAACATCAATTTTCTGATGATTGAAGTCAGACAAACCAGCAAGCGGAACCTTGAGAATGTTTGCAAGCAAACCAGGAGACAATGTGATGCAAATACCAGCGACCTTGGATTCTAGTTCAGTCTCAGTAATCATAGACATATTAGTCACAAATTGCATTAGAGCTTCCGGATAATACACCGATTCTAAACTAAAAAGAGAATCCCACTTTTGAAACTCTATGTATTCAGCGATCTCAACCAAGTCATTTACCCTTAACCATTTATAGTCGATAACCTTGCCCATAATGATATCAGACGTCTGAACAGATCGTATAAACAACAGAGTCTGGGGAAATGGCCGTGTACCTTTAGATGATGGAGCGGAAACACGAGGACGGGGACCAGACACCGTTACTTTGCGTCTCTTGGAGCTTTTCGACCCCGTTCCATCGACACGGGGTAGTGGCATCTTCGCTGAAGCAGGAGAACAACCAGGTGAGGAAGGCACCTGGCGCTTGCGCTGATTGCGAGTTCGAAGACTTGGCATCCTGAAAATTATACTTAGTGAGAAGCTCAGACATATACTTCGTTTGACTGATGTGTGTTCCATCTGGTGTTTGACGAATTTGCAATCCAAGGAAATATGTAAGTTCACCCATGTTACTCATTTGAAACTCATTAGACATGAGAGTCTCAAATTCCTTGGCCAAAGTCGAATTCGTAGAGCCAAAAATGACGTCATCAACATAAATCTGGATGAGTAACATCTCAGAGCCAAGACTCCGTAAGAATAGAGTACGATCAACTGTGCCACGACTGAATCCCTGGTGAAGTAAGAAAGTTGTAAGTCTGTCATACCAAGCCGAGGAGCTTGCTTAAGACCATAAAGAGCCTTTTTTAGACGAAATACATCATTTGGACGATCCAGACTTTCAAAACTAGGAGGCTGAGAAACATACACTTCCTCCTTCAGATATCCATTCAAAAATGCACACTTTACATCCATCTGATACAACTGAAAGCGATTAGCCGCAGCAAAAGCAATGAGTAACCGTATAGCTTCAAGTCACGCGACGGGAGCAAAAGTTTCATCAAAATCCAAACCTTCTTGTTGGTTATAACCCTTTGCTACCAAGCGAGCCTTGTTCCTCGAGATATTCCCCAGTTCATCCAGCTTGTTCCTGAACACCCACTTAGTTCCAATGATGTTATGATGTTCAGGACGTGGAACCAACTCCCAAACATCATTTCTCCGAAACTCATTGAGTTCCTCATGCATCGCGTTAATCCAATCAGAATCTGACAGAGCTTCCTTCACCGTCTTGGGCTCAAGTTGTGACAGGAACCCATGGTAAGCATAGAAACTATGAGCAGCGGAACGTGTCTGGACACCGGCGTGTATATCAGTGATAATGTTATCCATATTCACTCCGGGAGCTTGGCGAGCTGTAGGAGCACGCAAGACAATGGACGGATTAGCAGGTGGGAGAGTGGACTGAAGTTCAGAATGTACCTCAGTATTATCAAGAGGTGGGTCATCTGGATTACACGGCTGGCATTCCTGTGTAGCAGTAGGGATAATATGGTCATCATCTGAATCAGTACCATGCTCAGGCGTCTGCTCAGGAATGAAAGAAGGCTCATCTAAAGACCGTGCATCCCTTCCTCCAAAATTTGTTTCATCAAACTTTACATTAGCAGATTCTTCTACAAGTAGAGTGTGTTTGTTAAACACCCTATAAGCTTTGCTACTTTGTGCATATCCCAAGAAAACACCTTCGTCACTGCGAGTATCGAACTTTTCCATATTCGTAGCTTTCTGATTAAGAATAAAACAGCGACAGACCAAAACCCGGAGATGAGCAATGGAAGGCTTTCGTCCTTTGAATAGCTCATAAGGAGTTTTAAACAGAACTGGTTTGATCAGTGCCCTGTTGAGAATGTAACAAGCTGTATTTACAGCTTCTCCCCAAAAACTCTGTGACAACCCACTACTACAGAGCATTGTACGAGCCATTTCTTGCAGAGTTCTATTCTTACGTTCGACCACTCCATTCTGTTGTGGAGTACGCGAAGCTGAGTAAGTATGGGTGATCCCTCTGTCAGTGCAATACTTAGTAAAATGAGAATTCAAAAATTCTGTTCCTTGATCATGCGAATCCACTTAACAATTTGTCCTGTTTGTGTCTGTAACTGAGTGACAAGAGCCTTGAACTGGTCAAAAGTCTGATCTTTAGACAAGAGCAACTTAACCCATGTGAATCTTGAATAATCATCTACGACAACAAGTATATATTTCTTCCCCGATCTGCTCTCAACGCGCATAGGTCCCATCAAATCCATGTGTAACAGCTCAAGAGGACTAGTAGTACTTACAACAGCTTTTGCATTGTGAGCAACCCGACTTGCTTACTTAAAGCACAGTCCTTACAAACTTCTGACGAATCAAGAGTCTTTGCAGGAAGACCGACGACCAGCCCCTTCGTACGCAGTCGATTTATAAGTCGAAAATGTGCATGACCAAGACGTCGATGCCATAAATGTACATCCTCTGTTGTCGCCGTGAGGCAAGCAAGATATATCATGAATAGATGAATTCACATCAATTACATAAAGATTTCCTTTCCGTACTCCCTGTAACAGCAGCTCATGAGTTAAACTGTTCCTGACTTGAAATCCCTTCGAGTCAAAAATGACCTGTGATGGACCCTTATCACAAACCTGAGAGACACTCAATAAGTCATGTTCTAGCCCTTCAACAAGACACACTTGATCAATATAAGCATCATGTCCGACGGTTCCAACACCCACAATCTTGCCTTTTCCGTTGTTCCCAAACTTAACCTTTCCACCATTCTGTTCTGTAAGAGAACTGAATTTCGTTCTGTCACCACTCATATGCCTCGAACATCCACTGTACATGAGCCACCAATTTTCAGTGTGTGACTGAGACTGTTCCTGTAAATTTAGACAGAAGAGTTAATTTTGGGGTACCCAGACTAGCTTGGGCCCGGTGGTATAAGAATATAAACTCCGGTTAACACGTGTTGAGTGTACACCCACTTCATGTGAACGCTTAATTCTAGAGTTTTTTCTCTGAGTTTGTTACACTGCCTAATAGTATGTCCTAACCGCCTACAATATCTGCAAGTAGGTTCAACCTTCCTACGTTCTGAGCTAACCTGATAATGAGATTTTCTCACCGACTCCTGACCATACCCCAGTCCCTCCTTATCTGTACTTTTCTTGCTCAGCATTCTACAAAGGTTAATTTTCCCAGAATACCAACCAGGATTTTTCTGAGACTGTAACTCAAGTTCTCGGTTTTTCTTAAGTACCCATCAGTGAGAGACACAACTTCTTTATTCAGATTCTCATTACGATTGATCAAAGAACCAAACTCAACCTGCACCCAGTTTGGTAAAGTAGCAACTCTAGAGACCAAAGGACCTATAAATTTAACACTGGCATCGCATGAATTATCCGTTGTTTCTGAATCTGTTTGACTTTTAAGATCACTTATATTCTTTTCCAACAGACCTATCTTCTTCTCATAATCAAGCCTTTGAGATTCTAATTTCAGCACAGTTTCAGATAAAAAATCAAACATTTGTTTCTTTGTCAAAGACTCTTGAATTGAATCAGACTCACCTCACTATCCGGAAGAGCCTTTCGCCACTTTTCAGTTGCCATGAGACAAAATTCGATATCCGTATGTGACTCATCTGATTGTACTATTGCTGTCATACACGCTTGATCCTCGATCTCAGGTTATGAGTCTGTACCTGAGCCATCGTCTCCCCAGGCTGCAACAGCAGTTGTTGAGAATTTCTTGACTTTCTCCTGGAAGTTGTCTCTTTAGGGTAATGGACAATTCTTGACCTCATGTCCAGGTTTGTTGCACCTGAAACAGATTATAGGTCCCCTTTTCGAATTGTTACGGTTAAACTTTGCATTCTGACCTCTTCGTCCTCCAAAAATTCTTCGTATGCCATTGGCTATCATGGTAATCTCCTCTTCTTCATCTATCCCATCCTCATCTGATTCTGCCGTCTTTTTGCGTGCTTTTAAAGCTAAGTCTTTTCCTGCAGATGAAAAAGACGTTGTACCTTTCATCTTTCCCTCATAAACCATTAACTCAGATCCTAACTCTTCAAGTGACATTTTTGATAAGTCCTTGGTTGTTTCCAGCAAGGTAGTGTAGTGCAACCAATCTTTTCCAAGACTATCAAGACACCTCTCGTTTATGGTGCTGTTATCCAGTGTAACACCCACAGTCTTCATGTCACTTAAGATCTTGTCAAACTTCTCAAGAGTCTGAGTAATAGACTCACCATCCAGCATCCTGAAATTGTCAAACTGTCTCCTGTACTGTTTTTCTTTTGCCTTTCTGATCGAATCAGTTCCTTCATAGGCTACCTTAAGGAAACTCCAAACATCTTTAGCGGTCTGTATACCTAGCACTTTTTGTTGGTCTCCCTCCGTTAGTGAAGACACTATCACTCTCAGTGCCTGCTTGTTCTTGCTGAGTAGCTTCTTGTCGTTTTCATTCCAATCCTTCTTTTCCTTCGGCTTGGTCACTCCTTCTTCTGTAACTTGAGGAACCAGATCACCTTCTGTCACGACTATCCATAAATTCATAGTCAATCGACATCAGTTGATGTCCCATCTGTTCACACCAGCATGCATAATTGAACTTTGTAAGCTTTGGTGCTTGACGTTATAAGAACCCATGTTGATCACCCTTAGAAGATTTCTCTTCTAAATTTTTCTGATGAGGAAAAGAAAGGGAACCCTGCTCTGATACCAAATGAAGGTTCTTGCAGTGATAATTCTTCGTTGTGGTTTACTCAAAACGTACAACGAATGTGAGTAATAGACTGACTATGAACTAAGCAACCCAGAAAGAGTTATACGATGAAAACAGAAACTTAAATCACGTGGAATCTCACTCCATTACACGTATCAATACGATACAACCTAATTGCACAAGGAGAACATGCTCTCCATGTACTTGCACGTAATAAAACTAAACGTCTCACCCTCTAGTGATTTTACCAGTACTCTCGAGACTTCTCTCTCAAAACCCTGTTTTCCTTTTTTCAAAAAACGTAATCTTGCTACAACCCGCAACATTACTTATATACTCTCAATAATACTAAAGCTAAAACTTAAAACGATAAAAGAAAATAAGTTTATCACTAATATATAAAATCCGTTAGGATTTTATTATCACAGAATGGCAGCTTAATACTTCCAAAATCTCTCCAACAGAAAATCTATCAAAACGGGATCTTCATTCTTCGGCACTCTTCAGACTTCAGATTACTGTGTATGTAACACAAACACAGTATGTAACACAGAGTTACTAATTAAAAACACCAACACAAAGTCAGCGTCTGTCTCCACAAACCTCTCAGCTAGCCACGCAATGGGTATCTGGTTCCCCTTGTGAGTAGGGGGGACATCACCAGAAGCCGCTGGACACACACCGCATTCACATCCACATTATTGGTGGGGAAACAGATAGGTTCCCCTCAGTAGGCAACCCAAAAAGCACACTAACATCCTCTAAGGTTATGGTAACCTCCCCGAATGGCATCAAGAATGTGTGGGTCTCAGGACGCCATCTATCAATCAAGCGCGCTGATGATGCCAGTACAGTTATTCAATCTCATATTTGCTGGCCCAAAAAAACCAGCTGTAGCAACATATGGAAGTATAGCATCATGTAGGGCAGTAGCACCCTTCCAGCAGGATCTTGTTTTCAAATTCCTATTTTGGTACTGTGCATACATCTACATTCCATACAAATTACAATTTAATAGAGCACAAATAACAATTAACAAATTAATCATCATCAAACAAATAAGAAATATCAAAAACATAACAAAAGTTCGAATATTAATACAATAACTACATTATAATCATCTAGAATGTAATTTACAAAAATTGTTATGCTATGCTACCTACAATTAACTCATACGGTCTATAAAGTAAGTAATTATATGAATTAACAATTAAACAGAATTACTGTTACACAGACAGATAATAATTAGACTAAACAACTACATAGTAAATGTTATTTAACTAAACCATATATAATCATCTAGAATGTAATTTACAAAAATTGTTATGCTATGTTACCTACAATTAACTCATACGGTCTATAAAGTAAGTAATTATATTGAATTAACAATTAAACAGAATTACTGTTACACAGACAGATAATAATTAGACTAAACAACTAAATATAGTAAATGTTATTTAACTAAACCATATATAATCATCTACAATATAATTTGCAAAAATTGTTATGCTACATTACCTACAATTAACTTATACGGTCTATAAACTAAGCAATTATATTGAATTAACAATTAAACAGAATTACTGTTACACAGACAAATAATAATTAGACTAAACAACTAATATAGTAAATGTTATTTAACTAAACCATATATAATCATCTAGAATGTAATTTACAAAAATTGTTATGCTACGTTACCTACAATAACTCATACGATCTAGAAACTAAGTAATTATATTGAATTAACAATTAAACAGAATTACTGTTACACAGACAGATAATAGAATCCAAATAATACCAAACAATAATAAAATTACTTGTACTAATCATATACAAAGAAACTATAATTATTGTATCGATTACCACTATATCAAATATCTAAATACACTAGAAATGTAAATTATTACAATATACATTAATTAGTATACTAACCGGTCATTGGAGGCATACGCAGCAGATATATGTGTCGTCTGCAAACTGAACGGCTGTGACTCCACCGGACCATGCTCACCCATATCATATTGATCAGCCATACTATAGTTTCCTATGCAAACAAAGGATTTTAGAGGAGAGGATTTGGATACAATTGAGGTGTTTTGGAAAAAATGAGCCTTCTATCCTCACTTCTAAGCGCAATGCAGTGTTATATAGGGCGTTGTACAGAAGCCGATAAATGAATTATCGGCTTCTGTACAACGCCCAACGGTCGAATTTTGCGTTGTACAGAAGCCGATAATTCATTTATCGGCATCACTGAAGCCGATAAATGAATTATCAGATTCTGTACAACGTTTAAAAAAACCCGGAATCGGGAATTCAACTGCAAAACACTCTTGCATGGGAAATGATGGGGCCAAACACCCGTGTACGGAAATTTTCCATCTCAAATGGGCATTGGGGGATGGTGAATTGATATGATTCTGGCAATAACGACAATAAATCATACCAGTGCAAATGTTAAGGTAGCCCATAGGCGGGCTGCCACATCCTCTACGAGGAAAGGGGGATGAGACCTTCATCATCAAAATGTAAGCATCAGTAAAAGAGCTATTTACCTCAACTTCTTTCCACCACGATAGCTCCGAATTATGCTTGACTTTATTCCTCGAGGCGTAGATGACCCAGAGCTTATTAGCCACAAGAGAGAGCTTCTTCACACTCCACACCTCGGTCATCCGAAGGGACCAATCTAACATACATACCTCCACATTCTTAGGAACATCATTAACATCAAACAATCCCCTCCATAAATCGCTAACTGCACAATAATGGAAAAAACAATGGGCCAAACTATCCTTGTCCCCACAAAAGAAGCAATTTGAATCCCCTCCAATCCTTCTAGCTAGATTATCCTGATAAGGGATTATTACCCAGGAACTTCCAGAGGTTAAGCTTGACTCCTGGGCAGTAAAATAGAGGAATTAATCTTCTTCTCAACCTCCCTATGAAATGAGACGGATTGGAAGTGCTCCCCACACCTGTTTCCTTCACCAAGTAATTATAAGCAGATTTGACCGAGAACTTTTTATCTTTTGAAAACGCCCAGAACCACTGATTAGAACTAACCAAATATTGAGTCGGGGAAGACATAATCACAACCCCCATGGAAGGAGAGGCCTGAGAGCCTTCTCTAAGCAGATCCAGGACCGAAGAGATGGACTTCCAGATAGTACTACCCTTAATCGAAGGATATCACTCTCTGATGTTATTATGGGGATAATAGAGATGTTTCATAACTTGAGCCACTAATGACCCCGGGTTAATTAGAAGTCTCCAAAGTTGTTTCACCACAAAAGAGCTTTGTTAAAATTCTCCACTTCTCTGAATCCAAGTCCACCTTGATCCACATTCACACAACCTTAGACCATTTAGTCCAATGGAGAGCTTTTTTATCAACTTTTTCACTCCACCAGAACGAGGAAAAGGCTGAATTGAGTTTCGCAATGATGCCCTTGGGAAGAGCAAGAGGGACATGGTATAGTTGGGTATAGACTGGAGAACACTAGATACCATAATGGATCTCGCTGCTTGAGCCATAGGTTTGGTCCAGCTGGAAACCTTTTGTGGACGGATTCAAGAAGATAGCTAAATAGGTCGTATTTTCTCCTTCCTATCTTAAGGGGAACACCCAGATATTTAGAGAAGCAGGATACCTCTTGGACATTGAGTAAGCTAGAGAGATTATCTTTGATGGAAGGGGATAATCTTTTGCTAACACAAGTTCAGATTTGAGATGATTAATTTTGTGTCCGGAGGTTAGGAGAAATTTGGTGAGAATGTGATTCAGGCGGGAGATATTTGTGGGGTTGGCTTTACCAAAGAGGAGAAGATCATCCACAAAAGCTAGGTGGGAGATAGACGGGCAAAGGGGGAAAGCTTAATCCCATGATAATCACCAATATTATCTGACTTGTTAAGGAAACTCGATAGAGCTTCCTGAGCCAAAATGAATAAGAAAGGAGAGAGAGGATCACCTTGTCTAACACCTCTGGACTGTCTGAACGTGTTACCCGGCTTGCCATTGATGAGGATAGAGCATCTGACAGAGCGGACACAATTCATGACTGGACTAATCCAATTCGAGGGGAAACCCATGGATAAAAGAACATCTTGGAGAAAGTTCCACTCTAATCTGTCGTAAGCCTTGCTGAAGTCCAATTTGAGAGCGAAGAAACCATTCTTGACAGCTTGGTTTTTCTCTAAAATGTGTAGCTCGCCTGCTAGAATGATATTGTCAGTAATAAGTCTTCCTTTCACAAATCCTGATTGGTTGTGGGAGATGAGATGGGGAAGAATGTGCTTGTAACACCCAACTACAACCATACACTTAACAACACATTGCAGCGGAAAACTTAACTCATCACATTACTCAACTCAATGGTGTTACACGCCGTTAGCCACCCACGTGGCTAACAAGGCTAATACATATACATTGTATCGGTCTGATGGACCAGATTCCCGAGCAACTACACATTACATTCTCATTCCATTATGACAACTACTATACATATACATTCCCACTGTACCGAGTACTTACAAACTAATGCCGATAAACATTTCGGTCTTACTACACCTACAAACGTACTCAATTTAAATGGCTATCCATGTACAACAACTACCCTGTCCTACTCTCGAACGGCTTCCAGCTCATTGTACCTGAAAATAGGAAATGAAAGAAGAGTGCCCCCCCAGGGGGCTCAGCACAATGCTGGTATGGTAATCGTGCAGCCCGCGCATACTACCGGGCCACGCACAACTAATTGTCGTCTAAGCATGCGGTTGATTATATTTAAATCACGCATGTAACTATAAACACATAACACATTACATACCCACAACAATGGGGCTCAACAAACAGTCAACACATCTATACTCGATAAAACACTCATTGTGTTCCTTAACCCTAGGGGTTTTCTCCTCTAATGGAGCTATTTCCTTATAGACGACACTACCCACTAGTCGGTTATACTCAAATTCGTCTTATAATAACCTGGATTCATATCCATGATCCGCATATCCACATAACAACTCATTTCACGTTTCAACGTACGTACAACATAACATCGCAATAAGAATTGCAGTACAACAATAACACATAGCATAACGGGAACGGTTCTCTTTAGGAACCGACCCAAACATAGTTAGTTCACTTGTAGAGCCTAGAGAATGTTGCCAAACTCATGTTAAGCTCATTACATAACTCGTTACTGTCCTGTTAGATGAACGGATAACTTAATCCCAAGGTGCATCGGATAGTAATCCAAGCACAACCACCGAACAAACATAGTATGCCCCTGAGCCCGACGTGAGTCAGTAATAGCCTTGGTAAGCTAAAGGGAAGGTTGAGAACCAAAATGGAAAACAACAACCATAACAGACGGAGAGGATCGAACCTGATATGATAACGACCCCCATACTACACACTGCAGAATGGATTTATCGTAAGTGATTAGTACTGGTGAAATGATAAAGAAAGAAGTTAATACTCAAAATATCCGTCAGGCTGCAAATAAAAACCCGGTCGTAGTAGTATAGAAGACAGAAGCGGCCGGGGTCAAACCGTGGGACTTATAGCGAGATAAAATAGTTCCTAAGCTTGTCACAAAAGGGGGAAGTTAATTGACTTGTTTTAGAGAAAATATTAAGCAGATTAGAAAACTGAGTGCAGATGAATTAAATGGAACTTCCGGGTTTAGGTTTATATAATCTGATTAATTATGCTATCTCTACCGGTTTAATTTATTAGTTTGGCAAAATTCCTGTTATTATCCTAAGGACTAAGTCATAGACCCTTAGAACTCGTTTACCAGAAAATGCTCGGTCTAATCAAGGTTCGAGCAATACTATGTAAACGGACGTTAAATTCGAGGAATTATAATTGCATCTGAAAATACTAACCTATTAAATCATAATAAGCTTTCTCCAGATTTACGGCTTAATTACCTGTCTATTTATCACCTGGTCTGATCAAAATAGACTTAGGAAAGCATTTTAATAAATTCATGTAATTTATTAAAATGTGAGAGAAAACCTTTAAGCGTAACAAACTGTATTTATTTTAACCGGTAGAAATATTGATTACATAACTAAACAAACCATAATTAAAACCCTTGCCCGGAGCAAATCCTCCTTAGCCTGACATATTAACTGGTAATAAGTCAGACAAAGGTTGGACGTAATAACAATACGAGATGCGTGGATGATGAATGGAGAAAATGAAGAGGAAGAAGAGTGGGAGCATACGTAGGATTTTTGTAAGTGAAATGAGAGATTTTGAGTGTTGAGTTTGGGGTAGAACGTATATGAGCGTGAGTAGTTTTTGATGAAGTAGCAGTGGCTTTTTATAGAGGAGAGGAAGAAGAAGATCGATTGCAGACAGAGGTGGAAGAGCATTGATTGCTCATTAATTGCAGGGGACAGAGCTGAGGAAAATAAGGTGTCGACGGGCGAAGTAGATGGATATGGCAGAAACAAGTCGACGCAAAGAAGAAAACTGGCGCGACTGATTTTTTAGTTACGTCCGCCTAAGCAACCGCCTCTGTTTGGGCGGTTCCATACATGTCCGCCTCTACAACCCGCCTGAAACTAGGCGGTTCCCCTTGGTTCTCCTCCGCTGTCGTCCGCCTCTGGTCCGCCTGAGAGTCCGCCTCTGGTCCGCCTGAGAGTCTGCCTCTGTTTTGGGCGGTTAGCTAGGCGGTTGCAAGGCTGACCGCCTCTGTTTAGGCGGTTCCTTAGGCGGTCACAAGTGTGACCGTGACCTATTTTCCTACAAACTTCGACCGGCTCTAGATTCTTCGTTTGGATCCCGTTTTCTGAGCCGTTTGCGTCTATGCGTTCGTCTCTTCGTCTACTTCACTCCCGGATTGGTTTTCCTCATGTTAAACCAATAATTTGTGAGATAAAAAATAAAACATAAACTAGAGGAAAACTAACCGAAGTGGAGAAATGAGCAAGAAAAGTGCTAATATTATATATGAAATACACCTATAAAACATGCTCATTTGGACACTTATCACACCCCCACACTTATCTTTTTGCTTGTCCTCAAGCAAAACCATGTACCTAGTAAGTAGTAGGAAATGCTCAATACTAACAAATATTATTATGAAGGGTAGGATAAAGAAGTGAACAGTTCATGATCTTTTTAACTTATTGAGGAGTGTGAAAAATCATCTGCTGGTGGCATAGGTGTGCTCAGGGTAAAAATAAAATATAGAGTTTCGGGGTATGATCCAAGGTACTTCTTCAATGTTTCTTTAGGTGACTCTGAGAACTTTTACCATGGCCAACTTCTCTCAAGAATGGGCATTGAGGAGAAAACAAAAGGAAAAATAGATAAATGCATTTGTTTCACTTTTGCATAAGGGATGAGAAAATGTAGGCATAACACCTTTGTATTTAAGAACACTCAACTCTCTTTTGTTGGTTACCAATGGTGTCTCACAAGTCCCTTTTTTTGTATTCTTTTCTTTTTTTTTACAGAGAAGAACCCCTTAGCAATCCCTAAGAGAGAGACAGAAGGAAACCCTGAGCAATAAAATCCAACCATTGCAGATTATTTGGTCACACCGCATATAAAATGCTCCTCAAAAGTAATCAAAATTTTAAATTTTTGTACCATTTATCCCACAATTCATAATAGTATTTGTTTTAAAGAGAACAACCTACATTAGCAGGGTACATAATTTTAATTTTTGAACAAATGCAAAGATAAGCAGAGAAATTCAAACATTAAAGCACAAAATGCCCTAAAAGGCTCTTCCCCCACACTTAAGTTCAAGCAATGCCCTCATTGCGTAGATGGAATAAATTTAGGGCATGCAATTAATAAAGGAAAGAGTGTACTCCCCAGATTCGTAGAGTGTGTAGAGCTCCCCCCACTTGAGTGCAGCTGTGGAATGTCATGATTTGAACCTGTAAAGAATATTCTACACAGCCAGAAGAACTCAAGTAAACCTGCATTTATATACATAATAAAGGGAAATATAGTACAAAAAGGAACAACATTAAATTTTAAAGAAAGATAAAGATAGATAGTGGGTTGCCTCCCACCAAGCTGCCCGGGTTTAACGTCTCTAGCTAGACGTATTTGACCAAGCTTTAGTTTGGAGAAGAGTTCGAGGGCGAGTTGTCCCGCTGTTTCTTGGACAAAATAAGTTGCAGAGAAGTCAGTTTGAAATATTAGAATGAGAATTATACCTTTTAAGACGTGCCCCGTTGACCTTGAAAGTTTCGCCTTGTTTGTTCTGGAGTTCAAAGGCACCGTACGGGTCACACTAACAATCTGGAAAGGGCCGGCCCATGAGACTTGAGTTTCCCAGGGAAGATCCTTATCTAGAGTTATACAGGAGAACCCAATCACCAATTTCGAAGCCCTCTTGAGGATCATCCTGTCATAGAACTTTTTGGTGCGCTCTTATAAATCTTAGCATTTTGGTAAGCCTGATCTCGCAGCTCTTCTAATTCGGTAAGTTGGAATTTCCTTTTCTCTCCTGCAGAAATCAGTCAAAGTTTAGGGCCTTGATTGCCCCATATGCCTTATGTTCCATCTCTACAGGTAAGTGGCATGCTTTCCCATAGACTAGCTTAAAGGAGACATCCCGATGGGAGTCTTGAATGCAGTGCGGTAAGCCCAAAGCGCATCATCAGCTTTAAGTGCCCAATCCTTTCGTGATGAGTTAACCGTCTTCTGGAGGATCCATTTTAACTCACGGTTGGAAACTTCTGCTTGGCCGTTTGTCTGGGGGTGATAAGGTAAAGCTACCTTGTGACGTACCCCGTATTTACCCATAAGCGCTTCAAATAAACGGTTGCAGAAGTGAGATCCTCCGTCACTGATAATAATTCTTGGCACGCCAAACGGGTAAAGATGTGCTTCTTAAGGAACCTGGTTACTGTCTTTGCATCAGCATGATGACAGGGTTATGGCTTCTACCCACTTCGACACGTAATCAACTGCCACTAGAACATATTGGTGGCCCTGCGAGGAAGGGAACGGTCCCATGAAATCAATGCCCCAACAATCAAAGAGCTCCACTTCTAGTATTCCTGTTGTGGCATTTCATGTCTCCTAGATGTGTTACCCATTCTCTGACAATTATCACATTGTTTGCAGAATTGGTACACATCTTTATGAAGGGTCGGCCAATAAAATCCTGAGGCCAGGATCTTAGCTGCGGTCCTTGTGGGTCATGGTGACCTCCGGCTTCCCGTGAGTGACAAAAATGTATGACACTTGGAACCTCATCTTCCGGGAGACATCGACGAATCAACCATCAGCACTAACTCGGAACAAATACGGATCCTCCCAGAAATAATGCTTTGAGTCAGAAAGAAATTTCTTCTTCTGGGAGTAGGATAGATCATAGGGTACTGTTCTAGAGACTAAATAATTGGCCAGGTCCGCATACCATGGCTCTTGTACTTTGGTGATTGAGAAGACAGTCTCATCGGGGAAGAATTCGTTGATAGGCACACTATCCGTAGGAGTTACCAATCTGGAGAGATGGTCATCGACAACATTCAACTTCCGCTCTTGTCTTTGACTTCGATGTCAAACTCTTGTAGAAGAAGAATCCAGCGCAATAAGCGAGGCTTGGCTTCTTGTTTTGCAAATAGGTATTTGAGAGCGGAGTGGTCTGTGGTGCACGATGACTTTGCTTCCCCATAAGTAAGACCTGAACTTATCAAGGGAGAAAACTATAGCCAGAAGTTCTTTTTCAGTGGTCGTATAGTTTTTCTTGGCGTCGTTTAGTGTCCTGCTGGCATAACAACCACTCTCAAAATTTTCTCTTTTTTCTGGCATAGAGCTGCCCCCACGACGTAGTCACTTGCGTCACACATGATCTCAAACGGAAGAGACCAGTCGGGTGGTATGACAACAGGTGCTGATACCAATTTTTGTGTTATAGTTTTGAAAGCAGTTGAACACCTTTCATCAAAATGAAAAGGGGCATCTTTCTGTAGCAGGTCGGTCAATGGTTTGCTGATTTTTGAGAAGTCTTTTATAAACCCGCTGATAAAATCCTGCATGCCCGAGAAACGCTCGGATGTCTTTAACAGTAGTTGTGTGCTGGTAATTTCTCGATAACCTCTACCTTGGCTTTGTCCACCTCTATTCCTTCTGCCGATATTTATGACCAAGGACAATCCCTTCCTTGACCATAAAATGACATTTCTCCCAGTTTAAAACGAGATTTGTATCCTCACACCGTCTTAGGATCAAATCAAGTTGTGCAAGCATTTATCGAAACTAGAGCCATAGACCGAGAAGTCATCCATAAAGACTTCTATGCTCTGTTCGATGAAATCAGCGAATATTGCTTGCATGCATCTCTGGAAGGTAGCAGGGGCATTACATAGACCGAAGGGCATTCGTCGGTATGCAAAGGTACCGTAAGGACAAGTGAAGGTTGTCTTGTCCTGGTCCTCTGGTGCGATTGGAATTTGGAAATACCCTGAGAACCCATCTAAAAAGCAGTAGAACTCTTGCCCTGCTAGTCGTTCCAACATCTGATCGATAAGGGGAGAGGGAAATGATCCTTCCTGGTCGCCAAGTTTAAGCGCCTGTAGTCGATACACATGCGCCAACCTGTGATCTTTCTTTGAGGGATAGCCTCTCCTTATCATTAATAACAGCTTCGATGCCCCCCTTCTTTGGGACAACTTGAACAGGACTGACCTATGGACTGTCAGAAATTGGATAAATGATGTTCGCATCTAGGAGTTTCAGAACCTCCTTTCGAACTACCTCCTTGAGGTTAGGGTTTAGCCGGCGTTGGGGTTGCCTGATAGACTTGTAGTTTTCCTCCATATAGATGTGGCGTGCAATAGGAGGGGTCAATTCCTTTTATATCAGCAATAGTCCACCCGATCGCCGTTCTGTGTTTCTCAATACCTCGAGTAGCCTTGTTTCCTCCCCGGAATCAGAGAAGAGGAAATAATGACAGGCAAATGGTCATCTTCAGCTAAGAAGGCATACTTGAGTTTAGAAGGTAGCTCTTAAGCTCGAGCTCTGGTGGTTGTTCTATTGATGGAATTGATTTTTGAGGTTTTCTGTCGAGTTCTTCGATTGGTGGCTGGTAGGTTTGATAACCAGTTTTCCTTTTTCTACATGCGCCAGCATGGCGTTAACTTCCGGATCCTCCACCTTTTCTTCTAGAGAAGTAAATAATACTCGCTCTAGCGGTTCAGTTTCAGCTTCCAAGATGGAAGATGGGGAATACATGTCCTCATCTGTAGCAAAATCGCTTTCCTCCTCCTCATAATCTGTGAATCCCACTGCCTTAGCATGAGGAGAAAAGTTTGAGCTTTTCTTCATCATTTTCTGCATGTCGAATTCGATCGTTTCGTCCTTGTACCGCAGAGTGATTTTCCCGTGTGGACGTCAATGATGGCTTTGGCAGTACTTAGAAACGGTCGACCTAGAATCAGGGGAACCTCAACATCGTCATCCATTTCTAGAATGACGAAGTCAGCTGGAAAGATAAAGCGAGACACTCCAACTACCAGATCCCGGACTATGCCCATGGGCTTGATCTCTGATCTGTCTGCTAGTTGGAGTTTGAAAGGAACCGGTTGCATTTCTCCTCCTTTCACTTTCAAGAAGGTGGCATATGGCATGATATTAATGCTGGCTCCTAGGTCGCATAGACCACTTCCACAGTCTACCCCACCAATAAAACACGGGATTACGGGATTCCCCGGATCTGTTTGTTGGGGGGAAGTGCTCGAAGAAGGGCCGCAGAGCATTCCTCCGTGAGGTGCACTGTCTCTTTTCCAGGTTTCTTTTTCTTCTTTGTCAAGAGATCCTTTAGAAATTTGGCGTAATTAGGCATCTCTTGCAAAACATCAAGTATAGGTATGTCGAGAGTCAGTTTCTTGAAAATGCTCAAGAATTTGGAGAACTGCTCATCTAGGTGTTTCTTTTTCATCCTGTTTGGGAACGGGAGTTCACTGTTTTTAGGAGTGGAAGTTGGGATGTCGATGGTAACTCGAGATGGAGGTGGAGTTGCAGGAGTAGGAACTTGGATTTCTGAGGAGGTGAAGCTGGTTTGGTAGTTTCTTCAACATTGATATAGGCCTCTCCATGATTTTCTTTTTCTTTTCCTTTTCTGGTGGCAAGTTCCCTACCACTCCTTAAGGAGACTGCACACAAGTTTGTTGATTAAAATGTGCCATCGTCTATAAGGATTGAATTCGCTTGTTCTCTTGGATTGGGGTTAGTCTGTGAAGGAATTGACCAGGTGGCTTTGTTGAGTGAGTAACTGTTGAATCTGAGATTGCAAGGCTTTTTGGTCTTTGCGCAGAGCTGCGACCTCTTCTTGCGTATCTTGGGATTTACCCATCATCGCCTTAAACATCTCTTGCATTTGAGACATATCAGACTCAGGATTCAAAGGAGGTTGAGTCGGTCGACTCGAAGAAGCTTCATTGCCATAAGGCTGTTGTTGATATTGCCTTTGGCCTCCTTGGAAATTGGACTGAGGTCTGTAATTTTGAGATGGTTGAAGGGTATGTGGGTTTTGGATATTTTCTGTGTTTGAGTAGCGAAGGTTGGATTGCATGTTACGTTGCCAAGGTTGTCTGTACCCTTGATTGTTGGTGATGTAGTTTGCCTCCTCTGCTGCTTTTAATTCTTGTAGTTGGGGGCATTGTTCATAATCATGAGGCCCACCACATTGTGTACAAGAAATAACAAGAGATGATTGGGACAGAGGTGCATAGCCTGGAGGGGTTGTAGATGATCGGGAAATCATCGACTTAGCTTGCTGGGGGTAGGAATTCATAGCCATCTGCTCAACCACTTTTGCAGAGTACTGACTTTTGTTGCCTGCTGAGCATTGCTCTCCATGAGTTGCTCATGGCTTTTCATCAATTGGTCGAACTTGTTATCACTCTCCCCAACATGATATAATCCTGGAGTACCGCTCCTTGATCCACCGGAGGCCCAGTCTCTGATTTCTTCACAGAGAGACTCCATGCTATTCAGGAATTGTGCTCCTGGCTTTTTCAGAATATCGGCCCCTAAGGAGGATAATACCATTGTTCTGCACGGACCGATCAAGCCTTTGTAGAACAATTGTGATACTTGTTCTTTCGTCAGACCATGGTGAGGACAAGTAAGTAGTAAACCTTTGAAACGATCCCAAGTTTCACAAATATTTTCCGACCCAGGTTGCTTGAAATTATAGATTTCAGCAATCATCTCCAATGTTCGGCTCGGGGGTAGGAATTTGTCGTAGAACTTGGTGGCCATGTCGTCCCATGTACTGATGGTACTTGGTGTCAGGCTATGATACCACTTGCTCGCGTTTCCCGTCAGGCTGTGAGGGAATAATGACAATCTTGCGTACTGAAGTACTGCATCGGTTGCAGTAAGACTGTTGGCATGTTGCAAGAATTTTGTAACATGTAACAGGGCTTCGTCTGGACTGGTGCCATCAAACATGCCAACTCCTTCACACATCAGATCTGATGATATGGCTTCAGCTTCTGCCACTCATCATATCGGATGGGCTAAGGTGAGGAAGGATGATAGCAGCTGTTGTCCTTGGTTAGACGGCCTGTTGATATTTCGAACTGTCGCTGGTGTAGATGCCATGTCAGCTTCCGGGTCAGAATCTATCACTGTGGTGGTAATGTTCTGTTGAGTTCGTCTCTGCCTTAGGGTGCGCAGAAAGGTTCTCTCGATCTCTGGATTATAACCGACCGTGTGATTATTATATTTTCTGGGTAGCTGTGTGACCTGGTAAAAGGCATTCACCACTCAAAACAGAGAAAAGAAACTCGTTATGTGTTAGAAAAAATAAAATGTTGGAATTAGTAGACAGAAATTATAAGTTAGTAGTTAGAGACAATGGAAAGAAATAACAGAAAATTGAAATGACAATGGAAAGAAATGACAATGGAACAAATGACAGGAAATTTGAAGTTAGTAGTTAGAGACAATGGAAATTGAAGGACAATGGAAATTAAATGTTAAGGACAATGGAAATTAAATGACAATAATATAAAGAGTTAGTAATTAGATGTCAGAAGTCAGAAGTCCGAAGTCCAAAGTTAGATGTCCATAATTAGATTAACAACAAAATAATATTAACAGATTATTATAATATAACAGGTGAATTAACCGGGGCTTAGGGACTAGAATAAATCAAGTCCCCGGCAACGGCGCCATTTTGCAGAATGGATTTATCGTGAGTGATTAGTACTGGTGAAATTGATAAAAGAAAGAAGTTAATACTCAAAATATCCGTCAGGCTGCAAATAAAAACCCGGTCGCAGTAGTATAGAAGACAGAAGCGGCCGGGGTCAAACCGTGGGACTTATAGCGAGATAAAATAGTTCCTAAGCTTGTCACAAAAGGGGGGAAGTTAATTGACTTGTTTTAGAGAAAATATTAAGCAGATTAGAAAACTGAGTGCAGATGAATTAAATGGAACTTCCGGGTTTAGGTTTTATATAATCTGATTAATTATGCTATCTCTACCGGTTTAATTTATTAGTTTGGCAAAATTCCTGTTATTATCCTAAGGACTAAGTCATAGACCCTTAAGAACTCGTTTACCAGAAAATGCTCGGTCTAATCAAGGTTCGAGCAATACTATGTAAACGGACGTTAAATTCGAGGAATTATAATTGCATCTGAAAATACTAACCTATTAAATCATAATAAGCTTTCTCCAGATTTACGGCTTAATTAACCTGTCTATTTATCACCTGGTCTGATCAAAATAGACTTAGGAAAGCATTTTAATAAATTCATGTAATTTATTAAAATGGTGAGAGAAAACCTTTAAGCGTAACAAACTGTATTTATTTTAACCGGTAGAAATATTGATTACATAACTAAACAAACCATAATTAAAACCCTTGCCCGGAGCAAATCCTCCTTAGCCTGACATATTAACTGGTAATAAGTCAGACAAAGGTTGGATGTAAAAACAATACGAGATGTGTGGATGATGAATGGAGAAAATGAAGAGGAAGAAGAGTGGGAGCATACGTAGGATTTTTGTAAGTGAAATGAGAGATTTTGAGTGTTGAGTTTGGGGTAGAACGTATATGAGCGTGAGTAGTTTTTGATGAAGTAGCAGTGGCTTTTTATAGAGGAGAGGAAGAAGAAGATCGATTGCAGACAGAGGTGGAAGAGCATTGATTGCTCATTAATTGCAGGGGACAGAGCTGAGGAAAATAAGGTGTCGACGGGCGAAGTAGATGATATGGCAGAAACAAGTCGACGCAAAGAAGAAAACTGACGCGACTGATTTTTTAGTTACGTCCGCCTAAGCAACCGCCTCTGTTTGGGCGGTTCCATACATGTCCGCCTCTACAACCGCCTGAAACTAGGCGGTTCCCCTTGGTTCTCCGCTTGTCGTCCGCCTCTGGTCCGCCTGAGAGTCCGCCTCTGGTCCGCCTGAGAGTCCGCCTCTGTTTGGGCGGTTAGCTAGGCGGTTGCAAGGCTGACCGCCTCTGTTTAGGCGGTTCCTTAGGCGGTCACAAGTGTGACCGTGACCTATTTTCCTACAAACTTCGACCGGCTCTAGATTCTTCGTTTGGATCCCGTTTTCTGAGCTGTTTGCGTCTATGCGTTCGTCTCTTCGTCTACTTCACTCCCGGCTTGGTTTTCCTCATGTTAAACCAATAATTTGTGAGATAAACAATAAAACATAAACTAGAGGAAAACTAACCGAAGTGGAGAAATGAGCAAGAAAAGTGCTAATATTATATATGAAATACACCTATAAAACATGCTCATTTGGACACATATCACACACGCGTGGCCGGAACACTCCAGACTCCTCACTCCCCGGTTAGCACTTGTTAGAAGTCTCATTATTGGACTTAGTCCATGTAACACCCCATCCAACAACATACCCATAACAACATTCTGCAGCGGAAAGTATACTACTTAAAATAACTTAACTCGTTGGTGTTACACGCCGTTAACCACCCACGTGGCTAACAAGGCTATTACATTTACATTGTACCGGTCTGATGGACTAGATTCCCGAGCGACTACACATATTTACCCCTTTCCATTACCAACACAACATACACATACCTTCCTACTGTACCAAGTATTTATAAACTGATGCCGATAACAATTTCGATCTTACTACACCTACTGTATATAATACACTTAAATGATTACCCATGTACAACGACTACCCCGTCCTACTCTCGAACGGCTTTCAGCTCTTCGTACCTGAAATAAGAAAAGAAGAGAAAGGGTGGCCCCCAAGGGGCTCAGCACCTTTGCTGGTATGGTAATCCCGCAGCCCACTGCTACCGGGCCACGCACAACTAATTGTCGTCTTAGCATGCGATTGTTATATTTAATCATGCATGCAACTGTAAACACACAACACATAATCATTTCGCCTCAATGGGCTCAACAAACGGATAATATATCCTTACCTGATAAGTCACTCATGGTATTCATTATCCCTAGAGTGTTCCTCCTCTAATGGAGCTACTTCCTTAATAGACGACACTTACCCTTAAGTCGGGTTATCCTTTAACGCCTCTCATCACAAACTGGGATTCATTTCCATGATCCACACACTCCATATTTTACAACATATAACATTCCTCACATAACAAAACATAACAACACTTCTCACGTTTCGACGTGCACATGATAACATCGCAATAGGAATTGCATTACAACAACATCACATAACATAACGGGAACGGTCCGCTTGGAATCGACCCAAACATAGCTAATTCACTGGTGAGCCTAGAGAATGGTGTCACCCTCATGGTAAGCTCGTTATACAATAACAACAACACTCATTACCGTCCTAATAGTCGGACGAGTAACTTAAGTTAAGATGGTTCGGGTTTGGAGGCCCGAACACACCACACAAACACATGTTCCCCTAAACCGATCTTAAGTCAGAATAGCTAAGCTTTGGAATAAGCTAATGGGAGATCATAACCCATGAGGGAAACAACCATAACAAAGAGAAGGGTAAGGCTAAGAAGGATACCCTCTCCCAAACAACGCGCGACCGGCCAAACCGGATTCCTCACCACTGTTAGTACATACTTACTTTAGATATTAGTTAGAACCCCACTATGGAGTCTATCACATCTACACTCATACAGTATTACAACTGGATTAAACATACAAGGGAGATCCCTACATTCACATACACAACATCACATAATCAACTCACGCATAGCCGTGGTTAGAACGCCCCATGGTTCGGGTCGTTTAATCCGAATACCGAACTCTCATGTGATCCTAGACTCAGTTAACTAAGGTTAACACTGCCGAGGTTAAATGGTATCGGAGTTGAACACGCCACATAAATGAATTACTGTAAACTCATTACATGTTTTATCTTATAACGTGGCAAACACACAGAAAAACACATTGGCATACAAGCCGGTGTAATCCGGTAGGACACAGGTTGCAAGAAAACCATACCTGTCACCGGAGTCCACTTTACCATGTCCACTTATGTTCCTCGAGCAATTCTCGAACAACTGAAAACATTACATGTATTTTTATTAACATCGAGGTAACATGACTGTTTAAAGTCTAATGCTTATAACTTTTCCCCGTTAACTTAGTTACATAACTTGACTTTTTAACTTGTTTACTTTTACATTTTAATACAACCTTTCCCCCACTAAATTGTCATTATAACTCACTTAACATGTCCTTAACATTCTTATAACATCATTACTTAGTAATCACCATTTTAGGCAACTTTTCCCACCTTAAAACAAAGTTTTTGGTCCATACAGTGGCCTGTCCGAACTTGTGTCCGGACTTCCCAAGTTCGGACACAAGTCGAGACTCAAAACTGAATACAGACGCCTGTCCGAACTTGTGTCCGGACTTCGGAAGTTCGGACATGGGTCGAGGAAAATTAAATGAAGAAGCAGGTACGTCCGAACTTGTGTCCGGACTTCCCAAGGTCGGACACAAGTCGAGACTCTGAAAATTTTTACGCAACAGCCTGTCCGAACGTCCATGTCCGGACGGATGTTCGGACAAGGCAAAACACTCATTTCTAAGCCTTTAAGCACTTAACCAATTTCCCAAACTTCTCCTAAAGCCTCATAATGTTTCCTAACATCATTTGCACATCAAACACACCTTTAGCCATGTGCTAAACTCTTTAAATCACTCACCAAAACCATCTTATCATTCACAAATTTCTTACAAAATTCCTAGCACTTGGGATGTTTTCTCCTTAAGATTCCTAAGTGGTATTTCACCAATAATGACCACTATACCAAGGTGTTTCCTCTACACCTTAACATCATCTCTCAAACATCTTTTCTTAATAACTAAATCTCCTTTTTGACATCTTACCTAAACATCATTCCTTCCTTGTACATCAACATTCCTAAACCTTAAACAAACTTCTCCATGACTTTAATACATTCTCAAAACACACATTGAATTCCTAGAACTTCCAAGATAATACCTAAATCCTTGTATCACTCTAAATCACCTTAATACATGTTTTCTTCCCAAGTAAAACATTTGTTCACCTTTAACACTTCCTAGTTCACCAAAACTTACTTAAAACACTTAGAACTTCTTACACATTTTCCAAATTTTGCCATAGCTTCTCTTGTATATACTCACATCCAAACACTTAGGTTTTTACCTTATTTCATTCAAGAACACCTAAAATCCATCAAACACATTTTTATACACAAACTTCACACATTTAGCACTACATCACAATATAGTGCATAACTTAAATTGCTTGGCACTTAGGCCCTTAAATAACATGGCTCTTAGGCCCTTAAATAACATGGCTCTTAGGCCCTTAAATTGCATAAACCTTAAACACTGAATTTCCCACATAAATAATGCCTTTGACCTGCAAATACACCTAACAATACATATGCCCTTAATACTCCTTGAGAGCATTTTACTAGCTCATTTGCCATTGGCTCCTTAGGTATTTTATTAAGCAAATCAAGCTCATTTTCCTAAGGCATTTAAACTACATTGAGATAGTTTGTTTACCTCTTTTTCCTCACAACTTCTTTCTTGTTTCCTTGTAAAACCGGTGGATGTTTGGTTGTTTGTCAACTTCTAAACAATGTACACATAATAGAATGAGTATTCAAGCATCATGCTTCATCTCATTGTAAACCCTAGTTACATATATTGTTTTAAGGTATTAAATGATTGTTTTACCTTGGAATGGAAAGAGAGCTTGAATAAGTATCAAGAGAGGACTCCTCCTAGCCCTTGGAAGATTCAAATGAAGCTAAAACAACAAAGAAGAACACCATTACAAGGTGCATTTTCGGTCACACCAAAAAATGAAGGAAATAGAGTTTTCTTTGGTTTTTCCTTACCTTGAAGCAAAGGTGATCAACAGGCATAAAAATATAAGCTCAAGCTCCTTCCATGGAAATTCTCCTTGGCACCGAAATGGTGTTTTGATGATTTGAAAAGACAATGTTGTAGAGCTTGCTCCAACTAAGAGAACGGTAGTCTCGAAATTAAATTCGGAGCATGGGGTCATAAGTTACAAGTGAAGAGATGAAGAATGAGATGGTGCTGTTGGAAACGGATGGAGAGAGGAGGAAGAAGATGGCTACCGTGGGAAATGAAAGGAAAGAAGAAATGAGGAGGTAAGTTTGCTTTTGTAAGATATTTATGTATAAAGCAAAATAGTACTTTACTTTAAGCTTTACTTACTTGTTTGATTTCTTTTACAAGTTGGTGACTCACACCTTGAAAAACCGGCCCCCATATATTTAGAAGGGTATAATAGTCTTTGTTGACCAATTTAATTACTTATAATAACATATGTTACAAACTAGCTTATAAAAGTTACTATTCATAAAACAAGGCACATAGATGTGAAATTTTTGATTTCCCATTGATATAGACTTCCAAATGTGATACTATATAGTACACATGTTAACTAAAGAGTAATGATGGACATTTAGCCATACAAAACTCATTTACAAGACAATTTTTCAAAAACGTGCTTTAAGACTCCTTAAAGCACATTTTGTGTTTTAACTGTTTTCAAGCTTGGTTTTCTTTGGTAATTGATTTAATATGTTCATTAACATATTTATAAGGTATAGGTATGACCATTAGGTCTTATACAAATTTATCCCAAGCTTAGAGCACATTTTGCTCTTATTGATTTTAAGGTATTTTCTTGTGTTTTATTTGGTTTAACTGACTACCAAGGTTTCCTAAGGACTTAATTAGCCCTATTAAATCATAATTGAATATTATTAAGTCTTGGTAGGCTCTTTGGGTCCTAACCAAGTTCACTCATAGCTTAGAGCATGTTTTTGCTCAAACTGTATCTTAGTGCTTTATTGCATTTACTATGGTTTAAATTGTTCACTGATGTTTCTAAGGCACTTTTTAGCCTTTACATACCATAGTTTATATTTAAACAATATATCAGGTTTGGGGTATTTCAATCTACCCCCTTGAAAGAACTTCGTCCTCGAAGTTTACACTTCCCACACATCTTGGATTAGAATACGGGGATTACTTATAGAAATAAAACTTCCATAACCAAACACACTTTACATCACAACCTCGGACTTAATGGTCCGGGTAACACATTCACATCCATACACTAACATAACATATTCACATGATAACCTCGGACTCAATGGTCCGGGTATCTTAACAACATTTACACATACATAACAACCCTTAGACTCTCTGGTCTTGGGTAACATAACAACATTTAGACACATAGGTCTCGATAACCTAACAGCCTTTAGACACATAGGTCTATGTAACACAACACATTTAGACTCATAGGTCTTGATAACATACACTTTAGGAAATCAAAGTCAAAATAACATTTATTACACATACCACACAACATGTCATAGCATGTATAGCAATCAAAAATATCTTTGATATACACTGTGATCCCGCAGAACCCGGTCGCGATGGACACCTTCCGTCCCCGTGCCTTTGGGAGATCAAAACAATCACTTAAATTTAAAATTTCCTTGTGAGGTTAAGTAAGAGAACCTTAACTATGTAAAGTATCTATCGACGTTTTATAAATACCAATTCAAAATCCTTTTTGAAAACACACACAACTCCAAGTCCAACTTATGCTCTTTGCTTCTTTTCTTAGAGTGGTTAATTGTGACCACTTAAGGGAGCTTCAAGAATCATTCAACCCTAATGTGATCAGCATCAGTGTCGAACTATCCTTCCACCCCAATTTGTGTTCGGCTTCCCTTGATCGCATGCAAATCAAGTTCCTCCCACTTCATTTTCAAGCATCAATAAATCACTCATTTCCAATTTTCTATCTTTTAAATCATTCTAGTCATGATCATAACATCTCCAAGGGATAGAACTCCGTCTATCAGTTATTTTCATTTGCTTTAATGTTGCTACCTAGGGAATCTTATTCTCACTAGGTTCTATGTCGGTTCCATTACCTTTGATGAGTCACTATATATATATATACACATATATTTTATCAAAATACCACACACAGTTTCACATTTATACACTGTCGGGGTTTTTGTTCCCCCGGGAGTTTCTCTACTCCCCACACTTGTACCTTCACACACAACTGTTAATAAATTAACACACTTATCACAATGGTATTCGCATCTTCTGTGCGCAATTACCACAATTAAACCATGAATGAATGCGTATGTTTACGTAACACACGCACCAATCATCAAAACAATTATTTGTGCTATGCACAACATAAGTCACGTACATGTACGGTAATACACACTAAGTGGTTTTGCGCTCTACCCCCCTTAAAAGGGATTACGCCCACGTAATCAATCACTAAACATTGGCTTAAAATGTTCTGCCGTTGTGAAGTGTTTTAACTTCCACGCGGTTTTTATACAATGTGTTTTGGTTAGAGGATCTTAACCATGTTGGCGGTTTAGTTCCTAAACCAAGAATTCTCATTGGAGTTTGCTTAAAGTCTTAGCTGGTTTCGGTTCTGGCCTGTGAGGCTTCTAGGCTTAAATAATTAGCCATTCACTCATGTTCACCATGCACATTCAACACTTGAATCACTGGCTCACTAGTTTCTACTGCGAAACTCTAATAACTGTAGGGCTTGTTTGCCCCATTCGTTATTCTTATGTATTATACTTCTCCATTATCACCTTTATCTTGGTAATAACGGTTTCTCAACCGATGCGTGGTATTCTGACCGTGAGCAAATTCGGTGAGTTTCAAAACTTTCCATCCACTTCTCTAATAATTTACTGTGTATACTGCTATGTGTCTCACAATGATTGACTTGTTTCCTTCCGACTTACTGTCGGTTGGGATTGAGCTACCACCTAATGTGTAGTGCTCTCTCAGTTATTTCCACACTAAGGTATATTCCATACCGATATCTAGTATTCCGTGTTACTGTAGTCACTTGTAGTAATCATGCCTCCACATTTGGTTTTGTACAAGTGTTCTTTCACTGGTGCGCCTTGCATTTCCTTGCATCGGCACTATGTCGTTATAAGCCGCTTTCTAATTCCACACAATTAACATTTCCAATCCTAGCTATCGCACTCGATCATTACTGCGCAATGCAATACCAAACACTCAGTCATATAGAGTGCAGAGGCGTAAACTCTTGACAGTAATCTCTTATGCGATTGCATAGGATTTACACTGAGTTCCTCATCACACAGTACCTACCACTGGCTTATTGCCCAGTCTGTTAACATCGCTTATCTTGCATCTCTACTAAGTTTAACTCATAACTGGTCTTATCTGTTACATTATCGTTTAACAATACTTATACAACGGTCGCTTGCTGCGCACCGTGCTCTTACTCCTTGTATAACATCAGCTTATATCGTATTTACTGTCACATTAACTTCCACACATATACTTACATTATTCACATTATGGTTCATCACTCATTTGGATGACTACTGAATGCTCTTTGAGCATCGATCATTCGAGTCACAAGCCGACATTATTCAGCTCGGTGTTTCACAAGCTACTAAACTAACTGTTCTCTCAAATAATAATAATATTGTCCATCCTTAACATATTTCTTGACTTGATTCACATAACTACCGCTCCAGCGGTTTCACAATATCGAGAGGTACCCTCACTCTTAATGCAGTGGTTCGTTCTCCACTCTATTCACTTATATAACATAAACTTCTGCAATCAATCTAATTTATATAACACATTTTATTTGTGGCTTATAAGCCTTACTGCCTTGAGCTGCGCTCATTGTAGGCTGTCCACACACATGTACTTCTTGTACAACATTACATGGTTTGGATATTATATTGAGCTCCATGACAAGGTCGTTACATTCCGTTTCCTTTCATGGGATGCCCCTTAGGTTTGTCAGTCCGTCTCCTGACAACTTATATCTAATCTGGGTGTTAGTTTCAACCCTTGTGCTTCTATCATGCATTTCGTGCAACAATTGTTGATGCGAACACCCTTCAAGGATTGCTCCTGGGTGTTTTAAGTCATGCCATTACATCTGATTCGCACTCATTGATATTGAGTTAGCCACGCCGTTTGCGTTCTTAACTGGTTTATTATCTCTTCTGTGAAGATCAACGTTTCCTGGTAGTGTAGATACTCATTCTGGGAGTTTCATCCCATTCATTGCACACTAATGTGTCCACATTAGGCATCTGCCTTGCCATGCACAGGCTGGGTCTCCGTTCCAGTTATCATGTTTATCCCTGAGGATCCTTAAGACGTATACAATGTCTTTACATTACAGTTAGTGCACTTCGCACCTCCTGACTCTTAAACATTTCCTTGAAAGGAATTCACTAATCCTTTTAGTCTCGTTAACTTACTTGTTCCTTTACTTCAACCATTCCTTGTAATCCTTAGCTCTTGTTTGACTTATACTGCTGACCGTAGTACGGAGTCGACTACTTCCCGTGTTTCGGATCTACTCGTATACATATGTGGGGTACCATACTGATACATTACTACTTACCCAACTAACCCATAAGTAGGTCTGCCAGGCCCACAAGCTCCTATCGGAGTGCGGTCGTCCCACATTACAGTTGGTACACTTGTAGTGTCCGTCACACGCCTAGGTGAAGTATTCTGTTGTCAACTCCCTTATATTGTCCCTTGACAAT
The DNA here is from genome assembly GCA_023374045.1 of Limonium bicolor. Taxonomy (NCBI): domain Eukaryota; kingdom Viridiplantae; phylum Streptophyta; class Magnoliopsida; order Caryophyllales; family Plumbaginaceae; genus Limonium; species Limonium bicolor. Next base: position 88,296,839 of record CM041776.1, read on the forward strand.
ATACATTCCGTGCTTCCCGAACTTAATTGAGGGAAAGTTTATCCACTGTTGTATCTTTTCAACTGCCCTTGGTTTTACTGGTTTGGTTTAGAAGAAGGTTAGAAAGAAGTATTGGTTTGAAAGAAAATCTGGTTTTGAAAGAAAAGAGTTTGAAAAATCTGAGTTTGAAAGAAAATTTTCATGGTTTCACAACATCTTCTTACCTTAACCAAGTCTAGCTTCTCGCTGACTGGTGTACTTACAATTACAGAGGTTAGGCTGTTAAGCCCTTCCATGGTCATAATGATCACACTTAACTTCGTGGTACTTTACCAAGTACTTTGTAGTTGTTAAAACTTCCCGAACAGCCCTGTTATAGCAGCACTTGCCATGGCAAGTGCGCCATGCTAACTGGCTATCGGTTAATCAACACACCGGTTGCGGTATTGTGTTACCCGCACTGTCAACAGTGGCCATGTTGGCCCTCACTGATCTTACTGTCTTGATAATGACTCTCTGGGTAACTTCAACTTCTCACTGTCTTCACATGATAATCATTAACTAGGGTGTTTCCCATTCTGGGAGACCCTATTTTTTGTATTGTTTCCTCTTCGTAGCCCGTTCCACGCATTGTCGTGGTTGCTGAGACTTGTCTCTTGTTTGGGCACTACATTGTAGTTCCTTTGTCGGTTGGTATACCGTTGGTGTATTATTTATCAACTGTGGTCCCGTAGACACTCATCTCGGGTTTTATTAATCCACTTCTTGCCCGTTGCACGGTTGGTGTGTTGCAAGCTGGTTATCCTCGACTGCTCGGCATGTCGACCCAGGTTGCCGGAAATTCTATTCTTCTATACACTGATTCTTCACTCTTCGCTATGAAATGCGGTTAACACTGTTTAGATGGGAACCGTCTCCGGGATTCCCAGTTTTCGGGATCTACCGTATGACAGGTTCACCGTACCTTTAGAGGTGTTTAATAACAGCCAGATCGGGTATTCCCGAGTAAGAGGGACTTCCATCTCTCTGGCGTTGTTTCCCAAGTTATATAACAGGGATTGTGGAGGGCGGGTGGATATGGTAGGTTTCCAGTACACACTGGTAATCCCTAACTAGCGTATCTCTCACGCTATCACTCAACCCTTAACCCAAAGTACTAAAATCCTAACTCGGTACTTCCTAAGCTCGGTAATTCAGTCATCAGAGCGATACTTCGCTCTGATACCACTTTTTGTAACACCCCATCCAACAACATACCCATAACAACATTCTGCAGCGGAAAGTATACTATTAAAATAACTTAACTCGTTGGTGTTACACGCCGTTAACCACCCACGTGGCTAACAAGGCTATTACATTTACATTGTACCGGTCTGATGGACTAGATTCCGAGCGACTACACATATTTACCCCTTTCCATTACCAACACATACACATACCTTCCTACTGTACCGAGTATTTATAAACTGATGCCGATAACAATTCGGTCTTACTACACCTACTGTATATATACACTTAAATGATTACCCATGTACAACGACTACCCCGTCCTACTCTCGAACGGCTTTCAGCTCTTCGTACCTGATAAGAAAAGAAGAGAAAGGGTGGCCCCCAAGGGGCTCAGCACCTTTGCTGGTATGGTAATCCCGCAGCCCACATGCTACCGGGCCACGCACAACTAATTGTCGTCTTAGCATGCGATTGTTTATATTTAATCATGCATGCAACTAAACACACAACACACACATAATCATTTCGCCTCAATGGGCTCAACAAACGGATAATATATCCTTACCTGATAAGTCACTCATGGTATTCATTATCCCTAGAGTGTTCCTCCTCTAATGGAGCTACTTCCTTAATAGACGACACTTACCCTTAAGTCGGGTTATCCTTAAACGCCTCTCATCACAAACTGGGATTCATTTCCATGATCCACACACTCCATATTTTACAACATATAACATTCCTCACATAACAAAACATAACAACACTTCTCACGTTTCGACGTGCACATGATAACATCGCAATAGGAATTGCATTACAACAACATCACATAACATAACGGGAACGGTCCGCTTGGAATCGACCCAAACATAGCTAATTCACTGGTGAGCCTAGAGAATGGTGTCACCCTCATGGTAAGCTCGTTATACAATAACAACAACACTCATTACCGTCCTAATAGTCGGACGAGTAACTTAAGTTAAGATGGTTCGGGTTTGGAGGCCCGAACACACCACACAAACACATGTTCCCCCTAAACCGATCTTAAGTCAGAATAGCTAAGCTTTGGAATAAGCTAATGGGAGATCATAACCCGTGAGGGAAACAACCATAACAAAGAGAAGGGTAAGGCTAAGAAGGATACCCTCTCCCAAACAACGCGCGACCGGCCAAACCGGATTCCTCACCACTGTTAGTACATACTTACTTTAGATATTAGTTAGAACCCCACTATGGAGTCTATCACATCTACACTCATACAGTATTACAACTGGGTTAAACATACAAGGGAGATCCCTACATTCACATACACAACATCACATAATCAACTCACGCATAGCCGTGGTTAGAACGCCTGGTTCGGGTCGTTTAATCCGAATACCGAACTCTCATGTGATCCTAGACTCAGTTAACTAAGGTTAACACTGCCGAGGTTAAATGGTATCGGAGTTGAACACGCCACATAAATGAATTACTGTAAACTCATTACATGTTTTATCTTATAACGTGGCAAACACACAGAAAAAACACATTGGCATACAAGCCGGTGTAATCCGGTAGGACACAGGTTGCAAGAAAACCATACCTGTCACCGGAGTCCACTTTACCATGTCCACTTATGTTCCTCGAGCAATTCTCGAACAACTGACAACATTACATGTATTTTATTAACATCGGGTAACATGACTGTTTAAGTCTAATGCTTATAACTTTTCCCTTAACTTAGTTACATAACTTCACTTTTTAACTTGTTTTACTTTTACATTTAATACAACCTTTCCCCCACTAATTGTCATTATAACTCACTTAACATGTCCTTAACATTCTTATAACATCATTACTTAGTAATCACCATTTTTAGGCAACTTTTCCCACCTTAAACAAAGTTTTTGGTCCATACAGTGGCCTGTCCGAACTTGTGTCCGGACTTCCCAAGTTCGACACAAGTCGAGACTCAAAACTGAATACAGACGCCTGTCCGAACTTGTGTCCGGACTTCGGAAGTTCGGACATGGGTCGAGGAAAATTAAATGAAGAAGCAGTACGTCCGAACTTGTGTCCGGACTTCCCAAGGTCGGACACAAGTCGAGACTCTGAAAATTTTTACGCAACAGGCCTGTCCGAACGTCCATGTCCGGACGGATGTTCGGACAAGGCAAACACTCATTTTCTAAGCCTTAAGCACTTAACCAATTTCACCAACTTCTCCTAAAGCCTCATAATGTTCCTAACATCATTTGGCACATCAAACACACCTTAGCCATGTGCTAAAACTCTTTAAATCACTCACCAAAACCATCTTATCATTCACATTTCTTACAAAATTCCTAGCACTTGGATGTTTTCTCCTTAAGATTCTAAGTGGTATTTCACAATAATGACCACTATACCAAGGTGTTTCCTCTACACCTTAACATCATCTCTCAAACATCTTTTCTTAATAACTAAATCTCCTTTTGACATCTTACCTAAACATCATTCCTTCCTTGTACATCAACATTCCTAAACCTTAAACAAACTTCTCCATGACTTTAATACATTCTCAAAACACACATTGAATTCCTAGAACTTCCAAGATAATACCTAATCCTTGTATCACTCTAAATCACCTTAATACATGTTTTCTTCCCAAGTAAACATTTGTTCACCTTTAACACTTCCTAGTTCACCAAAACTTTCTTAAAACACTTAGAAGTTCTTACACATTTTCCAAATTTTGCCATAGCTTCTCTTGTATATACTCACATCCAAACACTTAGGTTTTACCTTATTTCATTCAAGAACACCTAAAATCCATCAAACACATTTTTATACACAAACTTCACACATTTAGCACTACATCACAATATAGTGCATAACTTAAATTGCTTGGCACTTAGGCCCTTAAATAACATGGCTCTTAGGCCCTTAAATAACATGGCTCTTAGGCCCTTATTGCATAAACCTTAAACACTGAATTTCCCACATAAATAATGCCTTTGACCTGCAAATACACCTAACAATACATATGCCCTTAATAAACTCCTTGAGGCATTTTACTAGCTCATTTCCTTGGCTCCTTAGGTATTTTATTAAGCAAATCAAGCTCATTTTCCTAAGGCATTTAAACACATTGAGATAGTTTGTTTACCTCTTTTTCCTCACAACTTCTTTCTTGTTTCCTTGTAAAACGGTGGGGATGTTTGGTTGTTGTCAACTTCTAAACAATGTACACATAATAAATGAGTATTCAAGCATCATGCTTCATCTCATGTAAACCCTAGTTACATATATGTTTAAGGTATTAAATGATTGTTTTACCTTGGAATGGAAAGAAGCTTGAATAAGTATCAGAGAGGACTCCTCCTAGCCTTGGAAGCACTAGTAGAAAAAAGCCTATTTCGGCGGTTCCAATGGGCCTATAGGGGAAGAATGTTTATATGTGTCATCGACGTCTTCTCCCCGAAGATCACCCTTATCGAGTAACGAAGAGAAAGTTGTTCAATGGTCAAGCCGAAACTCGTGGGCCCGTCTACCTCTGACCTCTGAGGAAGTGTACGAAAAGGTTAAGGACATTGTAAATGTATTTGGAAACAATCAAAAACGGCGAAAAACATTTGGAAAAAGTGTTCTATCTTTTGGGAACTACCTTATTGGCGTCATCTTTCTGTGAGGCACTGCTTAGACATCATGCACATTGTGAAGAACGTTGGTGAGGCAGTGAGTGGGACTTTACTCAATATACCCGGCAAAACAAAAGACGGATTGAAAATCAGAAAGGACATGCAAACCATGGGATACGAAAGGAGTTACACCCACAAGAGAATGGAAACGAATCTACCTACCTCCTGCATGCTACACGCTCAAAGGCTGAAAAGATTAGTTTCTGCAAATGTCTGTACTCGGTAAAAGTACCGTCTGGATACTCTTCAAACTGGAAGAATTGTATCGATGAAGGATTTAAAACTTTTAGGCATGAAATCTCACGATTATCATGTACTGATGTTACATCTTCTTCCGGTCGCAATTCGAGGGATATTGCCATCTGATGTCAGAAATGCTTTAACTCGGTTATGTTTCTTTTCAACGCTGTGTGCTCCAAGGCAATTGACGTAACCTCTCTAGATGATCTACAACGTGAAATTGTTATCACTTTATGTCAACTTGAGATGTATTTCCCACCATCTTTCTTTGATATAATGGTACATCTAATGTGCACATCGTTCGAGAGATACAGTTCTGCGGGTCCGGTATACTTACGGTACATGTACCCTTTTGAACGGTACATGGGTATTCTGAAAAGTAGAATGAAGAATAGGTATCGACCAGAGGGGAGCATTGTTGAAGCAACAGTGACTGAGGAAGTCACGGAGTTTGTGACCGATTATTTGAGTGAGGCAGAGTCTATTGGTATCCCAAAACCACGACACTATGGCAGGTTTAAGGGTAAAGGTGTTATTGGTAGAAAGATCGTGCAAGTTTCGCGTCTACTTATTCATCAAGCACATTTGTTTGTCTTACAACATCTTGAGGTTGTTGAACCTTATTTGGAAACCCATATGGTTGAGTTAAGGCATCAAAATCCTTTGAAAAACCACATTTGGCTGACAAAAGAACAAAACCGAGTTTTATCCAATGGTTCAAAGATCATGTGTTGACATTAGCATCATCAGATCCAGAAGCTGTAAGCGAAGAGATCAGATGTTTGGCAATCGGACCTGAAACTAATATTACATCTTTTAAGGGGTATGATATTAGTGGGTATACATACTACACTGCACGCCAAGATGCCAAATCGATAAACCAGAATAGTGGGGTAAAAATTGAAGCTGCTGCCACTGAGTACCACAGCGGTAACCGATCTCAACCAGTTAGTAATTGGTATTATGGTGTCATCGAGGACATCTGGGAACTAGACTATGACATTGATTCCTCTTCTGTTGTTCCGGTGCAAGTGGGTGGACAACCGACGCGGGTACCAAAATGATGGAGGGCTTACCATGGTTGATCTTTCACGGTTATATGATGATCAATTGTTCTGGGAAAGGATTGCGAGCAAGTGTGGTATGTTGAGGATCCGAAAGACTGCAGATGGTCTGTTGTTCTTCCAGGAAGAAGGCCGGTTGTAATGGAAAATGAAAATGAGGATAACGATGAAAATGGGACTGTAGAGGAACATCCTTGTTTCCTACTGGATTACCGGATTCGATTGATGATACTGAAAACGATTTGCTCTACGCACGATCAGACCATGATGAGGGTGTTTGGGTAGAAAATATGAAATGATTTATGTTTTTGTACGTGTCAGGTATGTTGTTAGTAGAATGTAGACTGTAATATCATCTTAACTGTTATTGTTATGCATCATAGTATTTATGTTATGAGTTTAACTGATGAAAATGCTTTATGATTTTTTTTTGCAGTGGATGATCACCCTATAGATGACCCCATTGGACGGCTTATCTCGACTGGAGAACCTGAGCCACAGCCGAATAGACCAAGTAAGCGGGTCACGAGAGGAGGAAAGAAGAAGAAGGACCAGGTAGCAGTACACGAGACTGAGGCTGGCCCTTCACAGCAGACCGAAGAGGAGTCGGTTGTGCCACCAGAGGCGAAGAAGCAGAAGAAAAGAGGTGCAACACGTGGGCTGAAGGCTAACAAGGGCCCTCCTACAAAACCGGTCGACTTCAATCAATTCAACCAGCCCCATGGAAATTGGAAGAATGACTTCACCGCTTACGGTAGCCATTTGGTGAAGTCATATTGCGACATAAACCACACCTGGAAGCAAGTGCCTCAATCATTGAAGGATACTATGTTTCAGCGTCTTCAGGTAAATCTCTACATTATTACTATGATCTTTTGTGAAATAATAGAACATTTATGTTTACTTTACTAACTGAATGATCATGTACGTAGTCTCGTTTCTCCGTGGATCCCGCACTTAAAAACGATGTGCTATCAGCGATGTCGAAACAGTTCCGGGACCACAAGAATAAGTTGGCTGACAAGTACATCTACAAGATGCCTACTCCAGAAGATCCAGATGAGCCAGATCATGGTGGAGACGGTGTGAGACCACCATGGGAGGTTTACGAGGGCATAACAGAAGAGCAATGGCTACAATTTGTTGAGAGGCGTCACACACCTGAGTTCCAGGTGCACTTTATTGTCATACATACATAAATTAATCTTAATTTCTTATGTTTTTTTGTGTTCAATTTCACTTAACATGATCCCATTAATTTATGCAGGCTCTCCGTGCGAAACAACAAGCAAATGCTAAGAAGAATCTGTACCCTCACCACTTAGGTGGAAAAAGTATTGCTCAAAGGGTACCAGAATGGGAGCAAAAGGGATATCTGCCCACGGATGGCTCATTGGATGCCAGTGGCAGAAGAATGAAAGTGTGGGAGTTAAGCCACATTCCGAAGAACTCTACTCCCGAAAATCCTCAATATGATGAAGCCACGAGAGCAGTTATTGCTCAAATGGTAAGTGATATCATTTCATTTTCAGTCAAACTGTTCATTTCCTTTGTATATGAACTTATGTTAAACTAATAACTGTATTTGTGTGTTATATTAGGGTGAATTAAGCTCTCAGCTCACCCAGGGCACCTGGACCTCACAGAGGAATGATGATCCTCTTACACGCGCTCTTGGTAAGAAGGATCATCCAGGTCGTGCCATTGGGTTTGGTGGGCACGTTGGTATCCGCCAGGCATTTGGCGCACCCGGGTCCAGAATCAGCCGGGGACAGTCGATTAGCTACGAGGAGCACCTGAGAGCGATGGCTGAGATGGAGCAGAGGATTACTCAGAACGTCGACGAGAGGATCGCTCAGGCTATATCAAGGATTCAGCCACAGCAGCATGAAAGCCAAGAGGTTTCTCGACCACCAGTTGATCAGTCACCCATTCAGCAGCAGAATGCACCGGTAGTGAGAAGTAGTGTCCACTCGGCTGATCCGTTTCCCTATGCATCTCTACAGGTTAGACTTACATTTCAATTGAGTACATGACGATTATGATTTTTAACTTGATCACTAATATCATCATAGAAGAATTCTCATTTTTATCTAAACAAGTTCCACATAACACTCAGGCACCCACTGAGTGCCATCTGTTTTTACAAATTGGAGTAGAAGAGGTCATGGTTGCATGGGGAAAACTTTCCCCTCTCGTCCAAGTGATATTGTGCACGGTGAACCACTCCGACATTACCATGCACGAGTGCTTGTAGACGAATTTGTTGCAGAGCATGCTGACGTCGGTTTACCGGTGCCGGTCCCACAAAGACCTACCGTGCGTTCTGCACAAACTGCGACAGTGCAGTGGCCTGCACGATTGGTCAGACTCCCTGGGCAGGTATTACTCTTAACCGTTGCTATAAAAACTATTGGTGTACCACCTTGCATCCATATACTTAATTAGACTAATAATAGGATATGACCCCACCGAAGACTGATAAGGGCAAAGGAAAAAGAATTGCCACACCTGTGCAATCAAAGGCATCCACAAATTTTGTGCTTAGACCTGCTTTGGTGGAGAAGAGAATATTGGCCGGCTTGTCGACCAATATGCAGATTCTGCATTCCTCGTTGTTGGTGCTACCACCGGATAGTGATTCCCTCATTGTGGAAGATCCCGAGCGGATATTTCACTATATAGTTCAAGGAGAAGATATACATCGATTTGGGATGTATATGTCCGACTTCGAGGAGTGCTTCAGGAGGGATTGGTTGAATGTGTCGATTATCAAGTCGGCCGCCATGTGAGTGACTTCTACCTTTTATATTTTGAATTCATTAATTGGTGATGAATTAGATGTTTGAATATAAAGTTAATTACTAATGATATTGCCTCATAGGTGGGTGCATGATAAGGCGATCAATGTCTATCAAGATCAAAGATTTGGATTCCTGTGTCCTGCTATGTGCAATGAAGTCCAGATGACAAGTGATCCGCAAGGCCTTATGCAATATATGACGAATGCCCTCTATGAATGTTCGAAAAGTCATTTATTATGCTGCCATATCATTCAGGGTATGATATTTGACTATTTCTATTAGTATTATCTAAAACATATAGTTTGTGTTAGTTGCTTAATGATTTCAAACATTGTGTAATTTGTGGACAGTCGACATTGGTCATTGCTTGTGCTGGTGATGGGGAAGCACCCACGAATCTTGCAATTTGACTCACTTGGTGCGGGTGCCAAGAGACCAAAGATCTCCACCGCAATACTGGGGTAATTATTTTGTTATCGTAAACAACAATTATTTTACATAACATTAACTGTTTCATAATTTGCTACTGATGCTTAAAACTATATATATTGCTGATGTATATAGTTCCATGAAAGCTGCATTAAGACTCCAGGGTATAACAATGAAGAATAACATCCCTTGGAACACTGTCAAGGTACTCTATTAATTGATAAATTTGTGTGATAATGTTTAAACTTGTTTATAACTGTCAATATGTGTGTTTGTATAGTGTCCGGTGCAGCCTGGGGGGTCAGAATGTGGATACTATGTCATGAGATTCATGAGTGACATAGTAGGAGCGCCGAACCTTTTACCAGAGCACTCGTTAGACATGGTAACATTCTTTGAAAGTTTCAGTTATGCTCTTTACATGTTGTTAGACTTGTACGTTTTAGATTAATGTTCATTTTTTTTCAAGGCTTACGAACAAGTGTTCAAAGATGGTCAGTATGATGATGCTCAAATTGTTGAGATGCTTGAGGAATGGTCGGAGTTCGTCTGCACAAGTTTAATGAATTGATGATCATGAAGATGTTTTGCTAACTTTTTCGAGTATGTAAATATAACTCTGTACACTTGTGGATGGTGTAATGGTAGATTTGAATTGTAATGGTGTTTTTTATTTGTATTGAAAGTGTGAAAGTAAGTGTAATTGCATTGGTTTTGTTAACTCTCAAATTGTGGTGCGTCGTTGGTATTAATTGGGAGCTTTTATAACTTTTTAAATGTGTGCTGGAGCTCCCTGTATGGATGAAGCATTATTACAGGTCTGATTGAATCAAATGTGGTGAATATATATATATATATAAGCTGGGATAAAAAAAAAAAAAAAATATACCTATCTCGGCGGTTCTTAGAGAACAACCGCCGAGATAGGCCCCTGGGATTGACCGTGTGTGAGATTGACCATGGGTCTATCTCGGCGGTTCTTAGAGCAGTTGTTCTCTAAGAACCGCCGAGATAGACTCATGGTCAATCTCACACACGGTCAACCCCAGGGGCCTATCTCGGCGGTTGTTCTTTAAGAACCGCCGAGATAGGTACATCTAGTTCGGCGGTGCTCATTTCGGCGGTTCACAACCGCCGAAATAGGCCCATTGGAACCGCCGAAATAGGCCTTTTTTCTACTAGTGTAGTACAACAAGTGTTGTGTCTACAGAGACTTCATAACTATCTAACTAATTATCAATTTAGTAAATATGCGTAAAAATAAATAAAAGTGCATAAATGTAAATGGGGGGGGGGGTGTTTGGGTTTGGTTTGGATAATTAAAAAAATAAAGAAAATCAATAAAACTAACCTACTAATCTAGGATAGGTGTACTCCGAGAGTGGAGGAATCACCCAAATGCACCCAAACATTGCCTTAATCTTAATTCACTCTAGTTGTCTAATAGAGATAAGATAATGACCCTCTAAATCCAAGATGAGACAAATCTTACTTAGTTAATTTTAACCTTCAAAACCAATTCGGGTTAATCTCACTAAGTAGCATTAGCGCAAGTTCTAAACATAGCAATAAAATTCACCAACTAATTAAAGGAGGCAAATACTAGGGTTTCTCTCTCTCATGGTCTAAATCCCAAAATCAAGTATGTATGAAATTTGAAATTACCACAAATGCATAAGGGTGATCAGTCTTGAAACATTCAATGAATTCAAGGAGAAAACTACTAATTTAAGTGAAATAGGTATTACAAGCCAAGTTTGAGGACTTGGGGTCAAACCCTTATCCTAGAGTACAAGGGAGACTACTCAAGCATTATAAAGATAGAGAGGAGATAAGGAAGAGAAATAACCATGGACGAGGTGAGTAGCTTCAATGGAGGTAGAGCTCATTCCTTTCTCCTTTTTTTCTTTTCTTATTTCTCTTCTTTTTCTACTTCTGGCTTGCGCCCTGCATCTGTCTATTCGCGTCTATCTTTTTAATCCTCCTTGTGTCGGTCTATTCCCTTCTTCTCTAAAAGTGCCAAGTTGCAAAAGTTAAAAGTTCACGTGTGTCCTTCTCCTCTCAACTGGTCTAATTTATTTTATCTCCAAGCCCTGACTTCTCTCACGTGAAGTGCAAGTACCTCATGCTACACATAAAAGTATGCACACTGCTCTAGTCTTGCTGCACATAAAAGCTTCTTTTCATATTTTACGTGCATGTATGTAGCTGCACTACATGACTAGAGAAGTTTCATGCATGGATGAAGAAGTTGACGTGCATGGCTGCACATGGATGAGTGCACATGGCTGCTCCCTTACGTGCATGGCTGAAGTGAGCAGCTTGTTTGCTTGCAAGTAGCTACCTACTTGCCTGCCTACTTATATGTTTCTAGTTCGAGCTATAAACCATGTCAAACGGGGGAGAATTTGTAAGGCTCTTATGGATCCGATATGCTCCCCGTTTGTTGCGTTGAAGTCCTTCAGAGATGAGGAGTCCATTTATGCACTCGAACAGACTTTGTAAAGCCTTGAATCCTGCTCAAATGAGCTTTTACCTCAAACATAATCAAGATGTATAAATTCGCTAATATAAATAAAATACTCTATAAAGTAATGAAACTATGTTATAAACCATGTAAAATGCAAGTGGGAATAACCGTTATAAATAGATATTTTCACCACTTATCAATGCTCTACACTCTTTATATCTATCTTTGTGGCCCCTAAAATGAATCTTTCTAAAAAGGTTTTGAAAGAAGACAATCCCGACAAGTGGAGATTGAGGTTTCCTTGGGCGCCATCCGAAGGCATGGTCATTGGCCACTTATGAGGGGCGTAAGGCGGTAGGAACCCCGCACACAATTTATGGTATGATTAGATAAGTCCTATCCATAGGCAATGAAACTCATAGTCAATTAAAGGTTCTTAGAACCCAATCTTTCCTTCCTAGTTCATTTAGGTCAATCTAGGTGGCAACTCTAGGCAATTTTGCATTTAGGGCGTAAGTTTGCGTGGAGCCCATTGAAAGTGGGTGTAGTGCTCTCTGGCACCCATGATGCTTTATGGGAAAGACTAATGATAAAGTAGGTATCTGAGGGATACTAGGATAACAGATTTTCACCCTCCACAAAATGACATTTTTAGGATCTAGGTTTTTCAGTTAAGAACCACATTTAGACCCCCTGTCATACTGAAAAATTCATCCTCCACACCCCTGTTAGAGGATAATCAAACCCTCGATTTTGTTGGTACTGAGCATAATTAGCCTCGAGGACATTCACAAATAGGCTATGTCACTTGTTTGGTGTTCTGTCATGAAAAATCTTCATAAGTTAAAAGAAAATTATAGATTTGTTGTGGTGTACATTTCTTGGAGCAAGTAATGATATTTGCACAAGAGAATCATAGTCCTAAGAGAGCCACCTTAGAGTATAGGACTGAATTTCCCTATTGGACACTTTGTGTATAAGTTAGAACCGCAAATTGAGTTTTTGGCTCTGTTAAAATGCGGAGTAGGTACTTAGAAATTCTATCAAGTTTAAGATGTAGTTGTCCAAAATGAGCAATTGTTTGAGCTCAAATGCATCGTGCAATTCCTTCCGTACCTGAACGAATGTTTCTAGCTCAACAATCTGACCCACAATAGACTCAAAAAGAGAAAGAAATAAAACAGTAATAATAAGTTGGTTTTGCTAACCGATTTTGAATTAGCTCGATTAGGAACACCATCCACTTCCTTGGGAGGGTAGGGTAAGAACGGCACGGTCAAGAAACTTATACAAATTGTTACCAAAGCATGTCTTTCTAGAAATGAAAATTACACGTGCCAATTTAAGTAAATTAGTAGCAGCCGACAAAATTGATTGGGTACTTGTGGTTGCAAGTGTGGATCCCACAACTCCAATATTAGTGAAGGATACGCGTGTCAATGAATAAGGAACATAATAGAGAAAAAAAAATTAGAGATTAAGAAAAATAGAGGAGATACGGATATGAATGGAAATTGGCTTAATCGATAATGAGGTTCGCTAATACCATGATAAATTATAAAAAAATATTTTGTAAAAAAATATTCTCATTTTATTTGGAAACCGAAAATATCCTCATTAGTCACAGAGTATTACATGTACATACTGAAAAATTTATGAAGGTATATATTCTATTAGTCAGTCGAATATCAATATGGGGTTTCGTATTGTATTGAAGTGTTACAAGATTTGGGTTTTTGCCCCCTAATCTTTATTGTTTTTACCGAAGATTAATAATTCTAATCCCTGTTTCACAACCCTCATCACATCAAGGTATACCTTTGATGAAAAATTTCCCGGTTTATGTATGTTACACATCTCCATTCTCTATTACTATTATCTATTACTATTATTTTGCATAACGATATGATATATAGCGGATATTTACAGCAAACTCCTCCATCAATCCAGTCATCTTACAATGATCATCATTCATCATGCATCTATCCTCTCTCTGTTAGTTTGTTGGGACATTGATGTGGTCCAAGATGAGCTGCTTTGTTTACGCACCAAATCTGGCTAAACACGACACTTTACAGTCACTCACTACCCCCCAAACTGTTTTATTTCTTTCGGTTCCCGCGCCCGTGTTGTTGCTTGCTGCCGACCCTTAATTACTACAACTAGTAGTACAGTACTAAATTGGTTACCCTCATCCCGTTGTGACGCAATGCGGCGTCGTCCAGACATGTAAATGGTGCCGGTTTCGACGGGTTTTTAAGTCCTCCGAACACCGTCTTATGCCTTCACCACCGCCGCCAGGACTGACAGACAACGTTGACGTCTTGAAAAAATCTGTTAATCCACTGCTAACAACGTTAACGTCACCGCCGCCAATAAGAATTTCTTCCATTTCACTACTTACATCCACTTCCTCCATCAGGTCACTCTCTACTACCTCAACATCTGTCTCTGCTATTTCGTCATACACTTGTTCTTCGTGGTCAAGCTCAAATTCATCATCTATTTCTTCATTCTGTTCAACAAATGGAAGCGACTCTTCTTCTTCTTCTTCTAATTCATCCGAGATGAAGTGGAGTGTCATCGTCAATCTACCATTCTCCCGTGAAGTGCATAGGACTTCAGGACGGTCAATTTTAACTTCTCTGATCTCAAGCCGTCCATCTGTTCTAATGGGATAGAGGATGAAGTTTCTTTGACAGAGGCGGTTAAGTGAAGTCAACGGCGGCGGAAATGTTGACCTTTGCTTTAACCACCTTTTCTCCATCCAGTATGGTTTCTCATCTGTTCTTAATGAGATAGGATCGTTAGAGGGTTTAGTGAGAGTATTATATGATGGTTGGGTTGAATAATTAATGGAGGAAAATTCATTGGTACTGCTGGTGGTGGAATATCTGTCGTCAGAGCTTTCGGATCCGAGTGTTTCTGTGCAGGAAGTGAATCCGTCGGCAATAGTGTTATCTCCAATGTCTCTCAAGATGAACCCCATAGGATACTGATACAGTAGTACTATTGGTGTAGGAGAACTCGACCAAGGCGGAGCAGGGCAGGAGGACTGTTGTCCGTGGCCGTTGTTGTAGCGGGAGACGTGTGAGTTGCTTTGTTTGAAATAAGTTATGACTGCGAAATTAAATCCTCTGTTATCTCGCTCACTCGGATTCTGAACTTTTCTTTTCCCTGGAAATCTGATTTGGAGATGGTGTTGTTTGTTTGAGACTTTGAGTTAGAGAGAGCTGCTGTAGGTAGTAGTGGATAGTTTTTGAGATGGTATAAAAGCTTCTTCTCTGATGGACTAAGAAACAGAGGATGAAGGGTATTTATTTAAAGTGCCATTTTAGTATTTTATATATGCAGTGGGATGGGTGAGAATAAGAAGGAAGAAGCGTCCAGGAAAGAAGGAGATGGTTGGTTGAATGAGGGAAGGTAAGAGACAGATATCGGAAGCTAGCTATCATCCACCACCGTATGGTATACCAAGTGCCAACGCGACAATACCTGATAAAAAAAAAAGGACAAGATTTGGTTTTGATCTTTTGGGGACAAGAAGGAACAACATGAGGATAATTAAGAATGCTGCAACCATATTATAAAAAAAAAAAAAAAAGGACCAAAATGGCTGGCGCGGCAAGTTGGGGCAGCAGCAGCAGCCGTGTGTGTATTGTATGTATGTTATAAGATTGATCATGGGAAGATGAGAGTTGTCAATTTCTGCTGGCCCTTCCTAGACCGAATCGGTTTCGGTTCAATTCCAATGAATCCACGCGTTTCCATATTCCCAACAAACTTATATTGAACTTTATAAAATAAAACAAATTCCTATTTTAACGTAATTGGAAACAAGAGTACCTTGTTTTGTCATTTAATTCAAATATTCTTTGAGATTTTTCAACGTTTGGGAGTCGAATTTTTTTGAAGGAAATAATGCTATTGACCTTATCAATTGAATTTATTCCTAAACCAACAACCCACACCTAGCGTCATAACAAATTTATAACATGGACAAAATATCATAAAACCTCTAAATGCCAGTTGTTTCTTTGGAAAAATAAATATCAATATTTTTTTAAAAGTAAAACTCGGCTTGCCACCAGATTAACAACATCATTACAAAAGGTTGATCGGGTCACAATTTCCTGCATCACAAGCTTCCTTCCCCCATATGACCAATCATTTGAACTACTAAAATAGTCTAGACATTAAGAAAGCGGGAATTATATGTATTAGAATTATATGTATTAGACTTCACCATACTTACATTTCAATATTTATTATATTATATAAGGGGAGATAAGAGTAATAACTCCATAAGAAAACAAAAAACAGAGATCAATCAATCACCGGAGTCGTATGCGATTCTCTACGATTAATCATCTGCAACCAAAACCGACATCATCAACATATATATTATAAACTATAACGCAATCAAGCATAAAGTTGCGAATCACAATGCATATATAGTCGTCATGTAGTATAACTTGCCGGCGCGCCTTCAGGTGATGAGATCCTCAATTGGTCAAAATGAGTACGCATACATTCCATTACTATATATCTTAATGTGCGAGAATATAGTTAAAACATTTAGATATAATTATGTTGTTAGCGGCGGAATTGAATACAAACATACACACAGATTCCATGTTAAGGTGCTCCTGGTCTGGTCAAAGTGAGTAACGTGTACATTATCGGACGATAACAAAATGCAAATTGATAATTAAAAATTCCTCTACCGTTTTTTTCAATATATAATCCTATAGCGTTAACGTGTAGTCACCTCTTCAACCGAGTTGTGTTGTGTTTGACCACAGCAGCTGTTCATGTTGTGGTTCGTTGTCTGCTCGGGGCTGGTCAATATGTGATGGTGGCTCTGTTTGGGTGAGGTCTATTGTCAACGAAGTTTCGCCAATACCGTGGATGCAACTTCGTAAATAGCAGAGTAAGTCATGCATGCGCTGAAGAAGGTGCCTTCGGGGCAAACACAATGGGCCAATATCTAGTGTTTAGAATTGTGTGCAAGTTTGTAAAGTGGTGATTCTGGAGATTGAGTGTGAGACCAACGATAGAAAGAAACGAGTCATAAAAGATTAGAAGAAATTTCTGCTATTAATTTAGTGTAGACTTTTCACATAAGATTATCTATAACAATAGTTTCTTTTCAAAGCTCTCTTTTGACGGTGCAAGGTTTTACATTTTCTTTTATTTTCTCATACCAATACACTAACATGGAGAACTAAACAGACCTTTTGAAATCTATATAGAAAAAGTGTATCAAAACTAATATGATTTACAATGAATAATATCCCTAAATTATCTCCTAGAATATAACTGATTGATATTCTCTTTTCTGTTGTGGCGCGCCTCTTTGATTTAATTTCTCCTAAACATAATACTGAGTAATGAATTGTTTTCTTTTACTAAGGAGGGCATGCGGGTTGTTGTGAAATTAACAGATAGTCTTATACTGGCGCTTTTGCCATATCAAAAACTCTAGTAAATATACATCTACAATTTCCTCATTTTGTAACTTATCAATCATAGTTTGAGAAACAACATTATTTTCGTGTTTAGCTTCCAAATCCTTAATCTTAGCAAGAGCATCTGTTAACATGTCAAACACTTGAGATTTAGCAGAATCATCATAGAAGTCATTCAAGCGACAAGAACTTACGTGATCCCTTATAAAGGATTGTAGTATCTCGTCACCAGCCATCAAGTACTTAGACTCATCATATTTGTCTGTGTCAGCCTGAGGTCATTGGATAGCTGTCATGCAAAAGTGTGTTTCATTGCTCTCTATGTTATCTGGTTCAGCATCATCCACATCCCAAACTGTTGTCGTCATGCATGACTCCCGTGCATAATGTTGAGGCAGTTTTGGTGGTAAAGAACAATCTTTTATTAGATACCCTGTTTTGTGACACTGAAAACATTCTAGTTTACTAGTGTTGTACAATCTTCTTGAACTTCCACCTTGGTATCCGCCGAGTTTCCGACTGAGAATACACTTCATCCCTTGTGCGAGCATAGACGTTTCATTCTCCATGTCATCGTCATAGTCCCATTCTAATGTCTCGACGTGTTTCTTTGCTTTTAGTGCAAGATCCTTGCGGACCACAGTAACTTCAACAAGATTTTGTTCCTTCATCCTGCTTTCATTAACCATCTGATATGACCACAATTCTTCAAACAACATAGATGATAACTCATTCATTTTCTCAAGAAACGAGGGGTAGTTAAGCTAGTCCTTGGTTAGCGAGTCAAGAAATCTATCATTAACAGTTTCATTTGAAAGAGTTGCCCCAACTATCTTCAGTTCCATAAGCACTTGATTAAACCTTTTCACCGTCAGTGCTAGACTCTCGCCCTCTGACATCTTGAAATTATTAAACTCTCGTCGAAACTATTTCTTCTTAGCCTTGCGGATTGATTCTATTTCTCGATAAGCAACCTTCAGAAAATCCCGTACTCTCTTGGCCGTTCTTATACTCAAAAACCTACATTGATTCTCATCTGATAAAGAGGAAACAAGGATGCGAAGAGCTTGCTTGTTTTTGCTTAAAAGCTTATTCTCATCGACTTCATCCCCTTGATCCTCTGGTTTATCCTGTTTCACTCCATCGATGAGAATAGTTGGATGGTAATTACGTTGCATAGCAACTTTGCATACCTTGTAGTCTATGGACATTAGTTGGTCTTTCATCTGCTTACATCATTTCAAATAGTTAAGCTTGTTTAGCTTTACAGCCTTCACGATATACGGACTCATCTTTCACGCTGTACCCAAAAGTGTTAACCTCTAAATTGGGTAAGCCTGTTCTGATACCACTTGTAAGCTAGTAAAGTGATGAATCTGGTGATACAATGTGAGACCAAAGATAGAGCGCATTGAGACACAAAAGATTTACAAGAAAATTCCGCTATCAATTTATTGATAACTTCAAAACTCTTACACCTGATATGTTCAACAGCTAATAACCATTGTTACATCTAAACCTAGACTTTTCACATTGAGATTTTTTCAACAATATTTTCTCTTCAAAGCTCTCTCTTTTTACAGTGAAAAGTCTTACCTTTTGTTTTGTTTTCTCATACCTATATACTAACATGGAGGAGTAACCTCCTGAAATCTATACATAAAAAGTTTATCCAAACTAATATGATTTACAAGGAATAATATCCCTAAATTATCTCCTAGCATAAAATTGTTTGATATTCTCTTTTATGTTGTGAATGCGCCTCTCTGATTTAATTCCCCTCGAAGATAATACTGAATCCCAAATTCTTGGCTACAGCTAAGTGTAGCCATCTTAGCTACATATAGGAGGGAATATGAGAGGGACTACTGGCTACATGTGAGAGGGGATATGGGAGGGACTACGCGCAACACAACACGTCCAGCACAGATGGATTTTTTTTTTCATTTTTTTGTTTAAAGTTTTCTATTTTTTTCATTTCTTTATTACAAAAACTTTAAATTATTGTAATTTTTAATATATAAGTCCAAAATGAAAAAAAATTATATTATTATTTATTTAAATTCAAGCTCTTCAAAATAAGACTAGTCATGGATATATTTTGACAACTTTTAAAAAAATATTTTTTACAAGTATAGTGTACATAACATAAAAAAAAACTTGTACAGATGGTCATACAAACCTGTACAAATGTTCATTAAAACATGTACATCCACACGTAAAAAGATGTACATCTTTATATTAAAAACATACAGATGGTCACATAAACCTATACGAATCATTAAATATGTACATCCTTAGATTAAAATGTGTACATATAAGGGAGAAAACTTGTACAGATGACCATACAAACATGTACAGATGGTCATACAAATATGTACAGATGTTCATTAAAAAACATATACATTCTCACATTTGAACATGTACATCGTCACATTAAAACATGTAAATTCTCACATTCAAATATGTACATACATCCTCACATTAAAATATCATTGTATACATGTAAAAATAATTTTTTTAAAAAAGTTGTCAAAACATATCCAATACTGGTCTTGTTTTGAAGAGATGAATTTAGATGAACAGTGATATAATTTTTTTTCATTTTGGACTTATATATTAAAAGTTACAATCATTTAAATTAGGGAAAATTCACAATATACCCCTATTTTTTTTCGTAATTCACAATATACCCCTTTTTTGAAACTTTGTCACAAGATACCCCTGTTTTCTTTGTTAATTCATAAAATACCCCTTTTTAAAACGACGTCAAATATTCCGTTAACCTCCCCTGAAAAATGACTATTTTGCCCCTGACCCGTTTTTTCTTTTTTTTGAAAAATTCACAGTTTTTTTCGCTACTTTTTTTTGAAAAATTGTAAATTTTATAATATACCCCTATTTAAGTTTGTTGTTCATGAAATACCCCTGATTATGTTTTGAAGTTCACAAGATACCCCTGTTTATGTTTTGTAGTTCACGAAATACCTTTATCACCCTGATAAAGCATCACCTAGTTTTCTCTTGTTTTTCAAGTGTCTTTAACCTCTTCATAATCCCAGGACAAATGTTGTTTGCATTCCAGTTCTCTAAGGTTTCTTGTCTCTCGGAATGTCTCACCAATAGTTGAGTACGAATCCATGTCATTCACAATTAGACACAATTATAATATATGACCAGAGACAAACATGTATAGATGGATTATTTACATAGTTAGGTAAATACCTTCAAGTAAAGAGTAGATTGATTTAGTCCTGTGGACAAACAATAATGTCACAGGCATTGGGTTTAAAATGGCTACCTCTTGGTCGAACTCAGTAGCGGACCAGAACTTTTGTTTAAGGGGGAGGGAGGCAAAAAAAAATTTTGACACTATTGTTCTGTAAAGCATTATGTTATTTTGTATTTTTTTTAAAAAAATTTTAAGAGCATTTTGCAATTTTTCAAAAGTTTCGGGGGGGGGGGGTGGGGGCCATTAGGGAGATGGATTTTGGTGCATTCAAATATCTGAGCGATATCCCATTAGAGTGCTTGGCACAACACAAGTTTGACCAGGGGCAGACATAAAGGGAAGAAGGGCCACCCCCCTCCCCCCCGGAAACTTTTGAAAATTTGCAAAATGCTCTTATAAATTTTTGAAAAATACAAAATAACATAATGTTTTAAAGAACAATAGTGTCAAGATTTTTTTTTGCCCCCCCCTAAACAAAAGTTCTGGTCCGCTACTGAGTTCGACCAAGAGGTAGCACTTTTAAACCCAATGCCTGTGACATTAACTAAATCAATCTACTCTTTACTTGAAGGTATTTACCTAACTATGTAAATAATCCATGCTATACTAGTTTGTCTCTGGTCATATATTATAATTGTGTCTAATTGTGAATGACAGGGATTCATACTCAGCTATTGATGAGACATTCCGAGAGACAAGAAACCTCAGAGAACTGGAATGCAAACAACATTTGTCCTGGGATTATGAAGAGGCTGAAGGCACTTGAAAAACAAGAGAAAACTAGGCAATGCTTTACCAGGACATCAGGGTGATAAGGGTATTTTGTGAACTACAAAACATAAACTGGGGTATCTTGTGAACTTTAAAACATAAACAGGGGTATTTCGTGAACAACAAACTTAAATAGGGGTATATTATAAAATTTAAAAAATTTCAAAAAAAAGTAGCCAAAAAAGCTGTGAATTTTTCAAAAAAAAAGAAAAAACTGGTCAGGGGCAAAATAGTCATTTTCCAGGGGAGGTTAACGGAATATTTGACGTCGTTTTTAAAAAGGGGTATTTTGTGAATTAACAAAGAAAACAGGGGTATCTTGTGACAAAGTTTAAAAAAAGGGGTATATTATGAATTACGAAAGAAAACAGGGGTATATTGTGAATTTCCCTTTAAATTATCATTATTGTGATAAAGATAAAAAAAATGAAAAAAAGAAAAAAACTGCTCGTAACAAATCGTGTAGTTGTGGCGTGTGTTTGTTGCTGATATCCCATCTCACTTACTTTAATTTGATACATTATCCTTAAATGTACTTAAATACCCTTATATGTAGCCACCTTAGCTACATTCACATGTAGCTCAGACCCACTGATACTGAATAAAGAATTATGTTGAGATTCTTTTACGGAAGTGGACACGCAGGTTGTGAAGAAAATAACGGATAGTTCTGTGCTGGTGCTTTTGCCACCTCAAGGCTCTCATTAAATATACATTTACATTGTGTTAAACAATCTATCAAACATTCCTCTTTTGGTGTGTTTTTGTCATTGCCAGGAAAGCTAGGGCCAAATTTGTAAATTATCACCATACTTTTTTTTTTTCAGGGCATTTACTGTGGACAGCAGATCGACCCACTGAAGTTTTGGGCCGGCCGGCCGCTTCTTTTGGGTTAATATGAGTTGGCTGATGGGGGAGCAGCCTGCTGACCATCTCCAGCCAGAATAAATTTTCCCCCCTTGCTTTCTTCAGAACAGACTTGCTACCTGGCCAGTCCTGCTGCTCCTAACTTTTCTGTCAGTCAAGCATACTCTAGAGATCAATCAACCCAATATATTACTTGTTGATGAAATTAACTGACTATCGAAATAAAAAAAAAAAAAACTCAGATTTTGAATTAGTCTAAAAGAAAAAGGGAACACGTAATCGTAATGGACAGGTTGGAGGCAACCTAGTCAAGCCAGATTAATTACAAGACAACATTGGCATATTCTATGGACCATACAAGTTTTCCTTCTTTTTTGTCTTGTTCATGAGCACGACAAGAAGAGAAATGTTCATCAACCAACAAGCTGCAGTAAGCTCGAAATCAACAAACCATACAGCAATCGTAAGGAAAAAAAATAAGAAACTTAATTTGTTAAGCAAGAACTACTACTGAACTGAACTGATCGATATGAAACTGACACCCATGATGATTTGATATTTATCAGTAATATATGTAGCAGTAGCAAATCTTGAACCAAGCGTTTGTTTCTTGTTGAATCATTCATCATCACCATAATCACCCTCCTCTACCTTCTCTGCTGCGTCTTCTGCTATCTCATCAGTCAAAGCATCATATCCTACCGCCAAGGCAACACCACCAGCAAGTCCAGCTGCTGCACCAACCGCCAATCCAGTCCCCATCCCACCAAACTTACTCTTCTTCTCCTGATCCACGTCATTCCCGTAATACTGCTGAGATGGTGGGCCACCAGCGACTCCATACTGATCATACGATGGTTGTGGCGGCTGCGGCGCCGCTGAGTACGCATACCCATAATTCCCATGCCCTGCTGCAGGCGCGATGTCGTCACCGTAACCCCTGCTCACACCGTACTGTCCCGGTGGTGGAGCCCCGTACCCATACCGTCGGTTATGGTCATAGATAACAGCTTCAATAAAAACCTTTCCTTGAGGTCTACCAGATGGTCGCTTAAGCTTCAGTTTTTCAGTGATTGGAGTAGCGGCGTTGTACCCGCCAGCTTGGTCGAGGATCTCATGGAGTCGGAGTTTAGCTGACCCGATAAGCGGTTTGGTGTCGCTATCGTCATCAGCGTTTTTGGCGTGGACAATGTCGATGTAGAGAGTTGAGTCTTCATCGACGGGGTGAGATAGAGGGAGGACAAATTTCTCGTTCCATGTTGGAGAATCATCGCCTTCCTCGTCGACACGGGTTGTCACTTTACGGTTTGGGTCAACCCAGATGACGGCGTATGGACGGTTTGGGCCGTTACGCCAGTTGACATTCTTGAGATCCTTTGCTGATGTGAGGGTAAGCTCTAACTCGTAACCGGATGACATGATTAGAATCTGAAGAGACGGTGATGGTGTGATAATAAGATCGGAGATTGGAAGTTGAAGAATGAGTGGTTTCAGTTTCGGAGGAAACGAGGTTTATATATAGAAGTTAGAAAGGGTAGCAGGTATAAAGAGATAACCGTATTTTACAATCTAACTCACACCGCTCATCGCGTTCAACGGTCGTTTTCTTATTTGCGTATTTGATAGCGTAAGTAAAGTAGAGATGATGATGGTAGCATGGTCCACACCTCAAATGGAATTGAACTTTTAGTAACACAACGCGTATGTGACGCGGACCTCCTATCTCACTCTAGTCTAGTGGACACTGCAGTGTGGCAAGGAATATGCCATCGTCTTGGGGCGCGGGTTGTACTTGCAAAGAACGCGTATGTGACGCGGACCCCTTATAAAGTGGGCCTACAATATAGGTTCAGACTCACAGATATGGGCTTATACTCTCGAATCACTAATGCTCGCAGTTATGTTTATGAATCATTGTATCCTTCGGATGTGAATTTTAAAATGATATCCGCTAACCCGATTCACCCAATTTAAATGAACAGATGAAAACTCGAAATAAACGGATGATGATCAGATGACGAATGATTGAGTGACGGATCGGTGTCATCCGTTTAAAGTTACATCTTGTTTTATTTCAAGTAATCAAATAAGCTTTATATAAAAACTAGTTGTAATCTTATCATTTATGTATATATCATCCATCATCCGTCCATCCGTCATCCATTTATTCTTCATCCATCATCCATCCACCCATCATTCGTGGATGATTCGAGTGGATCGGGTGATAATCGTTTCTATATCATCAACAATATTCTTTTATTATAGTAATGAATATAAAAAAAAATGTATTGCTAAAGGTAAAATTTCTTTGTATTTTAAGTAACTTTACTCCAACATAATCAAATATGCCACCAATATCAAAAAGAAAATAAACATACCCGACCCGAATCCGATCCATTGACATCCCTACTTCTACCCTCATGCTAATCGGGCACGGCTGGTTGAGGGCGCATTAGTGATGGCAGACGGTCGATTGTGCAGACGGGCCATACAATATTGCAGGGCTGAGTGATGTGGCAGCCCTGTCAGTAAGTTGACTGGATTGTTTATATGACGCATAAGTAAGAGTAATATTTATATTAATTTTAAATAATTGTAACTTTTAAAATGTAAGTCCAAAATAAAAAAAAATTGCACAATTGTTCATCTAAATTCAAGCTCTTTCAAACAAGACCAATCCTAGGTATGTTTTGACAAATTTAAAAATTTATGTTAGTTACATGTACTTATCAACATATATAAACGACACTTATGATTCACCACATACAATTTAAAATACACCATAACATTAATAATACACCACAAAACAATAATTATTCAGTATTTGTTCCAAAGTTTGTTATCTAATTCACCTCTAATACTAATTTCAATGAATCATAATATCAAATTTAATGAACCTTAACATCATCATTTTAGTGTATCATCAGTAACATATATAAAAAAAAATTTAAACAATAATACAACACAAAACAATATTTGGTACATAAGAAAAATACATGATTCACCATATAAAGTTTAAAATACACCATGCAATAATAATAATATACAACAAAACAATAGTAATGATTTTTATTGGTTCTAAAGTTTGTTATCTAATTCACCATTTATTAGTTAATGAATCATTATATCAATTTTAATGAATCATAATATCAAAACTAATGAATCATATATGATTTTAACGTATCATAGAATACATGTAAAAATAATTGTTTTCAAAGTTGTCAAAACATATCCATGACTAATCTTGTTTTGAAGAGCTGGAATTTAGGTCAACAATGTTATAACCCAAAGTATGATGTCAGAAAATGCAGATTTATTTCGTTAATATTTGTGTCTTAAGTGAGTTATTTTATGATTTAGGACATGGATATCCTTTGGAGAAAAGACAAGGACAAGGAGGTCATTCTCTAATTATTATTCTGGTAAGGGAATTTATTAAGTTATTAATTTGATATTAGTAACTCCCTCTAATCACGATTCTGCTTCACGTTCTCATTTGCTCTGTGATTTCAAAAATTGTCATTACACTCTCACCTCTCTCTTCTCTCTCAAGCGTTTTCCATCCTCTCGATCTGTCAAGACATCGCCGTCGTTGGTTCTGCTATCAAATTTCTGATGTGGGTTTCTCCCACCTTGCAAATCCCTGATCAGTTTAAGGTAGGATTGTCAGATTATTCTCCCTTTAATTCTACAGTTCTCTGGGATTTTCCCTGTTTCTAATTCTGTGCTCTACAATCCGTGGTAATTAGTGATTGTTCTAGCATTTCACGGTTGATCCTTCCTCTGTTGGTCCCTAATATGTTTTCGGTTGTCAGAATCAGGTGAGAATTGTAATTGTGTTGTCTGCGGTTGCTAAATTGGGAGTTTCACTGTTTTTTTATTTGGGGATTCTGCATCTACGTTTGTAGTATTGTCAGTGGCTATTGAATTTGCGCTTCGTATTGCGTTCCGAACTATCTATGTTGGCTGGTTTGCTGCTTCAGATTTGAGATTCTTCTCTGTGATTAATCGAGGTAGGTGCCTGATGGATTCGATTAGTGTGTTCAGCCTTGGGGTGTTTATAATCTGGGGTTTAGATTGATTAAATTATTCTGTATTTGTGCTGAATTCTGCTTAATTCACTCTGGTTTCAACTGGTTAAAACCCCCAAGGTTGCATTCTGCAAATACTGAGTTTTCTATTACAAGTTGGTGATTTGTGATGCCTCTGTTTGTGCCTGTTTTCGTTCTGAAAACTCTGAATTTCGATGCGTCCGAACGTTTGTCCGAACATTGATGTTCGGACAGAACCTGTTACGCCTTTTATTTTCTATGTTTTTACATGTGTCCGAACTTCCGTCCGAACGTGTAAGTTCGGACGGGGTGCGAGGACGAGTCTGGCATATAGGTCTTGGGCTGTGTCCGAACTTATATGTCCGGACACAAGTTCGGACACCCCCTGCTGCTTCTCTCTGATTTCATTTTGACTTGTGTTCGAACTTCCAACGTACGGACACAAGTTCAGACATCACCACGTATTTGTTTTTCAGAACATGTCCGAACTTCAACGTCCAGACACAGGTCCGAACATCTTTGGTTTTTAACTCTCGGCATGTGTCCGAACATTGATGTTCAGACATATGTTCGGACATTTAGTTTTCCACGCCTTCTGAGTCTCGACTTGTGTCCGAACATTGTTGTTCGGACACATGTTCGGACATGCCTCTGTTTTTGCCTAAACATGCTCGTTTGAGCTCCGTTTTGACTTCTGTTTGCGGGGTTGTATTCCCCTAAGGATGACTAAGATTTCTAATCGTTTTGTGGTGCTAATTGTGCACATATGCTTATTATTATTTAAGCTTCTGTTTTGGGACTTAGTTATCTCTATGTCTGAGCCGTGGATGGTTAGGTTTAGCTATCCCGTAGCGAGCTGCGTAGGATGTCCTTCTGTTATTTTCCACGGGCGTCTCCCTCGTTCTGTTTACGAGTGAGGTTTCCTCGTTCTGTTCACGGATTCTATCCGTTCTGTCTGTATGATTTGATATCTAGTGTCCCACTCTGTTTGTGACTCAGTTCGTTCTGGGTTCTGTTTTAGTCCTGTTAAGCTGGACTTCTGCTTCTGGTATTTTTTTGGAAATCCATTTTCCCTTCTATTTATCTTCTGGATTTATAATGTTATCTGCAAATGTTTTGAGCATGCTGGTTGATGACGTTAGTCATCTACTGAGCATGGTTGTGGGCTCACGCCCCTACTTTCACTAACGTTGCAGATTGATCAGCGAGGATCACTTTCTTCGAATCTCTGAAGCTTAGCTTGTAGCTCATACATTTTGTTTGATACATTCACATTTTATACATTGTAGCCTCCGGGCCTTGATACCGTTTGACATCACGCTTTTGACTTCTGTTTTGGCATTTATATTTAAATTGCTATTTGGGATACTTTGTTATACTTTGATCATCCTTTTATATAAGTATTTACTTTGGGCCTAATTGCGAATGTGAGTTTAGAGCCTTGCGTTATTAGGTAGTAATAAGTGGCGTGTAATGTCCCTAACTCCTAGGCCAGTGTTGGGGTTGTTACATTTAGTGGTATCAAAGCTCTAGGTTTAAATCTGTTGAGGAATTTAGCTCAGTCATTTAGTCAGAAATGTCAGTAGCTGTGTCTAAAGATCCTGCTTGTCTAACTGCTTGATCTGTGGACTTTCAGAATGCCACCAAGGAGAGCCCCAGTGACCCCTTAGGGTGATGTAGCTGACGCGGTGCAACAGTTTATGACCCAACTGATGCAGATTGTAGCTGCTAGTGCTGGAGCAGCTGGGCTGGAGCTACTGAAGGTGCAGCTGGTGGTGGAGCAGCCGGCGCTGAGGCTGCTAATGCTGGAGGGAGAAACGTTAAGGCGTTCAGAAGTTTATGAAGCTGAAGCCTCCAGCATTTGATGGGAGTGGAGACCCGCAGGAGGCTAACCACTGGATCACTAAGATAGAGGACCTGCTTCGAGTGATGGGATCTGAAGAGAAGCAGAGGGTGGACTTTGCCACCTTCATGTTCAAGGACGAAGCCAAGGAGTGGTGGAGGTCAGTGATGGGAAAGTTTCCCAGCCCTGGACTTGGGACCAGTTCACGGGCGAGTTTAATAAGCATTTTTACCCGGACGTCTATAAGGACAAGCGGATCTTAGAGTATAACCGACTACGCCAGGGTCGGGACATGAGTGTAGAGGAGTACGTCCGGAAGTTCATCTCCTTGTCTAAGTTTGCACCTGAGCCTGACGAGCATAGGAAGGCCAGGAAGTTTGAGAGTGGTCTAAGGCCTGATATCTGTTCTGCTATGACGCCACTTTGTCACAAGACCTTCACGGACGTTGCTGATGTCGCCCTGCTAGTGGAGACCGATCTGAAGGGCGGTCAGTCTGGCGGAAAGGACCAGAAGAGAAAGCAAAGGTCCAAGGACTCTGATAGGAGGGACCAAGGTGCTTCTTAGAAGAAGCAGTTCGCTGGTGACCGATCTGGAGACCGTAAGGGTTTGAGGGATCGGAGTGGCTCTTCTTCATCTTCAGCTGCTCTGAAGTGCGAGGTTTGTGGTAAGTTCCACAGAGGACGAGAGTGTTACAAGAAGTCTGGGGCGTGTTTCAAGTGTGGTTCCCTCGATCACCGGATCGCAGACTGCCCTCAGGCAGAAAGGAGCAGAGGTAGTTTAGGGGGTAGGACTGGAGGGTCCGCTTCAGAGACTAGAGACCGGGTTGAGCAGAAGAAGCCCCAGGGCCAGGCCAAAGTCTACGCGGTGGCTGGAGAGAGGGACCGATCTACAAACCGAGTGGTCACAGGTATTCTCCATCTGTCATCTCTTTCTGTTTTCTGTCTCTTTGATTCTGGAGCTACCCACTCATTTATATCTGTTGATTTGGTGGGTGAGCCCAACCTGCATGTTGTGCCTCTAGGTGTTGAATTGTGTGTGCATAGTCCTCTGGTTAGGAATTCTTCTATGCTTTTGAATTATGTGTGCAAAGATAGCCACATAGTAGTAAAGGATAGAATTCTGTGTGCTAACCTCATCTCCATGGAGATGACGAGCTTTGATGTGATCTTGGGTATGGATTGGCTTGCTGCCCACGATGCCCATATTGACTGTGCTGCCATGAGAGTGACATTTGAGGAGTTGGGCCAGCCCCGTTTGTCGGTAGCAGGGAATGAAATCCCCTATTCACCACCTGTGATTTCAGCTATGCAGGCGTTCCGCCATTTGAGAAAGGGATGTCAGGGATTTCTGTGCTATATCCCTGAGGTTCGCAAGGATGCGAAGTTAGAGGACATCCCGTGGTCAGAGACTTCCCAGATGTGTTCCAGGATGATCTACCTGGGCTTCCCCCTGTCAGAAAAGTGGAGTTCTTGATCGAGCTCGCACCTGAGACTCAGTCTATATCTAAGGCCTCATACCGCATGGGTCCTACTGAGCTCAAGGAGATGAAGATCCAGCTGTAGGAGTTGTTGGATAAGGGCTTCATACGCCCGAGCGTGTCGCCTTGGGGAGCCCCAGTGTTGTTTGTCAAGAAGAAGAATGGTAGTCTTCGTTTGTGCATTGATTATAGGGAGCTTAATAAGGTGACTATCAAGAACCGGTACCCCCTTCCGCGTATTGACGACCTGTTTGATCAGCTAGCTGGAGCTAAGGTGTTCTTGAAGATAGATTTGAGGTCCGGTTATCATCAGCTGAGGATTAAGGCAGACGACGTGCCTAAATCCACCTTCAGGACTCGTTATGGACACTACGAGTTCCTAGTGATGCCATTCGGTCTAACGAATGCACCCTCTGTATTCATGGATATGATGAACCGAGTGTTCAAGCCATTTTTGGACCAGTTCGTGATGGTGTTTATAGATGACATCTTGGTGTATTCCAAGAGTGCTGAGGAGCACGAGGAGCATCTAAGGACCGTGCTTCAGACTTTGAGGGAGAGAGAGCTATACGCGAAGCTGAATAAGTGTAAATTCTAGTTGGATCAGGTTGTCTTCTCAGGACATGTTGTCTCCAAGGATGGAATCTCCGTGGACCCGGAGAAGATCAGGGCAATTACAGAGTGGGCCAGACCCACCAATGTTGGGGAGATTCGCAGCTTCCTTGGTCTGGCGGGCTACTATCGTAAATTTGTGAAGGGCTTCTCCAAATTAGTGATTTCTCTGACTT
The DNA here is from genome assembly GCA_023374045.1 of Limonium bicolor. Classification (NCBI taxonomy): domain Eukaryota; kingdom Viridiplantae; phylum Streptophyta; class Magnoliopsida; order Caryophyllales; family Plumbaginaceae; genus Limonium; species Limonium bicolor. The sequence continues at coordinate 88,327,216 of CM041776.1, forward strand.
GTCTACTGTAGAAGGAAGTGAAGTTCGAGTGGAGTGAAGCCTGTGAGCAGTGTTTTCAGGAGCTGAAGAAGAGGTTGACTTCTACGCCGATTCTGACACTTCTAGAGGGGACCGAGGGACTGAAGGTCTTCTGTGATGCATTCCATAAGAGACTAGGGTGTGTTTTGATGCAGCATAGGAAGGTAGTTACGTATGGATCACGTTAGCTTAAGCCGTATGAGAAGAACTATCCGACCCACGACTTGGAGCTCATTACTGTTGTGTTCGCTTTGAAGATCTAAAGGCACTATCTTTATGGAGCGTCGTGTAAGGTGTATATGGACCACAAGAGCCTTAAGTATCTGTTCACTCAAAAGGAGCTGAACTTGAGGCAGAGGAGGTGGCTTAAGTTGATGCACGACTATGATTTGGAGATCCTCTACCACCCTGGTAGAGCGAATGGTGTGGCTGACGCGCTTAGTAGGAGATGACCATCGGGAGCCGCTTGTGCTTTGACGGGAGTGTAGAGATCTGCCTTGAAGTTGCAGCGTCTAGGTGTTTGGGTTGTCCGTCCAGAGAGTTTTGGGATGTTGGCCTCCTTGCCGATTCAGCCTTCCTTGATCGACCGGATCAAGGCCAGTCAGAAGCTCGACGTTGGGTTATGTAAGATCAAAGATAGGATTTCTGCCGGTCAGGGTTCAGAGTTCAGAGTTTCTGAGAATGGCTGCCTGAGATTCAGAGATCGAGTTTGCGTGCCTTCAGACGATGCTTTAAGGCGGAAGATCATGCAGGAGGTTCATGGAGCCCCATACTCAGTACACCCAGGTGGGGTGAAGATGTACCGAGATCTTCGAATTCGAGAGAGGTTCTTGTGGAACAATATGAAGAGAGATATATCCGAATTCGTATCCAGAGGCCAGACCTATCAGCAGGTCAAAGCAGTGCATCAGAGGCCTGGCGGGTTGCTCCAGCCTCTTCCAGTTCCAGAGTGGAAATGGGAGAGTGTTGGCATGGATATCGTTATGGGACTTTCCCGGACTCCGATAGGTTTGATGCAGTTTGGGTGATTGTGGATAGGCTCACGAAGAGCGCTCACTTCTTGCCACTCATGAAGACCTACAGTTTGCACCGCCTTGCTCATCTGTATTTGGATGAGATTGTACGTCTTCACGGAGTTCCTGCTTCGATTGTTTCTGACAAAGATCCGAGATTTGTGTCCAGATTTTGGCAGAGTTTGCATCAGGCTTTGGGGACGAAGCTATCCTTCAGTTCAGCCTATCATCCCCAGTCAGACGGTCAGACAGAGAGGATGAATCAGGTTCTTGAGGACATGCTCAGGGCTTGTGTGCTTGACTTCAGGGGCAGTTGGGATCAGCATGTAGAACTGATCAAGTTCGCCTACAACAATAGCTTCCAGTCCAGTATCGGGATGGCCCCGATCGAGGCTCTATATGGTAGGAGGTGCAGATCACCCATCTGTTGGAATGATCTGAAGGAGAGAACCGTAGTTGGTCCAGACTTAGTTCAGGATGCTGTGGGCAAGATCCGGTCTATCAGAGAGCATCTTTTAGTTGCTCAGAGTCGCCATAAGAGCTATGCTGATCAGAGGAGGTGTCCACTAGAGTTTCAGGTGGGTGACCATATGTTCCTGAAGGTCTACCCAGTCCGAGGAGTAGTAAGGTTTGGGAAGAGATGCAAGCTTAGCCCTCGCTTTGTAGTTCCATTTAAGAAACTGGAGTGGATTGGACCGGTTGCCTACCGTTTAGCTTTACCGCCGGCTTTAATAGGAATTCACAGTGTCTTCCATGTGTCCATGTTGAGGAAGTATGTTCCAAACCCATCTCATGTCATATAGTTCGGCCCGCTTCAGATGTGAGAGGACTTCACGTATGAAGCAGTTCCTTCAAAGATTTTGGCTCGTGATGCTCGTAAGCTTCAGAGTAGAACCATGCCCTTGGTTAAGGTTCAATTATGAGATCAGTCTGAGAAAGAGGCGACTTGGAAGCTGGAGAGTGAAGTGCGATCCAAGTTCCTCGCCCTTTTCGAGCAGTAGGTACGTTTAATTTTGAGGACGAAATTCTTTTAAGAGGGAGATGATGTTATAACCCAAAGTTTGATGTCAGAAAGTGCAGATTTATTTCGTTAATATTTGTGTCTTAAGTGAGTTATTTTATGATTTAGGACATGGATGTCCTTAGGGGAAAAGACGAGGGCGAGAAGGTCATTCTCTAATTATTATTCTGGTAGGGAATTTATTAAGTTATTAATTTGATATTAATAACTCCCTCTAATCATGATTCTGCTTCACGTTCTCATTTGCTCTACGATTTCAAAAACCGTCATTACGCTCTCACCTCTCTCTTCTCTCTCAAGTGTTTTCCATCCTCTCGATTTGTCAAGACACAACCATCGTTGGTTCTGCTATCAATGTTCTACTGTGGGTTGCTCCCTCCTTGCAAATCCCTGATCAGTATTAGGTAGGATTGTCAGATTATTCTCCCTTCAATTCTACAGTTCTCTGGGATTTTCCCTGTTTCTAATTCTGTCCTCTACAATCCGTGGTAATCAGTGATTGTTCTGGCGTTTCACGGTTGATCCTTCCTTTGTTGGTCCCTACTACGGTTTCGGTTGTCAGAATCAAGTGAGAATTGTAATTGTGTTGTCTGCGGTTGCTAAATTGGGAGTTTCACTATTTTCTGATTTGGGGATTTTGCATCTATGTTTGTAGTATTGTCAGTGGCTATTGAATTTGTGCTTCGTATTGCGTTTCGGACTGTCTTCGTTGGCTGGTTTGCTGCTTCAGATTTGAGATTCTTCTCTAAGATTAATCGAGGTAGGTGGATGATGGATTCGATTAGTGTGTTCAGCCTTGGGGTGTTTATAATCTAGGGTTTATATTGATTAAATTACTCTGTGTTTGTGCTGAATTCTACTTAATTCACTCTGGTTTCAACTGGCTAAAACCCCCAAGGTTGCTTTCTGCAAATACTGTGTTTTCTATTGCAAGTTGGTGTGATGCCTCTGTTCGTGCTTGTTTTCGTTCTGAAAACTCTGAATTTCGATGCGTCCGAACGTCTGTCTGAACATCAATGTTCGGATAGACCCTGTTACACCTATTGTTTTCTGCGTTTTTACATGTGTCTGAGCGAGGACGAGTCTGGCATATAGGTCTCGGGCTGTGTCCGAACTTATATGTCCGGACACAAGTTCGGACACCCCCTGCTGCTTCTCTCTGATTTCAGTTTGACTTGTGTCCGAACTTCCAACGTACGGACACAAGTTCAGACATCACCACGTATTTGTTTGTCGGAACTTGTCCGAACTTCAACGTCCGGATGCAGGTCCAGACATCTTTGGTTTTTAGCTCTCGGCATGTGTCCGAACATTGATGTTCAGACACATGTTCAGACATTTGGTTTTCTGCGCCTTCTGAGTCTCGACTTGTGTCCGAACATTAGTGTTCGGACACATGTTCGGACATGCCTCTGTTTTTGCCTAAGCATGCTCGTTTTAGCTCCGTTTTGACTTCTATTTGCGGGGTTGTATTCCCCTAAGGATGACTAAGCTTTCTAATCGTTTTGTGGTGCTAATTGTGCACATATGCTTATTATTATTTAAGCTTCTATTTTGGGACCTAGTTATCTCTGTGTCTGAACCGTGGATGGCTGGGTCTAGTTATCCCGTAGTGTTCTGCGTAGAAAGTCCTTCTGTTATTTACCACGGGTGTCTCCCCCGTTCTGTTTACGAGTGAGGTTTCCTTGTTCTGTTCACAGATTCTATCCATTTTGTTTGTATGCTTTGATATCTAGTGTCCCACTCTGTTTGTGACTCTGTTCGTTCTGGGTTCTGTTTTAGTCCTGTTAAGCTGGACTTCTGCTTCTGGTATTTGTTTAGAAATCCACTTTCCCTTCTGTTTATCTTCTGGATTTATAATGTTATCTGTAAATGTTTTGAGCATGCTGGTTGATGAAGTTAGTCATCTACTGGGCATGGTTGTGTGCTCACTCCCCTACTTTCACTAACGTTGCAGATTAATCAGCGAGGATCACTTTCTTCTACTCTCTAGAGCTGAGCTTGTAGCTCATACATTTTGTTTGATACATTCACATTTTATACATTGTAGCCTCCGGGCCTTGATAGCGTTTGACATCAAGCTTTTGACTTCTATTTTGGCATTTACATATGTATTGCTATTTGGGATACTTTGTTATACTTTGATCATTCTTTTATATAAGTATTTACTTTGGGCCTAGTTGCGAATGTGAGTTTAGAGCCTTGTGTTATTAGCTAGAAATATGCGGCGTGTAATGTCCCTAACTCAGTGTTGGGGTTGTTACAAACAATGATATAATTTTTTTCATTTTGGACTTATATATTAAAAGTTACAACCATTTAAAGTTAACATAGTAAAAAGGCAGCCCAATCAGCAAAACAGTCCAGTTAGTAGCTGATTGGGTGGGACTGACAAATCACTAGGCCGCACCATATTCGATACGGCTGCGGTGCAACGTCGAATTTTCCTAGTGATGGGGTGTGGCTTGGTGTTTCTATATACATAGATACATGAGTAAATTACTCAGAACCCCCTTGAGGATTTAGAATATTACAGTTAACCCCCCTGTGTTTATCATAATTATTGCTAACCACCTCGAGGTTAAGGTATCTTTGACTATGAGCCCCCGAACTATAACTCTGATATTAGGAAGTTAACTACGTGTTGACCTATCAGCTTAATCACATTAATAATGTCAGGCTGGATAAAAAACATTACTTAAGACAGTTTGTATACATTTAAAGAACAATTGCTTTTAAGTTTATTGTATAGTTTAACAAATCTGTATATACATTTAGTATAATTTTAGTAATATCATAATTCAATTTAAACAGCAATTTTTACTAATTAAAAGTATAGTTTTCTTTACCAAATGTACATGTATGTAACCATGTATAGCTCCACTAGGGTGTAGTAAAAAATTTGACATATATAAAACATTGTTATAAAACGCATTAGCTTCTAGTACTCGTTTTACAATGAGTTTAGGGATGACAATTTTAAACGGATACCCGCTAACCCGATACACCCATTTATATAAACGGATAAAAACCTCAAATAAATGTATGAAGGATCGGGTGACGGATGATCGGGTGATGAGTCGGGTGGCGGATGATATTTTTTCATCGGTCGCCCAATCCATCATCTGTTTATCACTCAACTCGTCATCCGTTTAAAGTTGCACCATGTTTTATTTCAAGTAACCAACCAAATCTTAAAGAATTTTAAAAAATATAAGGGAAATTCACAAAATGCCACGATTTGAGTTTATAATTCACGATATACCCCTTTTTGGAAAGTTGTTCATAAAATGCCATGATTTGAGTTTGAAATTCACAAAAGGCCACTGTCTGCTAACAGACGTTAGTCTCGTCGTTAAATCTCTCTAGTAAATGATGAAAATACCCCTGACGACAAGTTTGATTTTTTTTTTGAAAAAAAAAGTTGAATTGCGCTGATTTGACTATACAATGGCTATTTTTTTGATTTTTTTAAAAAAGTACACAAAATACCCTTGTTTGGTTTTATAGTTTACAATATGCCATTATTTAGGTTTTGATGTTCACAATATGCCACAATTTGAGTTTATATGTTCATAAAATGCCCCTGATTTTGCTGTAACGGCTAGTTTGAGCCCAACACAGCTCTTTTTTGCCTATATAAAGACCTTCTTACCATGTCAACAAAGCACAAACACCATACTAAAGCCATGACCTTGTTTACAACTATAGTCAATGAAAAGTTTCAAACAATTCATTGCAAATGTGGAGCCCCATCAAACCTTACCCTCTCCCGTAAAGAAACTTTAGTTGGAAGGGCGTACTATAACTGCAAGGCATGTGATTTTTTCAAGTGGTGGGCACCGGTGATGCAAGACCAATACTCTCCTCGTCCTAAGGTAAGACATGTTGGCTACACCAAATCGTACTCAACTATGATAGGTTGTACCTCTACTACTACATCTGCTCGTTCTGAAGCTCCACATCAAGAGAGCATGGCAGCTGATGCGAATCTTATCAATAGCACTAGGGAGGAGATAAAGAAAGAACTTAAAGAAGAGAAGAGGCAAAGCATGAAGAAGATGTTTCTTTGGGGTGTAGTTGTATTTGTAACTGTAATCTGTATCAGCAAGATATGAAGTACTTTCATATATATTAATGCTCAAAAAAATCATGTGTTTGTAGCTGTTTACACTTCTACTTACAATAATTTTCACATCTTTCCACAAAAACCACCACTAAACAGATCTGCGCACAACGATTAGATCGTTGCATTAACAACAACACCAACAGAAGAACAGATTAGTCATAGTCACACAATGATTAGATCGTTTGCATTAACAACAACACCAACAGAAGAACAGATTAGTCATAGTCACACAATAAATTGTTTGAAACTTTTCATTGATTGTAGTTGTAAACAAGACCATGGCTTTAGTATGATGCTTGTGCTTTGTTTACATGGTAAGAAGGTCTTTATATAGATAAAAAAGAGCTGTTGGGCTCAAACTAGCCGTTACAGCAAAAACATGGGCATTTTGTGAACATATAAATTCAAATCGTGGCATATTGTGAACATCAAAACCTAAATAGTGGCAAATATTGTAAACTATAAAACCAAACAAGGGTATTTTGTGTACTTTTGAAAAAAAATTCAAAAAAAAAGAAGCCGTTGCACAGTCGAATCAGCATAATTAAAAAAAATATAACAAAAAAAATCAAACTTGCCGTTAGGGGTATTTTTGTCATTTACCAGAGAGACTTAACTGCGAGACTAACGGCTATTAGCGGACAGTGGCATTTTGTGAATTTTAAACTCAAATTATGGCATTTTATGAACAACTTTCCAAAAAGGGGTATACCGTGAATTACAAACTCAAATCGTGGCATTTTGTGAATTTACAACACACAACACAGTACTAGGGCTGCCCATGGTAGGTTAACCGCCTTATTCGGTTAACCGCTTTCGGTTAACCGGGTCTTCGGTTTATTAAAATTCAATTCCATTACCATTCCATTTAGATCGGTTAACCGGATTCGGTTAACCGTTTAATTCGGTTTTCTAAAATTTAATTCCATTACCATTCTGTTTAGACCGGTTAACCTTTTGTTCGGTTCGGTTTTATCGGTTAACCTTGTAGCCGTATACTTTTTTTATTGATGAGACCCATACCATTAATATTATAGTACAAAATTGGTCATTCACCTAAATCATGAATGACAAATCAAACATACGTGACAAAAAATATAATAATATGTATTCCCACAATAGCTAGCATTAATTATTATATAAGGTGAGCATCAATATTTGAAGTTTTTCATTGTTCATATAATCGGTTAACCACGGTTAACCATGCGGTTAACCGTTCTAGAAAATTCAATACCGTTACCGAAACCGAAACCGGTCAATTTACACGGTTTGGTTAACCATACCGCAAGAACCGGTACGGTTAACCTGAAAACAGGTACGGTTCACTTCGGTTTCGGTCGGATACCGCGGTTTCGGAATTTTTTGGGCAGCCCTACACAGTACACTGCATGTTTAGTTTTTTTTTATATTGGTGAAATATTTTTATTACGTTAGAGTGAATTTTCTTAAAATACAGGGAAATTTTACCTTTAGCAATACATTTTTTTTATATTCATTATCATACTAAAAAATTATTATTTATGACATAGAAAAAATTTCACCCGATTATCACCCGATCCACCTGAATCATCCACAGATGATGGATGAAGAATAAACGGATAATAGATGGACGGATGATGGATGATATATACGGGTAACGAATGCGGGTGATGCTTCACCCGACTCAAACCCGATCCATTGAGATCCCTAAATGAGTTTATCAACCTAGAGCTGGTATACATTGTAATTAAGAGCCACACAGAACCCCTTGGATCTCGAATTGTAGAGATCCTGGGCTTTGAGCATTTATCAACGTTGACGCCATAAGTTAAAAAAAAATGGCTTAAGAGTTTTCAAAAGGTATGAATGGTAAAGAGTGACATGATTTTGACTCATTAATATTCCAGCATCTTCTCATGAGTACGGGACCTTAGTTTGATCACCCTTAAAATCAAAGCAAAGGGATCCTAGAGTTACAAATGTGCTAGCAAAACTTGGTTTTAGTTATGATCTCTGTGTCCATGCAAGTACTATTATTCAACACCAACATTGCGTTGAAGCACTCTGGCTCCAACAAAAAGTAAGGGATTATAAATCTCTATCTTTATTATTAGCTTAAAAAACTCGTTTTCTTCTACAATTATGATTTATTCCACATCTCTCTCTATATATAATATATATCTTGCTGCATAATTTTTTACTCCCTCCGTCCTGAATTGATCGTCCTGTTTGCTTTATGGCACGTTTTTCCACTTCAATATTAAGTATATAAGATAAAATAATTTTATAAAACTAAAGCTTGTAATATATAGTTTAACATGTTAAGAATCATATGCAAAACTTAAAATTTTAAAATTATTTTATCTTATATGTTAAAAATTGAAGTCAAACGACATGTCCAAATAGTAAACAAGACGGTCAATTCAGGACGGAGGGAGTATTAATTTCCCCAAGCCCAAATATAAGCACAATCAACATATAGATCCTTAAATCAATTTCGTATGATATATAGGGAGACTGGAACAAAATATGCTACAACGGCTAATTTGGGCGGAGCTACTAAGTTTGCAACCCAAACGAAAATTGAGCATGGACATGTGATCGATCCGACCTTATGGAGCACCGAAGCCCGGAGGTACAACGCTCCACTAAACAACTACTTGTGTACAACACTCCACTAAACAACTACTTGTGTTGGGGGTACGTATGATGCTACAACTTTTCCTCACCTCCATTGTAATGCCTACCTTAACCAGGAAACTTTTGCTCTGAAGCATATAGCCCCAGAGGGGCCATAAGGGTCAAGTCATAAGACCAATTAGACATCACGTTAAGTCAAATACCCAACCAGCTATTCGTTTAACTTGGAAAGCCAAGCTAACCACTTAGCCACAAGCTAGAGTCAAGAGTGGATTTAATCCTCCCAATGACAAGTCCCTTCATTATCTCACATTCTCGTAGTCCAAGCCCCGATCGAATGCCAGGCCATAGCTCTAACTAAATCAACAACATCCCTCAAGCTGTTGCAACGTCCTGAGTCCTTCCGTTCGCGTTGCAATGCCACCAACTGTTCAGCTGATCATGTTGCTATGACATCCTGAGTCCTTCCATTCGTGCCGCGACAACACCTTGGTGAGGCTATGCAGTATTAGGTCTCTCATGACTCCTCGATGTCAATGTCCTTCATCCTTCAATTCGCACCGACACCATACCGCAACACGCATCCCCAACGACATCAGCCTTGGCAAGGTGAGTCTTACACTAGTATAAAAGGGCCTATTTCGACGGTTGTAAAAGGTCTATTTTGGCGGTTCTAGAACCGCCGAAATAGGGATGAGACCCTAGAACCGCCGAAATAGGGATGAGACCCTATCTCGGCGGTTGTGCAACCGCCGAGATAGAACACCTATGGCGGCGGTTCCTAGCTACAACCACCGCCATAGGTGGTTTTCATAAAAAAAACACACCTATGGCGGCGGTTCCTAGCTAACAACCGCCGCCATAGGTGTGTTTTAAAAAAATAAAAAAATTAGCTACATCGTCTTCTTTCTCGGGAGCGAGATGCAACAGTTTTGCATCTCTGTAGAGGCGCAAACGCAAGAGAATGAACAGCGGCAGAGCATGTAAGCTTCTTGTTCGCCTTGCAAAATCACCGTGAGTGTGAAGAGATTGTAGGCGCAGACACAAGAAGAAAAGAGAATAAAGAGACACAAAACACACTAGTGGAACGCGAGGCTTTAATGACGGTGGTTTAATCACGGCTTAAACAGACACCGTGATTAATAGGAAGGCCGGAATTTATTAGCGACGATGATTGATTAACCCGTAATCAATAACCGATCGGAGGTTGGCGCGCCTTTTTTAGGAGGGACTTTAGATGACGGTTTTTAGTAAAACCGTAATCTAAAGTCCCGTGTTGACGCGCGCTTTACGGTCAACAGACTTTAGATTACGGTTTTACTAAAACTGTCATCTAAAGTCCCTCCTAAAAAAGGCACGCCAACCTCGTCAACGACGTCGTTTTGACCTGACGAAAAAAATTTCCCGTATTATTTGATTTATTCGACTCCGCGCGTAATCTAATTACAGTTAACGACGTCGTTTTAGCAGTGTATTTTAGATTAATAAAAACTTTATATTAATGTGTTACCTATGTTTGAAACCCAACATATGGCAAATAATTATCGCGCTATTTTTTTTAATTTCGTTACACTTTAGATTACATTTAACGACGTCGTTTACCAGTGTATTTTAGATTATAAAAACTTTATATTAATGTTACCTATGTTTGAAACCCAACATATGCCAAATAATTATCGCGCTTTTTTTTTAATTTCGTTACACTTTAGATTACGGTTTTTGTGAGAACCGTCATGTAAAGTGTGACTTTAGTTTACGGTTTACATGTAAACCGTAATCTAAAGTCCATTTAAACATTTGCCTACACTCTGCACACTCTACTCACAGTAACTCTTCTTCTCTTTCGCGCTATCTTCCTCACTGAAATTGCCTCCTCTCTCCCGTCACCTTGCTAACGGCCATCGCCGCCGTCGCTCCCACCACCTTTGTCACTCCCATCGCCGCCGGTCACCACCCATCTACCACTGGTCTCACCGTCGACGTCTCTATCGCGTATTGGGTATGCGATCGCGATTGATTGTCGTTTTTTTCTAACTTTGTTCATATACATGCATTTCGATTGCAAGTTCTAACCTCGTTTGTATCGAATCCTGAGAGTGTAATGGCAAATGTTCTAACCTTGTTCATATATTTGTGCCCAGATTCACAGTTAATTGCGACCTAGTTCGTGGGCTGATTTCTACACTACTTGCCCACTTCGGTGCTTAGTTACGGTAACTTTGCAAACCAATCTGTAAACTGCTGTATTTATTTGTTCTTAGCATTTAGTATTACAATTAATACATAATAGTGTAGTTTTAAAAATGCTACTACTTAAAACTGCCACAGGAAAGAAAGTAAGTTCAAGTATATTACCGATTCCTGAAAAATGAATGGTACAGAACTGTAGCATATCTCAGTTTCATGAATGGAACAGAACTGTAACAAGTTGTTTGAGTTTTGGTCTGGATTTAAAAGCTTAATGGAATATTTAAGTAACTGGGTAAGGAGTTAGGAGAAGTATAATCAGTTGAAAGGAAAAAAAACAGACAGGGAAGAAAGCAAGAACACAACTCAGTTTCTGTTTTGATTTCAGTTTGGATTTCAGCTTCAGTTTCGTATCAGATCAGGTTCTGACTAATTCTGCATCTGTAACAAAGTTGCCTTGGGTTTAGTTGAGTTAGAAACTTTATAACACACCAAATTGACAGGATCGACAGTTTAGAAAGGTTTGAGAATTCAAACACGTGAACAAACAGAGAGGAGTCATACACCAGTCTCTGTCTGTCTGTTTCTTTTCTTTCAGTTTCTATTTCTGTTTGAGTTCTGTGTGAATCTGTTCAGTAGAGGCAACAGAAAGATGTTGTCGTTTTTCTGTTTCTGTAAACTAAATACATCAGTGAAGATAAGTTTATGTATGTTACCAGTTCTAGATGGTGCGTGCGAATTTGACTTTGATAAAACTGATTTGGAGACGTTAGAAATATAGGGGAGATGCTGTCGATTTTTTTCCGCGGTTTAGCTAGCATTTAACCTTGATTTTTTGATGAATTCTAATGTTGTCGTTTTTCATTTATGCATCAGGACTACGACTTTATTTAGGCTTCCGACCTCAACCGTCTTAGCATCGGCTAATCGTCTACCAGAGGTAAGATTTATATATACATATAATATTTGACAAACTACCAAACATAGTTATCCGCCCAAGATATACCTAATAGAGGTATATCTTCGGCAGTCCCTGTCGGGACTGTCCACGATTGTTAAATCACACACCTAGGGTGTGAATGTGCTTTTAATATGTACTTTATTGATTATTTCAGCAGTATCTCTTTATTGTTCTTCGAATGCATATATTATTGATTAATATCATAATATCGTGCATTTGAAGAACTGTAGGGAGATGCTGCCGAAATTTTCAATAAATTACATATTAAAAACACGTTCACCGGTGGGATTTAATACTCATGGATGGATTTAGGTTGATAAGATACAAAAGTGTAAAGACTCTGCCACGGGTGACGGTATGAAATGGCTGCCTTCATATAAATAGCTAGAAGGAGATGGAACGTTCGTGGATTTACAGCGGAAATTTGGACGACAAGTTTTTAGAAGGAGTTGATAAGTTATGCACGGTGTTGGCGAACAATCTGAAACCTACAGACAAGGGATACATATTTTGTCCGTGTATCGACTGCCAAAACAATCTGAGATATCGCGGCGTTGAAACAATTAAGGAACATCTGATCCGCCGCGGTTTTACAAAAGATTTCCAAGACATAATCCGATGGCATGGTCAGAGTGCGTTCGATGTTATTAAGCCTGACGAAGGGGATAATGGTCAGGCAAACACAGAAACAGAACTTGGAGATGATACAGTTGCTGGTGATCCAGAAGACGTTACAGCGAACGTTGTGCCAGATTTCTGGGATGATGACATTGAGACTATGCTTGAAGATGTGGAACGACATTACTCTAACACGCCAGACAAGCATGAAAATTTGTTGGATTCATCCAAAACACCGTTGTACCCCGGGTGTGACCCTACAAAGTTAAGCAAGTTGAGTGTCGTCCTCAAGCTATTCAACTTGAAAGCGAAACATGGCTGGAGCGACGTAAGTTTCACTGACCTCCTGGAACTATTGAAATACGTTCTTCCGGTGGACAACGTTTTACCAACGACTACGTACTCAGCCAAAAAAATGATGTGCCCAATGGGTATGGGGTACCAGAAAATTCATGCTTGTCCAAATGGTTGCATGCTGTTTTGGAAATCGGATGAATTTGCTGAAAGCTGTTCAGCATGTGGAGCGTCACGGTATAAGAAACAACAAACTCACATCAGCGGTAGTAAGAAAGGTTCACCAGCTAAGGTATTGTGGTACCTGCCCATCATTCCAAGGTTCAGACGTTTGTTCTCCATTGAGAAAGACGCAGAGAATCTTCGGTGGCATTCAGTTCACAGGAAAAAGGATGGCAGATTGAGACATCCCGCTGATGCACCACAGTGGAGAAACATAGACGTAAAATTTCCTGAGTTTGGTAACGAACCGAGAAACCTAAGGCTAGGCTTGTGCACGGATGGGATGAACCCTTACGGTACTTTGAGTAGCATACACAGTACCTGGCCTGTGCTTTTGGTTATTTACAATCTACCGCCGTGGTTATGCATGAAACCAAGACACATCTTGTTGTCTTTGTTAATATCTGGTCCAAAGCAACCGGGCAACAAAATTGACGTATTCCTACAACCTTTGATAGAGGATCTACAACTCTTGTGGAATGAAGGGGCTACGGTTTACGACTCATTCAGTAAAGAGGACTTCAATTTGCGTGCTATGTTGTACTGCACAATCAATGATTTCCCCGCCTATGGTAATCTTTCAGGCTATTCAATCAAGGGGGCGTTGGCGTGTCCGATTTGTGGTGAAAACACTTGTAGCATTCGCTTGAAACATAGTGGGAAAACCGTGTATATGGGCCACCGAAAAATGCTTCCAAAAGGACATAAGTATCGAAAGATGGCGAAAGAGTTCGATGGGAAAACTGATCACAGCATGGCGCGCCAGCCTTTGACAGGTACAGAGATTTACAAAAAGTTGGATAATATTGTGAACAACTTCGGGCCGCCAACCAAAAGTGGTGAAAAAAGTGTCTGGAAAAAGAAATCAATATTTTGGGAACTACAGTACTGGCAGCATCTGGAGGTTAGACATTGTATCGATGGGATGCATGTCGAGAAGAACGTGGGTGAAAGTTTCACTAGCACCCACACTAGCACCTAAAAGGAAAGACAAAGGATCATTTGAAAGGAAGAAAAGATTTAATTGAGTTGGGCATACGCACAGAGCTTGGCCCGCAAGAACGTGGAAAACGCACATTCTTGCCTCCTGCCTGTCACACTCTGTCTAAAGAAGAGAAACATAGTCTATGCAGTACCCTTTACAACATCAAGGTGCCATCAGGTTACTCCTCAAACATAAGAAACCTAGTGTCCATGACAGATTTCAAATTAGTAGGAATGAAATCTCACGATTATCATGTCCTACTTCAAGAATTTTTGCCAATTGCACTACGTGGGATCTTGCCGGATGCTGTCAGACACACAATCACAAACGTCAGTGTCTTCCTCAAATCCATTTCGTCTAAGGTTCTTGATGTGGACACTCTGTCTAAATTACAAAAGGATCTTATTGTGACAATGTGCCAGCTGGAGATGTATTTTCCTCCATCGTTCTTCGACATAATGATACATCTCCTCGTGCATCTTGTAAGAGAGATTCTGATGTGTGGTCCTTTGTACCTTCGCTACATGTATCCGTTCGAAAGGTACATGGGTGTCCTGAAGAAGAAAATGAAGAACCGTCGTCACCCAGAGGGTAGTATTATAGAGGGCACTATCACAGAGGAAGTTGTAGACTTCTGCACCAATTACCTAGAAGGTGTCGATACCATTGGACTTCCACGTTCTAGACACGAGGGCAGATTGAAGGGTGTTGGCACGGTTGGAAGGAAACTGAAAAGAATTGACATAGACACTCTTAACAAAGCTCATTTAGTTGTGCTAAGTCATCTTGAAGATGTTGAACCATACTTTGATGAACACTTGTGTGTTTTAAGAGCACAATATCCAAACATGAGTGACGTCAGACTACAAAATGAGCAGAATAGGACATTTGTCCGATGGTTCAAAGAGAGAGTGTTGTCCGATCAGTCCACGAATGTGCCTGAACTGATTAAAGTAGTTGCATTTGGACCAAATCTGGATGTAATTTCTTATGAGGGGTACGATGTCAACGGATTCACCTTTTTCACAGAACGTCAGGATCAGAAGTCAACGAATCAAAACAGTGGTGTAGAGCTTGAAGCTTATCAAAACTTATATGACGTCGGTGTCGTGGGTCATAGTCCTGTCTCAGTACAACAATCATATTTCGGTGTTATACAAGACATCTGGGTATTGGACTACAACAGCTACGAAATGTGTGTTTTCCGCTGTAACTGGGTTAACAACATTCATGGCTACCGTGAGGAGGAGCATGGTATGAAACTGGTTGATCTGTCTAGAGCTACTCCCACGGTTGAGCCATTCGTTGTTGGGACGAAGGTTAAGCAGATATTTTATGTAACTGATCCCTGTAATCCTAGATGGTCTGTTGTGCTTAAAGGGAGAAGAGGAATAGTTGGTGTGGATGGTGTGGTTGATGAGGATGAGTATGATGCAGAAGATGAACCTCCAACTGTTCCTATTTCATTGGAAGAGGCTGAGGTCACAGGTCATCGTGAGTATATACGATCAGACCATAACGAGGGAATGTGGGTTGAGAGATAATGGTGTATGTAAGTTATTACTATAAAAATTTATATGAAATTACCACTCTTTTATTTATTGCTTGTTTATGACCATTATGAAATGCTTAATTTAATTCAAATTGTATTTCAATCCTTGCAGGCATGGCTGATCAGGACATGGCTGATGCAGAGTTCGATTTATTTTGTCGTGAGGAGGGAAAATGAGCAGCGAATGGTACCGGTCCCATCTACATCTGCCGCTGCTGCTGTTGCCCCATCCACATCTGCCGCTGCTCATCTGCCTGATGCTGTTGGCCCTTCCATGAGTGCACCTTCTACGAGTGCTACTCAGAGACCCAGAGGTAGAGGTCCGACCCGTGGGTTGAAACTGCAGAAAGAGGATCAGATTAGTCTTCTGTGGGACCAGTATGGGAGGTATGGTGGGGGCAGCAGGTCAGAGTTCGGTAGTATGCTAGGGACTCTGGCCAGATCACATTGCTGCATCAACCACACATGGAAACAAGTCCCGCAAGAAGTAAGGAGACCATCTGGAAGAAGGTGCAAGAACGGTACAAGATCCCAGAAGAAGTGAAGAAGACCGTTCTTTCTTTGGTGTCCGGCAAAGCTAAATCATTCCGCCACTATTTGGTTGAGCATTGGATCAACAGGGTGCCCCCACGTGAGCCTCCGCCGTATGTTGTGTACAACGGCATGATCACTGAAGAGGAGTGGAAGGAGTTCGTTGAGCGGCACGCCACCCCCGAGTTCAGGGTATGTTTGTGTGTACTCTTTTCTTAATTAATGCTCATAATGCTTTATCCCTGATTTTCTAATTAATTTCCTGTTGTACTTTCTTAACAGCAAGTACAAGAACAAGCACGGCAAAACCGTGAAGCTAATCTCTACCCCCACACCATGGGACGAAGGGGATATGTGGGCAGCCTCGAGGGATGGAAAGAAGCTGGTTTGCTGACACGGAGGAACGAGGATGGAAGTGAATGCCCGATCGAGGATGTCTCTGAGGCGAGGAGGGTGCAGATGTACATACTGGGACGCCAGAAAACGACCAGCGAAGGTCAGAGGATATTTCCTAATGCTGCGATGGAACAACTGGCTAACCAAATTGTAAGTATTTGAAAGTAGCTGTTAAATAATACTTATATACTCAAGTGTTTGTTGATCTTAAATTTAGTGTTAACTTCTTTGAAAATTGGACAGTACGAAGCGGCACAGAGAGGAGAAGTAGACTTACACGCTCCTCCTTCTCAAGACGACGCGCTCAATCAAATGCTTGGGAAGAAGGATCACCCGGGGCGTGTTAGAGGATTTGGGGGAGAAGTACGTCAGAAGAACGTATTCCCGCCATCTGCTAGGAAGGGTCAGATGAGTGCTGCTGAAGTCGAGGCGATGGTAGAGCGTAAGTTCGCTGCTGAGCGCCAAGCTAATGACGAGAAACAGGCTGCTGAGCGCCGGGCTATCGAGGAGAGGCTGCAGGAAGCGTTGAATGCGATTGCACATGCGACTACTCAGCAGCAGCAGCTAGATCCTCCTCGACTATCTTCCTCGTCTAGTTGTGCTCCGGCCGCTGACCCGTACCCGTTTGCCAACATCCAGGTTAACTTTGTTTAACTATTTTTCTCCTAAAATAAAGTTATTTAAATAGTATTAGATTGGACTCACTTATTTATTTCACGTATTATCTCTGTTTATTAAAGGAGCAAAAAAAATGTCGTCTCCAAATACCATTAGACGGGCACCCTGTAGATGCGGCCTACGGGACGGTGTTGCCATCAGGTCCACTCACGCTCATCAGTTTCGTACGTCTACCCCCATTCTACGCGCGTGTGACCTTGGACCTGATAGTTGATGGATTTGAGCATGCATACCTTCCGATGGCGTTTGACAACAAATGCACGCTGATCGAAGCGAAGGGAGACATATTGCCCTGGCCAGCATGTTATATTGTTGTCACCGATGAGGTAAGACTGTTTGACAACCATTTAGTATCTAATAAAATGCATTATTTAGCATTAAGTCTAATCTAATCTATTATAGATCCCTGAGCTTCCTCGCCGCGTAACCCGGCCCAGACTAGAAGAGACCAGCGCGCCGGCGAATCCTGAGATCCCTGAGCTTCCTCGCCGCGTATCCCGGCCCAGAGAAGAAGAGATCTGCGCGCCGGCGAATCCTGTCAGAAGTACAAGGGTATGTTCTAGATAATTGTTTAATGTTACTATAATAATCAATTAGTAATTATCTTTACATTGATGCTTTACTGTTTGTGTGTGAAGGGTAAGAATCCAGTGAGTCGGGGTGCGAAAGGTAAGAATCCAGCGCCCGTCCGGGGTCGCACCAGGACTTCTGAGGCGCCTAAAAATAAGCTCACACTGCCACAAAAACTTGTTAATGTTTTGGGGCCCAAGCAGATGAATCTCTACGACAAGATCATGTTGAAGTCATCTCAAACTAACAACTTCATGATGACGCTTCCAAAGTCGATGTTTCACTACGAAGAAGATATGATGACGGCAATCAACTTTGAGGACATCAGAGAGATGATGTGTGGAGATTATCTGAACATTAACATTATTCAAGCTTATCTAAAGTAAGTGTTCTTTCCTCATACTGTAAAAACATATAGAATAAGTATCTATGAAGTTGCATTGGCTAACTTTTTATAGTACATGTGATATAATAGATGTCTGCTTGAGAGATGTTGAGAAGGACATGACCTGCATTACTGCGGTGTGCCCGGAGCGTTTATCGTACGACTCAGTCACTAGGGACCCGGGGAGGTTTTGTGAATACATGATTCATTGCTTCAATGTTGTTGATCAACAGAATAAATTATTCATTCTAATGCCGTATCACCAAACGTGAGTTCTAATATAAAATTACATACTAATTAGCTAACTTTTTACCTTTCATTTCTCATTTCATTTTGTATTTGACATTGTAGCCACCACTGGGCTTTGTTTATATTCTGCGCTGCCACCGCTACTCTGCTCGTTCTAGATCCACTAGGGCAGTGGACAGAATTCAACACTGAAGACTTAATCAAAGAGTAAGTTTTTATTACTATTTAATTGTTTGTAAGTTTTTTGAACCAAAATTAATGTACTTGTTCATTTTGCTAAACGCTTTTGTTAATATATGTAACAGTTGTTACAAAAAAACCCCTCAGGGAGAGTTTGGTGATTTGACCGTCAATTACATCAAGGTTTGGTAATTCATGTATTTCATTCGTGCTGCTATTATCTTTGTACAATTGTTTTACATTTGTGAATTTTGGTGATTTAGTGCCCTACCCAAAAGGATTCTAAGAGTTGCGGGTACTACGTGATGCGGTATATGTACGAGTTCTGCGGGTACTT
Source organism: Limonium bicolor (assembly GCA_023374045.1). NCBI lineage: Eukaryota > Viridiplantae > Streptophyta > Magnoliopsida > Caryophyllales > Plumbaginaceae > Limonium > Limonium bicolor. The sequence goes on from CM041776.1 coordinate 88,346,161, forward strand.
CCCAAGTTTTAAGAATGATATTGACAAGGTAATACGAACGCTGTCTTGTATTTAATTCTTTCGGCAGATTTTTTGTGTCTTTATCTTAATCTCATTATGTGTTCCATTCCTTTTCTTGTTGCAGATTAAAGAGCATTATGCCAGATTCAAGACTTATGCTCCTGCCGACTTGTTGCATGTCAGAGAGAGCATGGCAGCCATGTTTATGAGAATGGAGTGGTAGACTAGCTAGCTGCTGCTGTAACATATATTTTTTGTTAGTTGCTGCTCTGATTCTGTTAGTTGCTGCTGCAACAGATTATATTGTGTAACAAATTATATTTTTTTTAGTTGCTCTGATTCTGTTTGTAATGAATTATGCTAGCTGCTGCTGTAACAGATTCTAGCTGTTGTATTGAATGTTTCTGTTGCAATTGTGCGCAGAAATGAATTTGCAATTGTTATCTCTGTTGCAATTGTGTAACAGATTGAATATGTTACAGATTTTCGATCTGGTGCTTTATTAGATGTTATCTCTGTTGCAATTGTGTAACAGATTGAATATGTTACAGATTTTCGATCTGGTGCTTTATTAGATGTTATCTCTGTTGCAATTGTGCGCAGAGAATGAATTTGTGTTGTTGGTATTTGATTCAGGGGTTCAATTGTGCAGTTTCTGCCCTCTGTTGCTTATCTGTTACAATTCTGTCTCTGTTGCAATTGTGTAGATTTGTAAAAAAAAAAAAAATTACACTTTAGATTACGGTTCTAACAATAACCGTAATCTAAAGTCCTTTGGGCGCGCGCGCCAAAAGACTTTAGATGACGGTTATTGCCAAAACCGTCATCTAAAGTGTCGACTTTACATTACGGTTATTTGTAAAACCGTGATCTAAAGTCCTTTGGTTCGCGCGCGCAAAGGACTTTAGATCACGGTTTTACAAATAACCGTAATGTAAAGTCAATGACACGCGGGCCGGAAAAGGGACTTTAATTACGGTTTTAAACCGTAATTAAAGAAACGCCATCTTTATTGACGCCCGCGTAGATTACGGTCCAGAACCGTAATTATACACGGTTTTGGACCGTAATTAATGGGTCGCGTTCCACCAGTGCCGGTCACGCGTGTTGTTTGGGAGTTAATGTATATATGTGAATTAACTCCCAACCTGTTATGTTAGGGTTGTCTTCCTTCATTGGATTTCGACCTCCCATTAGCTTAGCCAAAGCTTACCTACCCAACTTCCAATCGGGTAGGGGGAAATCATGTGTAATGTTGGTAGGGTGTTGATGCCTAAGTTCGCTTCGACTCCCTCTTTGTTATGTTACGGTTGTTTTTCCTCCTTGAATTACAACCACCCACAAGCTTAACCAAGGCTTACCTACCTCATTATTATTGGAGCTAGGGGAAATTGTGCAAGGTGTGATCGGTCCTATATGAGGCCGCCATACCTAAGTAAAGAAAATGTATGTATGTTGTGCTCGGGCCTATATCACCCCGGCACTCCCTAAGTAAAGTTTATGTTCTCTAAGAAGAATGGAATTAAGTTGTGTGTATGTTATCAAGTGAAGTGTATGGTTATGTTGTGTGTGCTAATCTTGTGTTTGTGTCCTACTAAATGGATGTTTGCTTTTAAGCATGAAGTATGTGTGTAGTTTTGTATGTTTAAATAAAATCAATCGCATGCTAAGACGACAATTAGTTGTGCGTGGCCCGGTAGCATGCGGGCTGCGGGATTACCATACCAGCAAAGGTGCTGAGCCCCTTGGGGGCCACCCTTTTCTTCTCTTTCCTGTTTCAGGTACAAGGAACTGGAGGCCGTTCGAGAGTAGGACGGGGTAGTTGATTGTATGTGGGTAGTCATGAAAATTGTGGATGTGTTGTAGGTGTAGTAAGACCGAAATTGTATCGGCATTAGCCTTGTTAGCCACGAGGGTGGCTAACGGCGTGTAACACCAAAGAGTTAAGTGATGTTGTGAGTTGAGATTTCCGCTGCGATACGTTATTAAGTGTGTGTTAGTAGTTGGGGTGTTACAGTGGGCATAGATTACCGAATACGAGCATTGCTCCACTGGTTAAGCACTCAGGGGAAGTACAGGAGGTCTCGGATTCGAAACCCAGCGGGAGCGTCTTTGCTCCCCCCTTTTTCTTAAAATCATTTCACATGCTTACTTTTATATATGTGACTATATATTATCATTGTTATTAGTATTATTATTATTATTATTTCCTTTTTGTTACGAAGTTATATGGCGACATTGTCACTTCTTTACAACGTTAAGATTTAATTCTTCGCACGTTATTTTATGTCCGTATTATAAAACGCGTTATGATTTTATGCGTTAAATTTCAGGGGTATTTCACCGTTTAAGTAGCCGTTGAACTAGCCGTTGAGTTAACCTTTTAACTAGCCGTTGAACTAGCCGTTGAGTTAGCCGTTTAACTAGCCGTTTAAGTAGCCGTTCAACTATCCGTTTTAGTAACCGTTACTCTAGCATTATAAAACAGGGTATTGGTTACCACCCCATTCATCCCACAAACATTATACAAAATCTTTGTAGTTCGGTAGTGAATTGATCATATCTTACCACAAACTATCGTATAAAAATCAAATGAAGTTTCCTTTCAGTTTGCACGTTAACTATGTAGCTACTTTCGGTCGTCATGGTGCGCAGTTTGATCGAAGGATGGGGCACAGACGCATAGAAGTAAATATGCCGTATCCTAATAATCTACGTGATCTACATCAACGAGTGTTGGGATAAAACCTAACGGCAAGTGTACCGGTCAATTCTAGCAAGTTTTAATAGAGAGAATTCCCTAAGTATCGAACCAAAGGAGGCGATGTGTCTAGTTTAAATCTTTATTAATGACAAATTAAAACAGGAAATTGGGGTTTGATTTGATGATAATTAGAAACTGTAAACAGAATGCAAACAATAACAAGCAGGAAAATAAATGTTGTGAAACTGTTTTGGAAAGGAGATCCCGGTTTACTACTGCACCCTAAATCTGTGATTCCTATCCCTAAGTGATTTATAAGACAATTATGAGTAAAACCCTAGAACAAAGATAATTTACCTCCGGTCTCCCGCTTAGCAAATACTAGTTAGCAAAGACTGAATTTTAACTCTCGTTACAAACCCACTGTTTACTAACCGCCTTAAGAACAATCTAGTTAATTGGTCAATTAGCAATTTAGAGGAATTACCATCTCTAAACTAACCGGTTATTTTCCTGTATTCAATTGAAAGCCGCAGTCGTCACATATAAGCTAACAAAATACTAATCCTTATAATTGGCCAAATTGTAAAGATTAAAGAAATTAAGCAAGGAAAATAACTTTACTCAATCAAATTGCATTAAATCACAAAGGAACAGGAATAGTCAATTTAGGGATACATAGCAAACCGAAATCTAAAGGAACTACTCAGCCATTGACATGTTTACAATAATCAGAACTGTATGAGTAATTATAGAGAACAAGAAGGAACTCTGGTGAGATTTCTGGAGAAGTCTCCGTGGTGACTTCCTGCTCTGCTCCAAACTCCAAACCAGACTCAACTCCAACTCCAACTAAACTCTCTGTATTGTGGGGATTTTTGTGCGCTGTCGAAGTGTGTCCCTCAGGTTGGCCAAGCTCCTCCTTTTATAATAACAGGAATCTATCTTCTAATCTATCTCTAATCCCTTCTAATAAAAACGTCGGACACAAGATATACTAAGGGATATTAAAGATAAAGCACAAGTTCCGTTATTTCCGAAACTGATTAAGTCGCTTCGCCTGTATTGGTCCGGGTTTCAAACCCATATGCAAACCCGGACCACGTCTAAAAGGAGGCAGAAGAGTCTCGCCCTGGTATGGTCCGGGTTTCAAATCTATCCTCAAACCCGGACCAAGTCTGAAAAGAGGCAAAAGGTCTGCGACAAGGTGGTCCGGGTTTATAAACCCAGCTGCAAACCTGGACCCTCTATAAAGCACAACAGTGGTGAATGAAAATCTGTATTTGACTCTGGTTTGACTTCCCATGTTGCTCTAGCCTCTAAAATCTTCATTTAAGCACTTTGTTGAGTATTTTATCCTGAAAACATATGAAATCGATCATTGGAGACAAATATAACAATGAAGAGTAATTAATGCATTAAAGAGGAAAGTTAATGTCATAATGTAGAAAATTAAGCATGAATTAGTCTAGTAAACTTAGACAAATTCCTGACTTATCAACTTCCTCACACTTAATCTTTGCTTGCCCTCAAGCAAATAGAAACATACTAAAATCTTACAGAAGGGAGCCGTCAGTTTAGAACTGTGCACAAGGAGATCTAATAATGAAAAGCAGTCATATAGAACAATGATCCACACTTGCAGGTTTTCATAAACAGTGAATTGAGAAGTATTTTGCAAGAGCTTAAGGCACATAGTAAAACCACTGACTCCAATTTCACCCAGGGACTACTTTCCAATTAACTTTCCACAATCCATGGACGACAAGGGGTGAGAAATAATATCTTATTCCATATTACCTTTCACTACGTACTCATAATCAAGAAAGACCTTGCACTTTGCATTTGAAATTAACAAATTTCTTCAACTCTCTAAACAAGCATTAACTTTCTCTTTTATATCCCTCAGACTTTTCTCTCCATTCATGTAGCGGTGTTGGGTCTTCTATCCCAGATCAGATGACCTTAGGTAGATGGGTGATGAGGTACCCCGAGGACTTAATTACCAAATGGGCGAGGCCTGTTTTCTGGGTTAAAAGTTCGATTAGAGGAGTACCTTGCCTTTGTCCTTCCTTCCTTTCATTCAATAATCATTCCCAAAGTCCCCAAGTGAAATCAAAGACAAATAGTTATACTAATAGGCTTAACTTTTTAGTGAAGAAATAGACAAGCATTAAACAAAACTGTACATACAAGCAGTGCAACCAGAATTCCTATAACTGTCTTCCAGCTTCGATCTCACAAGAACTAGTGCTACTCGTGCGGTGTTCCAAACCAACTTATCCAACCACTGAATAAGACTCAGGTATGTTATGCAACCAAATATTTTTGAGGGCCAACAAAAATGTTGTGAAAATGGAGTGATAGCCTTAATAAATGTTCAAAATTAGCACATTCGAATGTAATTGAGCAAGCATGAGCATGTGTAATTTCCCTTCCTTACACTTAAAAATTAGCAATGCCCTCATTGCTTCATGAAAATGATTAAGACGGAAGGAAAACATAAAGTTGCAGAAAACAACGTTTGAAAAATAAAAGAAGTTAGAAAATCATGCCCCTGGAGTATGGTGAGGACAACGTCCTCACTCTTATGTAAAACAGCGGGGTGTTGAATTCTGCAGAAAATTCGACAGAGTTTCCTTTGGTTCCCTCAATACCTCACACGCAACAAAAGCAGACCTGTAGCTCAAGAAATAGAACCAGGCAACACGAACTTGCAGAAACAGTAAGTGTGTGAGTGAAACAGCATAGTTAAGTGATACAGACGTTATGAAACAGGCAGTATTCGAATCCAAAGTAAGATAGAAGTATATGAAAAACACGCCAGTAAGTATTGCGCTTGTGCGGTCCGGGTTTCAAACCAATACCCAAACCCGGACCACACGAAAATCATGCCAGTGAGGTTTCCGCTTATGTGGTCCGGGTTTGCAAACCAGAGCGCAAACCCGACGACCTCCAAAACATGCCAGTAGGTTCGTCCAACTATAGGTCCGGGTTTATAAACCAAGCTCCAAACCCGGACCACCCTCAAAAGTAGCCAGAAACTCAAATTGGTAACTGATGTCCCTCCAAACTCCTGAATTCACCTTCAAACCCACGAAAAACTAAACAGAACATGTCTAACAAACTCATTAGCCCAAAAATAAAGAATGAAAAACAATAAAACTTACGAGAAATAAACAAAAACGAAAATAATAAAACTCACAAAACTGGGTTGTCTCCCAGCCAGCCGCCCGTCTTTTCGGTCTTTGGCTAGACCGTGCCTCATTCTCTCAAGAGACTCCAGAGGATTGAGCTGTCTTGGGGTCCCAGCGACAAGAAGTTCGAGATGCTTCCAAAACTTGTTTTGAAGACCTACCAGCATAAACAGCAGTTGCTCACCTTCTGCATTCAAAGTGATCGTACCGTGAGCAACTTCGATTCGAGCGTCGGCTGTGGCTAGGAAGGGTCTTCCAAGGATGATAGGAAATGTTGGGTCTGCAGCCATGTCGAGTACGACAAAATCGCAAGGAAAGTACAGATGCTCCACCTTAACCATCACATCCTTAGCGATTCCACAAGGATAAACCATTGAGCGATCTGCTAGCTGAAGCGTCATTCGTGTAGGCTGTAAGTCCCCAATCCCAAGCTTTTCAAAAATAGTGTATGGCATGAGACTGATTGATGCTCCCAAATTAGCAAGACAGTGGTCGAAGTCAATGTCTCCTACTCTACAAGGAATTGTGAAACTTCCAGGATCTTTGCATTTTTCTGGTTGGCGCTTTTGTATGATCGCTGAACAAGTTCCTGTAAGCTGAATAGTCCCTGTCTCAACTAACTTTTCCTTATTAGATAAAAGTTTCCTTAAATACTTGGCATAGTTAGGCACCTTCGCAAATAATTCAACAAAAGGAATATCAACAGATAGTTGACAAAGTAAAGTAAGAAACTTATCAAACTCACTATCCTTCTTGAAATGCTTGGTTCTGGTTGGGAAGGGAACCGGAGGAGAAACGTCAACTGCAGGTGGTGTAGGTGGAGGAGATTGGGTTGTTTTGCAATTACGCTCATTCTCTAGCACCGGTTCCTCTATATTTACCACCTCAAGCTCATTAGTTTTACCTTTACCGCTCCTAGTAGTTACCTTCTTCACCGTTTCCTTTTCCTGCAAAGAAGATTTTTTAGCCAAGATATCATCTACTAGTTTAGCATAATTTGGCATAAACTTAATCACTTCAGAAAAAGGCATATCCTTAGTTGATTTCTTAAAAATGTTAAGAAATTTTCCAAGCTGTTCATCAAGGTCCCTTTTCTTTAACCTGTCAGGAAAAGGAATAGGTTCTTCAAATTTACGATTAGAAGCAGAAGAGTAAGAAGGTCGAGTTTCAGGAGACTCCTTCTCCTTGGGTGTTTCAAAAGCTTTACTAGAGTCCTCAACCTCTTTTTGAACGGGCTGAATGACAGCAACAAGTGGAGCATCATCTTCCACAACAAAACAGCTTTGGCATGCTCTCTTGGATTCTGCTCTGACTGACTAGGAAAAGAACCCAAAGGACGCTGAACTAGCTGCTGAGATATCTGAGATAGCTGAGTCTCGATGTTCCTGTTGAATGTCCTTTGATCAGCGTTAAAAGTCCTCTGCTCCTGATTGAAAGCTTCCAGCTCATTTAACTTCTTCGTGTTAACCGAGATGAAATCATTCATCCTGGCCAGAACTTCATCCATACTAGAAGACGCTCCAGCACCCGAATTCTGTGCTTGCTGATTCTGCAGCGGCTGCTTCTGATAGGAAGGATTATACTGCTGCTGAGGTCTCTGATTGTAGTTGTTGTTACCACCAGCTAGGTAACGGTTCTACTGCTGAGCTTGGTAACCCGGATTGCCTTGATTCCTAAAATAATTACCCGGTCTGTTACCAACATAATTCGCTGCCTCTTCTTGTGGTGGAGAACACTGGCACATGTTAGAAACTCTACCACAATACTCGCAAGGTGGAAAAATCTCAGGAGCTGCTGCTGCACTTGACTGCGGATTCATAACTGCACACATACGCTCAAACTGTTTCGACATTGCTTCTATCTTGGCAGCCAAGAAAGTGTTTGAATCTACTTCATAAACCCCAGCTGGTTTCTTCGGTGCAGCTTCTCCTGCTCTTGTACCTCCCCACTGATTAGCTGCTGTAGTAATAGTCTCTAGCAGCTCTTTAATCCGTGTAATGGGCAGCTCCATCAAACTACCTCCAGCACAAGTATCCACCAACAACTAGCTAGACGGATCCAAGTCCTTGTAAAAGGACTGCAGTATAACCTCTTCACCTAGTCCGTGATGTGGTACCTTCCTCACTATTCCCTTAAAACGCTCCCAAGCTTCAGACAAGGACTCACCGGTGAACTGTTTGAAGTTTGTAATCTCTCCTCTCATGGTCAGCATCCGAGAGGGCGGGAAGTACTTTGCCAGGAATGCATTAGCCAGCTCTTCCCAAGTAGTGATACTGTCGGGAGTCAGCGAGTTTAACCATTCAGCTGCTCTATCCCTCAGGGAGAATGGGAACAGAGTGAGCCGAGCAACCTCCTGCGAAGCTGGTGTCGAGCATGCTCCTACCAATCTCAAGAATGTGGTGAGATGGACATTCGGGTCTTCAGTAACCATCCCGCTGAACTGAGGTGCGTTCATCACCATGGTCACGTAGTGAGTCTTGAACTGCCACTGCACTCCCGCTGGCAATGCTGGAATCACTATTGGCGACACCAACCCCTCAACACTTGGACGGGTGTAGTCCCTCATCTGCCTCTCGTTGTTCGCCATGTTAACTGCTGGTTGAACTTCCGGAACCTCTTCGTCAACAGGTGGTTCAGGGACCTGCTCTCCAACTGGGGGATCCAGATTCAAATCCTTGCGAAGCTGCCTTGCGAATCTCTCGATCTCAAGATTGAGCTCGAACTCCGGTTCTCCTGCAGAGCGGGTTTTAACCATAAACCGAAAGTTAGTAAACTGAAGCGAAGATAGCGTAAATTAAAAGAACAGTAGCAATCGAAATTAAACAACAAAAAACAGAGAAAGATAAAAAGAAATAAACTCACAAAACATGCAGATAAAAAAAAACCAATTACTAAACACAAAATTTTCAAATAAAGAAATAAAATCTGGAAGATAAAAGAATATCTAAAACAAAATGCAAACAGAAATTAAAACAGAATAGAGATAAAATATCTAGAGCAATTAAGCTATCCTAATAACTAAACCAAATGAAATCTGACGTGAAACAAAATAATAAGAAAATTGGAAATAGAAAAAGGAAATTGAAACACAATAAATCCGAACAGAAGAAAAAAATAAAAGAACAAAATAAACTATCAAAGAGGAACGGTGGAATTCTAGTTAATCAAATTAAGAATAAACAAAACTGAACAGTAAAATTAAAGATAGACAAAGAAAATCAAAATAGAACAAAACTGAAACGATTAAACTAACCTAACAACTATTCTAGTCGAAATCAAGAACACAGAACAGTCAACAATAGCAAAATAAGTCAAACGAACACAGAACACAGTAAATCCAAAACAGAATAGAAGAAATAATCAAGGAATAAAATAAAGACTAAACTAAATAACCGTGCCTCCCCGGCAACGGCGCCAAAAACTTGTTGGGATAAAACCTAAAGGCAAGTGTACCGGTCAATTCTAGCAAGTTTTAATAGAGAGAATTCCCTAAGTATCGAACCAAAGGAGGCGATGTGTCTAGTTTAAATCTTTATTAATGACAAATTAAAACAGGAAATTGGGGTTTGATTTGATGATAATTAGAAACTGTAAACAGAATGCAAACAATAACAAGCAGGAAAATAAATGTTGTGAAACTGTTTTGGAAAGGAGATCCCGGTTTACTACTGCACCCTAAATCTGTGATTCCTATCCCTAAGTGATTTATAAGACAATTGAGTAAAACCCTAGAACAAAGATAATTTACCTCCGGTCTCCCGCTTAGCAAATACTAGTTAGCAAAGACTGAATTTTAACTCTCGTTACAAACCCACTGTTTACTAACCGCCTTAAGAACAATCTAGTTAATTGGTCAATTAGCAATTTAGAGGAATTACCATCTCTAAACTAACCGGTTATTTTCCTGTATTCAATTGAAAGCCGCAGTCACATATAAGCTAACAAAATACTAATCCTTATAATTGGCCAAATTGTAAAGATTAAAGAAATTAAGCAAGGAAAATAACTTTACTCAATCAAATTGCATTAAATCACAAAGGAACAGGAATAGTCAATTTAGGGATACATAGCAAACCGAAATCTAAAGGAACTACTCAGCCATTGACATGTTTACAATAATCAGAACTGTATGAGTAATTATAGAGAACAAGAAGGAACTCTGGTGAGATTTCTGGAGAAGTCTCCGTGGTGACTTCCTGCTCTGCTATGCTCTGCTCCAAACTCCAAACCAGACTCAACTCCAACTCCAACTAAACTCTCTGTATTGTGGGGATTTTTGTGCGCTGTCGAAGTGTGTCCCTCAGGTTGGCCAAGCTCCTCCTTTTAATAACAGGAATCTATCTTCTAATCTATCTCTAATCCCTTCTAATAAAAACGTCGGACACAATATATACTAAGGGATATTAAAGATAAAGCACGAGTTCCGTTATTTCCGAAACTGATTAAGTCGCTCCGCCTGTATTGGTCCGGGTTTCAAACCCATATGCAAACCTGGACCACGTCTAAAAGGAGGCAGAAGAGTCTCGCCCTGGTATGGTCTGGATTTCAAATCTATCCTCAAACCCGGACCAAGTCTGAAAAGAGGCAGAAGGTCTGGGACAAGGTGGTCCGGGTTTATAAACCCAGCTGCAAACCCGGACCCTCTATAAAGCACAACAGTGGTGAATGAAAATCTGTATTTGACTCTGGTTTGACTTCCCATGTTGCTCTAGCCTCTAAAATCTTCATTTAAGCACTTTGTTGAGTATTTTATCCTGAAAACATATGAAATCAATCATTGGAGACAAATATAACAATGAAGAGTAATTAAAGCATTAAAGAGGAAAGTTAATGTCATAATGTAGAAAATTAAGCATGAATTAGTCTAGTAAACTTAGACAAATTCCTGACTTATCAACGAGTCATCCGTGCTCTGCAGTCAACCCTAGGCAGAATACAGATAACAACAATGGTGTATCTGGCCTTGGAGGGCGACTACGAGTGGAATTTATACACGTACGCAATGATGCATCTGTTCAATGAATGATGGAAAACTACATGGAGTACAATGATTTCATGGCATATATTCCACTACTAGTTATCTACGATCCTATTGAACCCGACGACGATGATTTCCAGGTACATGAGTCAATGTACGAGATGCGGCGTAACATAATAGCACAACAACTTGACAGACAGAGGTCAGGGAACAATTAGGTTTCACGTAATTGTGTAACAACAATTTGAATCCGATGGATTAATTTTATTTCTACAAGAGTATGTGGTGATGCGCTGATCCACGTACAATAGATTAATATTCCCCCTCATCTAATCTCTTTACCACTTGTTGAAGCATTAGATGCAGATGATTGCAGACAGGATTAATCGGATAAGATTTCCCCAGTCCACCAATGGATTTCAATTTTATTCTCACGGTATATATACTCCCTTACCCTATGCATATAAATGCAGCAAGCGTTTTACTTTCACTTGCATAGATAACTACCCACATCCGTTGTCATTACTATATTGCATAAGTTATCCATATCTGTTACTGAACTTCATCGTCGCATTTCATCAATGGAGATCCCTTGCACAATCTTGCTTGATGTTGAGCCAATCACCAACGATTCACGTCTGTATTTGCCAGAACATATTCCACTGAGCATTTCAATTTGGATATCGAAATGGATATTACGTTCGCCGAGTTTGACAATGTTGTAGAGACTAGGTTGAAAGAGCGTTACGGTTACAATTGTGTCCTTGAATCGATACTTCATCGATTGCTGCTGCGCTCCCAGCCACGCCCTGTATGGGGGTCATTACAAATAAAGCAAGATGTTGACATTCAAACAATGATTGAACGGTTCGTTTACAATCAACAATTTTATACTCGATTAGAATTCTATGTGGTGTACGCATCTAGGGAAGTTACCCCACCACCACGCGATAATTTTGCGAGCGTATCCTTGATACAAGAGTATAATGAAGATTACGGTTCAGATGACAGCGAACAGGAAGGATAATATGTTGGTGGATGAGCATATCTCGTCCATTCTAAGCATCAACAGAGTGATATGTGGACACTCCTATGATATATGTTCTTGTTTTAAAGAAAGCACGTATGAGAAGATGAATAAGTATTAGTATGTCGTTCTGTAATAAAACATGATGGATGTCATTGAATCGCTATATGTATTTGGAATATTTCCTAAGCCTATAAAATGGTATATCAAATCAATCTTTAGTCCTTGCTTATTTAACAAATGCAAATATAATGATAATTCATTACAACAGACAATGCGTTTAATTTGTTCATGGTATCTTATTCTCCATCATATCATTTAAATTTTTAAGCATCTGTATCATATCTAGGAATATAATCCTTATCATCTAAGAATATAATCCATATCTAGGAATAGTTTTAAGCATCTGTACCATATTTTAAAGCAATCTGTCATATTTTCTGAACCTTCCCCAGTCCAAACCGAAATGGTTTTCATCTATAAATATCTCAATACGGTTCACTTTTCAACATAAACATACAACTGCAGTATTGCTCTACGCTGGAAAAATGTTTATTCCTTGCGAGTTATCTGCATTACATCCCGTGCGTGGATGATGATGGTTTCAACTTTGAACCTACTGAGCACTCAACAACACGCCCACTAACCATATCGCCTTGCTACGACTTCAACTATTTCAAGTACCTAGTTGAATGTTGCTTAGATTGTGGTCAACAAAGGTTCACCTCCACACTCATTGCATACCGAAGAATGGTTTCTCCTTACCCAACACCCTCTTGGAGTCAGATGGTTATTGCGAATGAGGAAGACTATCGTATCATGCTCGACAACTACATGAGGAACCACCGATACATGGGTAAGATTGAACTACTTGTGGAGTATGAACCCGAGGTTGACGATTAATCGTGACGGATGAATAAAAAAAACAAACGATTGTTCGCATTATGTGTAATTGTGATGAAGGATAGAATAAAAGTAAGCGATTGTTCGCTTTAGTTTATCTTTATAGTTTTATGTATTATGTTGCTCCTGCTAGTCAGTTGTGCCTTAAGCAAGCACCAAAAAAAAAAGTATGAATAAAAGGTCCTCGCGAAGGCGTGTTTTTTTTATATAATTGTAACACACATAACATGTGTCTTCTTAAATTTAGGTTCAAACCAGCAGTACATTCATACAGAAGTTTCAAACAAACACTTCCTATTATTAGGACAAAACAAAAGCATGCATCCATAACGTGTAGACTTTGCTCAAAGAGCTAGCACGTATTGAAAAAACTAAGTTACTTGCTTAACAAACAAGAAGATTAATTTTCAACTAGTTGTAACCACGGTTCGGGCAGTTTCTCCTGGTGTGCCCTGGTTGTAGACAATGACGGCAGCGTCTGCGTTCTGTAGTTGTGTCATCATTTTCATCCATTTCATTCCGAATGCGTGAATACCTTGGTCGCCCCCGTATAGTTCGTATCGCATCTGGATGTGGAACTACTTTTGCATCTGTATACGGTGGCCAGTTGTGCTCGTTGCCAAGTGGACGAAAAGGTTGACCACCATAAGCTTCAATCATTGTCTCAAGCCTATAAACATGATGCACGTAATTGTCCCAAGTAACCTGTTCTGCAACATACAGCCATGACAATGAGACATGGGTATTTGAATGCTTGCCACTCACCACATTCAAAGTCATGTCGCTGAAATCGACTTTGTAATTTCCCTTGTTTCTTCTCAAAGCCACAGATCCAAATCCTCAACCTCGTATACTTGCTGTACTTCATCAAAAAACCCTAACATTGTGACTGTTTGATAGTCTTCGATTTTCCTCAATCTTGGTTGTGGCGTAGTCTGTGTACAATGACGCTCCAGCGATGCGTTGACCGTTGTATGTAGCAAGATTATCATTGAAATATGTGACGAGCTTGTGCAGTGTGCTATTGACAATAGCACTAATAGGCAGTAGACGAACACTTTTCAGTACACCGTTGATGCACTCGACCAAATTTGTAGTCATGTGGCCCCATCTCCTGCCGTCGTCATATGCTCTTGACCACTTATCAAATGGAAGATCATGGAAGAATCGTTCAATACCAGGGACCTGAGATAGGAGATGATTGTACCTTCTTTGAACGTGATGCCTCCTAAACTCATAAGCTAAACAACAAGAGATATCATTAATAAGAGATGTTATGGACAAGTTTGATAATGAAACATCACAATGTATACAGTTCATACCTGTGTAATATGATACTTCTTCATTTTTTTGTTGTGAAACCTTGTCTGGAAGTTCGATGCAACGTGTCGGATGCAGTAGTAGTGATGAGCCATGGGGGGTTTCCAATATGGATCTGATTCAACGATACTTATGATTAGCTGGGGCACGATCCGTAATTATTGACACGTCCGCTCTTTGACCTATCACATGGAGTCGCACCTTGTCGAGAAAGAATTTCCAACTAGCTAATCTTCAGACTCAACAATAGCGAACGCAATAGGTATGACTTTGTTGTTACCATCTTGGGCCGCCGCTATCAGAAGCTTGCCTTTGAACTTACCGTATAAATGTGTACCATCTATCTGCAACATTGGTTTGAAGTGTCTGAATGCAGAAATACACGGACCGAACGCCCAGAAACACCGTTGGAATTGTTTCACTTGGGTTGTCTGTGTCATCCTCGAAAGCCCTGACTGTCTTTAGAGCAACAACGGAACCTGGTATGAAATGTTTGATGGCCATGAATAACCTTGGTAGCTGATTATAAGACTCAACCCAATCTCCATAGATTTTTCCGGTCGCTTCACATCTTGCCAACCATGCTTTTCTGTATGAAATTGTTCTGTTGTACTGTCCACGAATCTGCTCAATGACATCTAGAACACTCATACCTGGGTTACGACTAATATGGGGAAGAAGAGCTTCAGCAATGAAATGGTAGTTCATCTGCCGATGATCTTGTCCATCATCTGCAGGAGCACAACTATGGGTAGTGAGTCTCGTAATTTTCCATTCGCTCTCACCATTCAACAACGCGCCCCTTAAGTAAAATGGACATTCGTCATGTTTAACACATTGGACAACGTATGCTTTCCTTGAGTTTTTGACAACACTGATATCCATATTTTTGCGAATGTGATACTCCTTGACAGCGGTTACTAGACTGTCTTTATCGTCGAACTCTTGGCCTACAACGAACTCTTCTACAGGATTCCAGTTTGGGACACCGCGACGATCCACATCTGATCGCATTGCGTTGATGGCATCCCAGTCCACGTGATGATAAAATGAAGCATCTGGCATATGCTGACTAGTTTCGCCATCTACTTCTGGTCCATGAAGAAATTCTTCTGGAATGAGTTCAACTTCATCATCTGATGTAACATCTTCATCATCTGCAGGCTGATACTCTCCGTCGTCATCGTCATCCTCATCATCACCATCAATTTCTATATAAATGTCCATGCACTGAGAGATGTCCCAACAACACTTATAGTTACAAAGCATTGCCTGAACATCTTCATCAGTTTCTAGTACAAGTGCTGTAAACTGTAAAGGCTCCCTGCTGAACAACTGCCGATATGTCATCCTCGAAACAGAAAATCCAAACTTCAATTGACGGATGGCCTCTGTGACAGAATACTTTAACATTTGGATGGTGAAATCGTCAGCTACACGAAGATAAAAGGTTTTGGTGTCTTCATTGCCTTGGAAGTAGAGACTTCCATGTTCCGTGTATGATAGTTGGGCATTAACAAAAATGGTACAAGGGAATGCCATTCTTTCAAGCGAAATTAAGATGCAGACGAGTAACGTAGTTTAGATCTGCACAAACAAACAATATTTAAAATTTAAGCAAGAAAAAATAATAAACGATAAACTAAATGCAAAAAAAAATTAATATTGAATTGTAAGAGCAAGTCTGAACATTTTTTAGCTAACTACAACCCAATTTACAAGATGTAAATATAATAATAAATTTAACAACACAAATGTAGTAAAACTTACAAAATATTAATTACGAATTTAATTAATATATCAACAACTAAAATATTTGAAAAATATGTTTAAACCATTACGAACAACTCTACATATATTGTAGCTAACTTATACACCTATTTTGGTAAACAAGTAGTTATAAATTATTAACAATAATAAATGATGAATTACACCATTTTAAGTTAAAAACAAGTTATCAAGTAATGTATTAATTAATTATGAAATAATTCACTAATTAACCAACTAAAACTACCAAAATTAATTTTTTCCTATAAGATAATAAACCTACTTAATTATTGTGACTAAATTATACACCATTTTAAGTTAAAACAATTTATATTATGCATTAATTAATTACGAATTTAAATACTAATTAAACAACTAAAACTACCAAGATTAATTTTTCCATAACATAATAATACCTACTTAATTATTTTACTAATTTATGGACCATTTTAAGTTAAAAACAAGTTATACAATTAATGCATTAATTAATTACGAATTTATATCCTAATTAAGCAACTAAAACTTAGAAAAAATTAATGTAAACCATTAATAAGATGTCTACATATTATTTTAACATACATCAAATTTAAAGAATAATAAGTTATACGGTAATGACATAGTTAATTATGAATTTAATCATAAGTAATTAGATAACTACTTAATATATATATATATATCGAAACCTAATAAACAAAGACATTTACTATACAAATAAATGAAAAATAAAATTTAAAAATAACCATACTAACCTCTTAAACTTCGGAGCACTTGTCATTGTTGAAGGGAATTTTTTTTGGTGTTTGTGGTTGATGGAATGAGCTTGGCTGAGTGTGGTTTTTATAGGGATTTTTGGCAGTCATAAACCGCACTGGTGCGATGTGGTTTATGTACAAGATTCTGGATAATCTTATCCGACAAAATCGCGGAATACGGACGGCTCATATTCATTCCGTGTTTGCAAATAAACCGCATCGCCCCAGTCCATTTATGGCAAAGACGCGTTCGTCCGATGCGGTTTATGACAAATTAACCCATAAATGGATTAGCTTAATGCGGTTTATGGTAAGTAGCATTAGCTGATGCGGTTTATGTGACCCGTTTTGGTACATCCGCGTAATTTTTTTGAAAAAAAGCCACCGCAAGTAATTTTTTTTGACAAAGTATTTTGGCGAAAATTTTCCTACACTTGTCACCATTTTATTTACTTCTTCCCTCCTTTGTTAGGTCTTTTTGTATTTTACCCCATAATAATATAGTTATAGGTGACTATAATATATATATATATAAAAAGTTACATTAAATTATGATATTTTTGTAATGTTTTAACTTATATGTAAGTTTATAAAATATGTATTTTTACTATATATAAATAGTATCATTACAAAGATAGTTATGAGAAAGATTCATTAAAGAAACATTTGCTCTCTAGTAAAATCTCAATTCAAAGTAAAGGTGACAATTCGGGTTGATGGGTTGAAGTTCACCCATACCTAACCCGATTAAAATTGTAATGATCTATACCTGACCAAAAAATAATCACATCACAAATTTTCAAACCATACCCAACCATATGAAATCATTGAACCAAAACTCAACCTGTTTAACCCGTTTAAATACAAATACTATTGTTTTTCTATATAATGGTCAGTTGTCCCTAAAAGCATGCACACGAATCATTGTGTGTTGTTTTTCTAAATGACAACATTCTATTAAATTGGTCAATAATACTAACCCATATTCATTTTGTGCGGGTGAAATGGTGTGAACGATGAAGTTTGTGCGGTTCAAAGAATTAAAGATATATATTTAGGTTTTTAAACAAGAGTGGATGGTGGATATAGATGGCCTAGAGAATATAGATGTCTATAGAATGTATTTGGATTTAAAAAACAATATTTGTGTGGACTTAAAGAATTGGTAGTATTTTTGTTTATTATTATACTAACTTTCACAGAATTAATACATAATTAAGTAACATATTTACATATTTATTTATTTTTAATTAAATTAAGTAAACGGGTGGGGTTGAATTCAGGATAGGACTCTTAATCCATACCAAACCCAAAAATTAAATGAGTCAATAATCTTAACCCATATCTGTTATTTACGGATCAAGTTTGGTTCAGGTTTTCAGGTTAGGTAATAATTGTTGCCCGTAATTCAAGGGGAGGTAATATAATAATAGATTAATGTTTAATCTTATGGCCGAACAGGGTCTAACCTAATTGAGATTAATCTAGTATTCCAAGTAACTAGAATGTGTCACACTCAGGAGGCTAGTTGAAAATGTTGACGTAAAGTATTGATGGAAAAGATATTGACAATTTTTTATAGGGTTATATTGCCGAGCTCCTTAGAGTAGTAGTACTTGATAAAGTTAAAGGGTTTCTACACATGAAAGCTAAAAACATTCTATTAGATACAACACTTGTATTGCTCTTCCATAACCCCGTTTTTACGATTTAGGTCACTCCCATTTTCTTCATTACATAGTAAAGGAAACCAAATCCGTTATGCGCCGAATAAGTTGTTTGAAAGGGGACCGAGAATTGTTGTTCTTTCATCCGTTAAATTTGGCGGCTAATCTTCCTAATCGTTTCCTCTTTCCCAGCAAGCAAGACGAGATCAAGATATATCTGTCACTGACAAGATTAGCCCAGCCCAATTCTAACTTTGTTTTTTAATTTATCTTTGTTTGAAATTTATTACATGTAAGTATTGTGAAATGAATACTTGAGTCATTGTTGTCTGTTGATGACTGATAAGCTGATATCTGTAATACTTTTTATTTATTGTTTTCTTGTCTTTTTCCCTAGTAATATGCTTAATTGCAATCCATATCGAAGAGAAAATACCTTAAAATGTTTTGTTTTGATGCTTTAATGACTTAGGAGCCGAAAAGGGGAATTCTACATGTTGCGAAGGAGAGGATCTCACATTGTACAAGTGTTTGGACTTGTGTCCGAACCAACAGACTCTGAAAAACTGTATGTGGTCCTGGACATGCGGTTTATGGGTCTGGACACACAAAATCTGGTTTTTCTTCTTGTCTAACCCTCTATCTATCTTTCCCACCCGAACACGTGACCAGGACAACTCGCCACTTCATCTATATTTACGATCATGAGTGCAAATCCACGAGAAAAGTTTAGCTACAATTGTCCGGGTGAGTTGTCCGGCTTTTCCACCCGGACACTAGTAAGGGCACCTCACAAAGGCAGAATTCTTATATCGACATGTTTGTGAGAAGTCCGGCCCATAGGGTTAGACATGCATGTGGACACAACCAAAAATTGCACAAAACTTTTTTAAATCGAAGCGATGTCAAGGCAAAAGGGGATATCACAACAACACATCATTCACGTCCATTACTCATCAATACGCTCGACTCACTCAAGCACACAACCCTAGTAGTTCACTGTTACCCCCAAAATCTTTACCCTCATTTGAACGAAAAGGGTATTTCTAGAGCTTTGAGGGGATAAGGTTCGTATGATCGGTAATAACATGAAAACTGAGACAAGTGGTATGTTTTACAAGAAGTTAAACTGGTATAGTAGTGAAGAGTATGATGGAGATAACTAAATGACTAACAACTTGTGTTAGTTTTCGCTTTTGATCTCCTTTTTGTTAGCTGTTTTACACTCTTTTTTTATCATTATCCATTCTTCTTAAATATTGTTATTGTTCACCTTTATCCCTTTTATTTCTCTTAACAGCTTATTTGATTGTTTGCAAAATTCAAAAAAAGAAAACAAAAAAATGTTTTTTTAGTTTTCCTTCGTTTTTTTATTGACTATTGAAAAACAAACAAAAGGCAAAAAAAATTTAGTTTTTGTCGTTTACATTTTGTTAGTAATCCCTTGGTTTTAGGCAGTTTTTCTTTCTTATCCCTTCTTTCTTCTTGTAATTTAGTTGCTTGATTCGTTTTAAAATTCAAAAATGAAAGTTTGTTAGCTTATTATCAACGTCCAACAACTTAACATTCATCTATATAAACAATCCACTGAGCAACTCAATGGGGGCACTACATAGTTTATATACATAGACCCTCCTCATATACACGTTCATACACTCGTACACACATCAAGTTCATACACATAGAGCTCATGAATACACACAGATAACATTCATACACTCACAAATCACCATAAAACTCGTCACTGCCATCCTCTACGTGCATGCTCACAAATCACTAACCGCACTACTCCTGTGATCATCGCCATCGTAACTGGTTTGCACTTCATGGCTGCTTATGTATTCCCGGCTACCTTCACAAGTCTTTGATCCATGTTGCTCTCCTGCCGACGAATGTGTAACCCCATATTAGTTCCTCACGCGATTCGGCAAGCACCGGCCAACACCAGCAACCTCAAGTCTTGCACATCACAGGCCTGAAAAAGATCTTTACTACCAGTGCCGTTGTACTCCTCACTGAAGGCTTCACAATATTTTCATCCACCTTCATCTTGCCGTTCTACTGCTGCGGACAATTTTCAACAACTGCCAAGATTGAAACACTACACCATCACGCATCACCTTCATGTGGGCATTGCTCTGTTGCTGAATGTGAGTTATATTTGTCTAGGACTCAATGTACACGCAGAGAACATTTTTTTTTCTGGTGTTGCCCAGCTCCAATATTAGTCTGAGAGGTGATCATAATGTGTCCGGCCCGGCAGCCCGGTCCGACCCGGCCCGTAAAAAAGCCTGACAGGTCCGAGTCCGATTGGACTTCCGGGCGGGTCTGGACATAAAACCAGACCCAAATAAAAAACCGACCCGGGCCGCGGCACATTTTTTGAGCCCGTGGGTAAGCCCGACCCTGCCCGATTTTATATCTTTTATTATTATTTTTTAAAATGTAATATATACATATTTAATTTAATTTAATTTTTATATAATATATACAAAAATTATATATAATATATAAATTTTAATTAAGTTATATATATAATATATGAATCTATATTAAAATATATTAATTAAATTTATTTTTATTAATTTATATAAAAAAAATTAAAAAACCGGGCTGGGCGGGCCGGGCTTTGACAAAACATGGAAAAAACCGGGTCTAGCCCGGCCGTTCCGAGCATGTAAAAAACCGGACTTGGTTTTTTAAAATAGGTCCGACGGGCCTAAAATTTTCCTCCGGCCCAGCCCGAACCCGGCCCGCCCGCCGAAATGATCAGCTCTACTGCAAGCTCCACCCATTTTTTTTTCCACGGCAATACATACATTTTGTGTTTCCTTGCTTTGCTCCATCTCATTGGCGCATCTACTATTACCAAGCTCCATTCATGTCTTGACAATGCGGTAGTTCGTCCCAGCCAGTATACTCACGGCAATTTGGCAATTCGCAATTCCAAGCGAACAAAGCTTTCTCTTGTGCTCCAGTGCCCTTCATCGTTCGCATCAGCCATCATCCCTACTGAATCACGGTTGTGCCAAGCTCACCTCCTTGTAGCCAATGTCGTCGGTTATTTGAAGCATCCACATATGAATGGAGTTCATCAGCAACTCTCGCTAGAAGAAGCCACCGTTGATCTTTAGTCTGGAACGACGCAGCCTTCGACGGCGTCGATGCGGAATCTGAAGACTATTTCCTTGTCCTTGATTCTTCCTGCTGGTTCAACCTCAAACTTGAACGCCTTCGTTGAGTTATCCTCTATAAATCGCGACTGAATGGGGAAGGAAAACTACCATGTGAGAGGGAAGGTCTGTCTTCTATTCCTTATTTACTTTTGATCGATAAGAAATTCATTTTTTCTACTTAATGTAGCGCATGAAAGTCATTCATAAGTTAATTATTGGCAAATTTTTAATTAATTATTACGTGAGCTAGCTATTAGGGAATTAAGGCTATAAATACAGCACTGTTAATTTTTTTTTTTCAATCGCGAAATCTAAAAGTTTTTGTTTTCTTTTTTTTTATTTATTAGATTATAAAAGGTTAGTGGATTTATAGGCTTTTCTATTGTTAGCTTAATTAAGTTTTTGACAAGGAAATAAAAAGGCTTTTCCATCGTTAATTAGTTTAATTTAGTTTTGGCAAGGAAATAAAAAAGATGCAAAACACTCAAGACACCACGAAAACATGTTGATCTTTCGTAACGCATTGAAAATCATATGACAAATAGAATAATGTCATTAATTGAATAGCCAGTTATAATAGTAAAGGAAAAGTAATTTCTAAGGGTAATAAAAGTATTTGAACCCTTAGAAATTTCATACCAAGCCCTCGAACCCACAGCTCTAAAAATTGTAACAATATTTCATTTCCAATTTAAAAGGTTAAAACTTAGGTGGCGACTCTATGTAGGTTTGTGTGGGCTAATTAGAATTGTTAAACTTTCATTTTATAATTTTGGTTTAATTTTTCTAATTGCAAATCGAACCTTGAAGCCTTAAGCTCAATACTTAAGGTTTCAAAACCAACGCCCACATTCACGCAAGGAGAATTCACCACCTCCATCAACCTCGAGCCTGGCGTTTGATAAGTGCGGAATTTA
Organism: Limonium bicolor; assembly: GCA_023374045.1. Classification (NCBI taxonomy): domain Eukaryota; kingdom Viridiplantae; phylum Streptophyta; class Magnoliopsida; order Caryophyllales; family Plumbaginaceae; genus Limonium; species Limonium bicolor. The sequence continues at coordinate 88,368,569 of CM041776.1, forward strand.
TCCATATTACTGTGCGTAATTTGAATAATATGTTATTGGATTATGCGATAAATTCCCTTACGTACCTGTTAATTTATGTTATATGTAAGAAACTCTCTTTACTTGTGGTTTTATGCTTGAACAAGTAAAAATACTGAATAAAAGGGTATGGAAATACGTGCCAAGAGCTTATCGATCAAGACAGGGCTGAACGAAAGTCAAAACGAAGTTTCTAGAGCATTTTGGGTATGGTCTGGGTCTTCGTTCGGACCTACAAACCCGGACCATCGGTTATACAAACCCGAACCACATAGAGACGAAACCTTTTGTTGCTTTTTAGACCTGGTCCGAATATCTGTCTAGATTTATAAACCCAAACTAGGCTATGGCTCTCGCGCGGACATATTATCAGGGTTGGTCTGGGTATGTAGACCTAAACGCAAACCCGGACCAAGCAATTAGAGAAGCAGACGTAGCATTTTAATTAAGTAGATAGAGGAGTATATAAACTAAAAGATGAGAAACGGGGAGGGATCTTCTCTTCTTCTAATTTTCTGAAAACCTAGCCGTCACTTGAGAGAGTGAGAGAGAGAGAGAGAGAATGATTCCAGCAGTTCATGGTGGACCGAAGATAGTAGAGCAGAATGGGATCTCAACATCAGTTCTTCAATACAAATTTGATGGTGTTTTGCTTTCCTCTGTTTGTTGTTTCTTTTCTACTATTATTGAGTAGTCGGATTGAATTCTAGTTTACTATGGATCTCTAGTTCATTATTTTTCTTACTGAGTTGTTGAATGCGAATTGTATACAGATTGTAGTTTTATTCCTTGTTTAATATTGAATTCTCTTGTGATTTATTATTGCTTGAGTTTATCTGGTTTGAATTCCTTACAAGTGAAAACTACGACGTTCACTAGACCATAAAATACTACCAGTAAAACTAGAGATGGTAATTCCTCAGAATTAGCTAACTAAGAACCAGATTAATCTTGAACGCTACTAGTTAATTAGTAAATTCGTAACGAAAGTTAGAATTTAGGAATTGAAAGTAAGTACTCTATCTTGCGGGAGACTGGTTTTTAGATTAATTTGGATAGAGGTTGCAATGTAGAATTAAGAAACACTCAGGAAGGGAACTGATGAACTAGAGAGAAGTAGTAAACCAGGATTCCCTTTTAGAATTGTCAGAAGATCATTTTTTAATTCTTTTATTTTTTATTATTCATTTAGTTTCTACAATCAAACCCCATATTAATATTGTTAATTTTTTCTTAGTTTGTTAGTTAGATTATAATAAAGATTCAAACTATACACTGCCTCTTTGGTTCGATAACCTTAAGGGATACTTTAGAAAAACTAACTACGATAGACCGGTATACTTGTCATACTAGCTTTACCCCGTACAAGTTTTGGTGTCGTTGTCAGGAGGCATGGTTATTTAGTTTTGTCTTTATTTTATTTTTTTTCATTTAATTTCTTTTGTTTAATTTATTTTTAGTTTATTGTGTTTGTGTTAGTTTTTTTGTTATTAATTAGTAGTATTTGATTTGGTATTTGATGGTTTTTTATAGTTATTTTTGTTTTTGAGATTTTTATTTTATTAGATTAGTTAATTTTTGGTTAGTTTTATTTTGTTTCTATTTTACTTATTGTTATTTCAATTCATTTAGTTTAATGTTGTTTGGATTTATTTTGTTTTGTTTGTAGTAGTTTAATTTTTCTTTTTTTTTTATTTAATTCAGTTGCTGTATTCGTGAGACTTTAGTTTATTAATTTTTTCCTTTTTGCATAGTATTTTATTTTTCTTTTATTGCTATTTAATTTTTGTTTTATGGTTTTACTCGTTCTGCAGGAGAACCAGAATTTGAAATAGACCCAGTGATTGACAGATTAAGTTGAAGAATTCGTAAGGAGCTCAATCTAGAATCAGCGGGGGATGAAAGAAGCTTTACAGTTGTCAAAAGAGTAAGAAGAAAGTTGTTATTCAGAGCCACCAGTTGATCTAGTTATTGAGGAAGAGGCAAATATGACTGAAGTTGTAAACAATCAGGAGAGACGAATGAATGACTACACCCGTATGAATGTGAAGGGACTCACATCACCTATAATGATCCCAGTACTGTCGGCGGGTCTAGAATGACAATTCAAAACTCATTACATCACGATGGTTTTGAACGCACCACAGTTCAGCGAGACAGTCACAGAGGATCCAAATGTTCATCTGACATCCTTTTGTGACTGGTTTGGAGCATGTTCTAGTTGTACTTCGGCATCTCAAGAGGTAGCTCAACTCACTATGTTTCCATTTTCGTTAAGAGATCAAGCTGCAAAGTGGCTAAAGTTATTGGCACCCAACAGTATCACCAGTTGGACCGAGTTGGCAAAATTTTTCCTGGTAAAGTATTTTCCTCTTTCTCGTATGTTGACCAGGAGGGGGAATCACTAATTTCAAGTCGTATAGACTATGGGGGGCAATCGGTTAGAACGGATATCCGTTAACCAAAGTTTGGAAAAAAAATGATGTGTTCGGTTATTTCGGTTATAACCGTTTAACCGAAATTAGTAATAATATCCATTTTAACCGATAACCGTTTTAACCACCAAACTATACTGATATCCGTTAACCGCCCGTAACTGAACTTTTTAAATTAATCGAAATAACCGAACATTTGAACATAACCGAATAACCGTTTTCTATCATAACCGAAATAACCGTATTTCTATCATAACCAAAAACCGTATTTTATAACATAAATGAAATAATCAAACTAAAACTTACTGGTTAAAAAATAAGGATAAAAAATACATATTTTTTATAAAAAAACTTCGGTTATTACGGATAACCGAAGTTTGAGGTTTAATATCCGTTAACCGCCCCGTTTTAAAGTACGGATATCCGTTTTAACCGAAATAACCGAACTTTTGTAAAAACAGTTTTTAAAAAAAAGTGTTTAAAAAAAGAAAAAAAAACGGTTACTTCGGTTATCCGTTCTAACCGCCCCGTTTGCTCACCCCTACGTATAGTGGTGAAACTGTAATACCCTTGAGGTTTCCCTCCCACATCGACTGGAGGGGAGAACGAACCACTCCTTATATGGGTGGGGATACCTCTACTTGTTGTGAGGACTTTTGGGGCTAGGAAACCCCGAGAACAAAACAATGAGCTGTGGCAAAGCGGACAATATCACAACAGTGGCCGCGAGGGCGCTGGGCTCCCAAGGGGTGGAGTGTAGTACCCTTGAGGTTTACCTCCCACATCGATTGAAGGGGAGAACGAACCATTCCTTATATGGGTGGGGATACCTCTCCTTGTTGTGAGGCCTTGTGGGGCTAGGAAACCCCGAGAACAAAGTCGTGAGCTGCGGCAAAACGGACAATATCACAACAATGGGATACTAGGCTGTTACATATACTCACTCTGAAGCGTGGGAAAGATTTAAAGGCATTGTTAAGAGAGTTCCTCACCATGGATTGGGGGAATAATAGTAGTTCTTCAATCATTCTAAAAAGACTTAGCCCCCTAGAGCCAACTCCTAGTTGATACTTGTGCTGGTGGGAGTTTTATGAAGTTGCCCATTGCCCGCAGGAAAGAGTTTTTGGAAACATTGACCAATTTAGCTCATCAGTGGGATGGTGCTACAGCTTCTTCCGTGATCCCTTCGAAGAAAGCTGCAGGAACGTATGAGGTGGACTCTAATACTCTTCTGGCCGCTAAGGTGGATAGTAATTCGAAACAATGAAGAGAATGTGCACCCTAATGAGTTCGACATCAAATGTACCAGCTAGTTCTGATGTATTTCCTTAGTGTGGGCATTGTGGTAGGAGTTCAAATATGTGTCAGTGTACCTCTTAAAAGTGAAAAGGTGAATTATCTGGGTAACAGAGAGGGGAACTTCTACAACAACCGGACCAATCGGGGATATCAGCAGCAGAGATTTTAGGGTAACAACTTCACTCAAATGCCTCCATTGCAGAATAATCATTTTTATCAAGGGACAACTCATACTCAGTAGATACACAATAGTGGAGCTGGTATTTCTTCACATTTGGAGGCTATGATGCATGAATTAATCATGTCGACTAATATGAGATTCATTGAGCAAGATAAGATCAATAACATAATAGAGAAGCGATTGGATGAGATTTCATAGCAGCTCACCCAACATCCTCCAGGAGCTTTTCGAAGTCAGCCTGGGAGAGGAACCTATGGGAGCAAGCTAAAGCTGTTTTTGTTGTAGAAGATGATGCTTTAGTGGCTGTTTCAATTTTTTCTGTTCAAAAAGAAGTGGATAATGAAAATGTTTGTAATTCTGATGAATTTGTAGTGCAGAACAAAGAGGTTGAGAACTCCAATAGAGCTATGGAAAACCCCAAGGAGAAGGAGTCTCCAGAAACTCAACCTTCTTACTCTTCTAAATCTAAACGTGAATTTGTTGGAAAGAAAAAGGATCTTGATGAGCAACTTGAAAAAATTCTTAAACATTTTAAGAAATTAACTATGGATATTCCTTATTCTGATGTGCTTAAATTGATGCCAAATTATGCTAGATTGGTGGATGATATTTTGGCTGATAAACATTCTTTGCACGAGCAGGAATCAACGAAGGCGGTAACAAAGAGGAGTGGGAAGAATAAAGTTACTGAGCAAAAGCTGGTGAATACAGAGGAATTGGAGTCAGAGAATGAGTAGAATTGTGAAGCTACCCAAGCTCCTCAACCTACATCATCTACAGTTGTTGATTCTCCTCAAGTTCCCTTCCCAAACAGAACAAAGCATGCTAAAGAAGATAATGAGTTTGATAAATTTCTCACCCTACTTTGCCAGTCATCTATTGATGTCCCATTTTTTGAGTTGGTTGCGAAGGTGCCTAACTATGTCAAGTACCTACGGAAGTTGTTAACCAATAAGGAAAAGTTAGTTGAGGTGGGAACTGTTGAGCTCATTGAAACTTGTTCAGCGATCATCTAGAAGCTTCTGTCTGAGAAATGCTGTAATACCCCCATCCCACATCGGGATATGAGTAGTATTGTGAGTTCCTTATATGCAAACACATGGGTTGACTACAACAACAGGCCTTCCACTTTGAAGCCCAAGTTAGGATTGAGGGCCTAAAGTGGCTAGTTTTCAAGCCTGGATGGTTTGCGAGCTAGGTTGTTGGACAGTTACCCATATGGGGTGTTACAAATGGTATCAGAGCGGACTCGGGACCGTGTCGGGATGGGTAACCCGACACCTACCGAGGAGGTCCATGGGACTTGGATATTAGGCTTGCGACGAGGACGTCACATTCTTTGAGTGGGGGAGTATGTAATACCCCCATCCCACATCGGGATATGAGTAGTATTGAGTTCCTTATATGCAAACACATGGGTTGACTACAACAACAGGCCTTCCACTTTGAAGCCCAAGTTAGGATTGAGGGCCTAAAGTGGCTAGTTTTCAAGCCTGGATGGTTTGCGAGCTAGGTTGTTGGACAGTTACCCATATGGGGTGTTACAAATGCAAAGATCCTGGAAGTTTCACAATTTCTTGCAGAGTATGAGAGATTAATTTCAACCACTACCTTGCTGATTTAGGGGCGTCGACAAGTCTTGTGTCATACAACACAGTGTTTGAGAAGCTTGGAATTGGGGAACTACATCCCACACGAATAACGCTTCAGCTTGCAAACCGCTCGGTTGTGTATCCTCATGGTATTGTAAAGGATGTGCTGGTTAAGGTGTACTTTCCTTGTGACTTTGTTGTGCTCAATATGGCAGTAGATCCTATTGTTCCTCTCATTCTGGGAGAACCATTCTTGGCTACAGTTAACGCTCACATTGAAGTTGCTCATGGTATGATCACTTTAATTGCTAAGGGTGAGCAACCACTGTTTTATGTTGTTCATTTTTTAAAGCAAGTTGATTCTTCTAGAGCTTTGGGTCCCTGGCATCTTAAAACAGCTCAATCATCTAGAGCTTCCTGCTAGAATGAGGTCCGTCTAGCCAAAGTCGTTAAAGAATGGCAGCTGGCCGGGAGGCAACCTAGTGTTTTATTCTGTTAGTTTTAATTTTAGTATTAATTTTGTTTTGTAGTTCCTATCATGATTTTGTTTTACTAATCTATAAATTCATTTGTAATTTTTGGTTATTTTTTATATCTATCTTTCAGATGAATGCTTCATGTGGATGATAAGTGGTGAAATAATGATGTTTTAATGTCTTTATACACCTTCATTTTACTTGGTGCATAGCTCATTTCACCACTTAATAGAGTGTTTTTGTAATTAATAGTGAACTTATATAGTTTGATCTTTTGATAGGTAAAAGCTCACCTTGAGCACACTTTTGAACCCTTTTAGAGCTAGTGACATGCATCAACAGATTCTTCATCCTTCAAGCTTTCCAATGCCACAAACGGGGAGCAATTCCGAGCCGTAACAAAGATTCTAGGCCCCACGCAAGTTAGAGCAAAGTGCCTCTAGTGTCGATCGACCCATAGGACCTACCCACACTGGGTCGGTCGGAAGCTCCGGGGACAGAAATTTTCCTTTACATTAGACCGACCCAAACTGGGTCGGTCGGAACTTAAAAAAGGTCATGTGCTCCGTCTCAGAAGGCCGACCGACCCACGGGACCGACCCACTATGGGTTGGTCGGACGCGGAAACTTCTCTAAATTTGTAAGAATACTTACTTGTTTCTTGGGGATATATAGAGAGAGGGGAATATGTGTCCGAGAGGTAGGCTGGTGTGTGAGAGATGCAGCAGTACTACTTCTAATATATCTATACAAATACGCAAAAACAAAAATTAGAAACAAAACACAACAACATGTATATTTATTGTTCATAAATAGGCTTGCAAAATTATAGTGAATGAAGAGAATGAATATTTAAGTTAAAGTATATTACCGGACAGAAAATGAATAGCTTTCAGCCCCGTTTGCAATCTAGATAGTAAGAGAGACGCTAACGCTCCTAAATTATCGCTGCAAACAGTACAAACAATACATTTTTTCATTCAGACATTACATTGAACACCTTACGTGCCAACAAATTACACTAAATTTACATCATTTTTATACACACATTGTCCACACACAATTAAATTATACACACACAATCACATTCAACCCTAAATCAGACCATTATAACAACAAATTAACAATTTTTATACTCAAAATTTGAACTTACATATATTGTGCGTTTTCTAGGTTTCAGCGGGTCACTGGTGGTTCCGGCGAACGGTGAGCGGCGACGGCCGACAGACAGCGACGATGGGCGACGATGGCCCGGTGGGCGACAACAGCTAATGGCGTTGGAAGGGATGGTGGTTGCAGGTGGCGTTTGTCGCCTTTGAAATCGCCGGAGTCGATTTTGCAGAGAGAGAATAGAAAAATCACGCGGAGAAGGAGGTCTGGGAGTGATATTAAAGAGTCTATTTCGACGGTTGTTAGTAGAAACCGCTGAAATAGAGTATTAAATACATCTATTTCTGCGGTTCCTATTAAAACCACCGTGATAGATAATTATTTTTTTTTAATTTTTGACCGGGAAAATAGTCTATTTCGGCGGTTGTTCGAAGAAACTGCCGAAATAGACTGTGAAATGTATCTATTTCGGCAGTTCCTATTGATAACCACCGAAATAGACCGTTAAATTTTAAACCGCATTCACTTAGACAACCTACCTCGGCGGTTTTTTCTACAACCGTTGAGATAGGGGCGTCAAAATAGCCCTTTTTTGTACTAGTGGAGGTTGAGCAGACTACTTGTAACACCCCTACTAATTCGGCTCCTAATTGTCGTATAAACGTCGTATTGAATAATTAAATTGCAGCGGTAAATAACAGATTGTCGTTCTATGGTGTCACCGTCATCGCTCGCCCATACTAGTGATAACGCGTTACATGATAATCAACATACGAAACGTATTCCCGCAGTGACCACAAGAGATAGAGAGTAGTGCTTAAATAAAACTAGAATATATACAATATAAGTCCGTCTTACATAAATCCGTACACGTGAGCGTCTAACCAAATATACACCTCGGTTCACAAAACCCGAGTCCAAAATATCCACTGTCTCAGTCCTTACCCAGTCTAAACCAAAAGTCGCTAAAACCGTCGTGCCTCGCGTCGACAACCAGCTAGTCTCCTGAAAATAAACATGGTTGTGGTATGGAATCAGCCCCTGCTGAGTATGTTATCACATGCCCCATCATGCCTCCTCAAACCCCTCAATTAATTGGTCGAGAGCATGAGATTCGTTACATGCAATACCGTTTTAATATTTAAACTGTAAAACAATTAACAGTAATAACCATACAATAAACACAACCATTAACACACATAATATAATCCACACAGCATAACCAATGAACAACAAGGCGAAACAATAAGAATAATAAACGAGTATTAATTCCCGTCCTTGGCATAAAAGTCCAATATTGTTCGCCAATATACGAGCTAACAAGCTGTCATAATTGTTCAGTTATACCTAGTGACAACGTCTTGTTAAAACGACGTGTCTCTAAATTACCCATAAATTATGGCGGGTCACCCACAACAGTAGCCACTCCAGCGGTAGAGTCTCCGGCCAACGAACCGTTCTAGTTCGCGGGAAATTTCTTGATACTTGCGGACCCGTACGCGGACATCCTAGTATTGTTTTTGTGATCACGGCGCGCACCAAGAGCCACATCCTCTTGGCTTTGTTACATCTATTACATCGCATCGCATTACCAATTTTTTCTAACACAGCAGACTAAGGTCGTTAGTCCAATCCGGAGTATGTACACTCGGGATCCAGTGTTAGATACGAGAGCGGCATTAGAAAAGACCAATGCTCCGTATTAAAGTCTCGGATAATGTATATATCTTATTACCCTAGTGCTACAACGTTTTTTTGACGTTCCTTATATTACATAAAAGATAGCACCATAGCCGCTAGTTCGTCTTATATATAGGTCCATATATACGGACCGATACTGTTATCGCAAAAACAGTAAATAATAACCAGCTTAAATATACAGTTCATGCATATTTATTCACACATTCAGACAAACAATCTTATCACAGATTTCACAAAAGTCTGAACTGAGGAAGCCCTCATAGACAATCAGAGACACGTAACAACATACCGTTCACCCTGATTATAAAACCGTGGAGTATGAATCAGCTAGATCCGATGCTCCTCGTGGCGTCTCTAACAATCTAATAATACATAACGCTACATATTAGCATCCCGTATAACAACATTACTCTATGGTACCCCATACCGTCATTAATCCCTCCCGGTTCATTCCCCGTTATTTACTAACAACGTTTGTCGGGTTTTCGGTTTAACTCGGGATTAGGAAAAACGTTATATTACATGCGTGGTTATGTCTCGTATATTAATATACTTGACGTTAAACTTTTGTTAGCGCATGTAGTTTAATATACACTTGTATATTATATAGTTTGTCACTATATTGCATGTATAATTCTTAATCATATATTATACGTCTCGCCTTAGTATTTATTTTCCTAAGGTTAGTTTTTCCAAGTGTAATGTAGTATAATTCATATTTAAAAATACTTTGAATTATATAACTCCTTATTATTTCATGTACAACATAACATTAGAATTTCCTTATCTAATGTTTATAATTCTTTCCTTTTTACCTTATATCATAATTATTATGATATTATATGGTTATTGAACCATATTGTATTTTTCACTCCATAACATATATTTATTTATATATATATATATGTATTATGGGACCACTTATTATATGGTAAGTCTTTATAATATATTCATTCTCTTTTAATGAATATTTCTTATATTATAAATGTTACAACCTTTGTAACATTAAAAACCATATTATAAATTCTTATTCTAAAATACCCATTATTACCGAACAGCACTTGTGTTCTTTAATATTTACAAAATCCACCACATTATTTATATAATGTTACATTATAGTTATATAACATATATTATGACATTTATGTCATTAAAACATTTATAATCTATAGTTATAAAATGTTACAAAATACCAAACAACCCATATTGTTGTCGGTTTTTATTTAATTATCCTATACTTCCAGAATTTACAAAACAACCCCAAATTATATTTCATTGTTACACTTATAATATATACCTTATATTATAATCTTTAAACCTTAATATAATTATAACCTATGGTTATAATACCTTATAATTGCCGAACAGACCCTAGGGTCTGTTCTAATTTAATTCCTACCACCCAACTTTCTATATTTGTCAAATCTCCCCATTTTATAACATATAGTTTCCTAATGTCATTAAAACTATATATTATACATATATCTTAATAAAACCTCATATATAATTCCAGAAATTACCAAACTATACCAAAAGGTTATAAACATCATTCCTAACCTTATACTTTCAGTATTTAGGGTTTATACCCCATATGTTACACATATGTAACAATGATATAAAATATCATATATTATACTTATATAATTCATATTAACTCCAAATTTAACCAAATAAACTCCTAAAAATTCCTAATAACCCAAGGTCCGTTTTAAACCCCGTTTGGTACCCTTAAGTTTCGGAAATCACAATATCACCCCAATACTTATAAATCTTTTACAATTTAATAACTAACTTAATATAAGGTAGTATTTTAATTCCATAAACTTTCCAAACTTGGTCAAAGTCTCCTATATAGTCAACTTTGACTTCTAAATCACATTTGAGCCTAAACTCTCGGTAATTACTACATATACCCTATATTTTCTTATTTTTACAATTTTGACACAAAACTTTATAAAATGTTATAATTTTTATTTAAATTCATTTATGCCCACGGCATCATATATTCCTAGTAATTACCGTTTGACCCCAACTTTAATGCTATAAGCATAAATTAAATTAAATAAGCTTCTAAACTTAAATTAAAATGGCCTAATGACATGGCCTTATTACAACTTTTCTTTATAACATAAAATTACACATAAATAGCTTAAAAATTACTATAAACTCTCGGACTTACTCCAATTCTTCCAATATTACTAATTCTTCCACATAATGTCATAATTTGACCATTATGCTAATTAAATCACCTAAATGACTAGCTTAATTTATCTAAGTCATTTCTGGTCACACTTAGGTTAAAATTAACCATTTAAAATACTCCACTCTCGGCACATATATTATATGAGCTTAAAAATCATATAAACATAAGGTTAAGGTATTTATACCTTGATTTAGGTGCCTAAAGTCCTAAAACCCTCACGGCAGCTTGGAGGAAAAAATAACCCAGAACTTTAACATGTTTAATACACCAAAATAAGATATGGTTATACTCCAAGCATGAGCTAACCATAAGGAACAAATTAATGTAAGATTTAAGGCAAAAATTACCTTAAAATGAAAAGGCTGTCTCAAAGTGTTTTTGGCCTGAATACAGAACACCATAGGGTGTTAAAATCACCATAAAACATGGAATAGCTAGACAACAGCAAGGTGCTATGGTAATAGATTTTACCTTGGCAAAATGCCTTAAAGTATGAATTTTCTCCTTGTTTTCGGCCACTCTTGCTCCAAGAGGTTAACACACTGAACCAACATGATAATAGGAAGATTATGAGTGTATAAACTCATAGAAATCAAACCAAGAAAACCGGATGAAGAAAGGAATTCCTTGAGGTATGTTTTTACCTTGTAATGGAAATTTTGACCACCTTGGTCCCAAGGGTTGCTTCAGCCGAGAATAGCCTTTGATCAAGGTTTAAAATACTGAGATTGAGCCATGGAAAGTGATAGATCATTAGCTCCTTGTGTAGGTAATGAAGAGATGAAGAAAAAGAGCTAAAATATGACTTAAACCATTACCTTAGGTGGGAATGAGTTAGATTTCCCTTTATTACTCAAGAACACAGCTTGAGAGGTTCTGGAAGTGCTAGGTACTCGGCTGGAATGGGACAAGAGGAAAGAGAAAACAAGATTTTGTGTTTTAAGAATGAAAAGTAAGAAATTGAATAGTAATGTGATGATTCACTAAATTGGCAAGATATTTTGCCTAAGCTTAATGTGATGTACTCCTCCTTAAATTCTTCCGCCTCCATATAGATAAGGATGGTCAAGTCTTGGCCATTGACTAGGCTTGGTCAACATTACTTAAAAATGCACTATTTCGGTTACTATTCACAAATGAATGCTATATTTGTGATTTTTTTGAAACTCTTGGAATTAGACCTTCTAATGTGGTACATTATAGTACATTAGTATAGAAAGGTATAATCCAACGCCTAACACCACCCAAAACCCACTCAGAAAGTCAATTTTCTCAAAACCGTGCTTTAAGGAGTTTTAAAGCATAATTTGTGTTAGAACATGTTTTTGAGCTTGGTTTCCTTTGAGAATAGTTTTATAGTGTTCATTACTTAATTATAATACTTAGGAATCCACTTTGGATCCTAATTGAGGTCATACAATCTATATGGTGTCTTAAAGCACATTTTTGGCTTTACCGATCTTAAGGCATGTTTTTGCCTTGTTGAGATCTTAGATTGTTCCCCGATGGTATTAATATGATTATTAATCTTCTTATATCATTAATAGATCATTTAATTAAGTTTTTATGGTTAGGGGTATTTCAATCTACCCCCTTAAAAAGGCTTCGTCCCGAAGTCCTTATTCATTTTCAGCTCACCTAAGGAATCCAGTTCCACTAAGTAATCAAAACATTCCATCTCTAGGGAGTAACTCCCACTAGGTTCAGACCTAGTCTATATGTATCATAATTGATACAACATATTCCAAATAGTTGAAACTCATGGCAAAATCTCATTCATAACACAACACTAAACAAGGTGCACATCCAACTTACCAACAGACGTACTCGGCGGAACTATATATATTCAACCAGGTGCACTAAGGCACATACATACAATGTATCAAATATATAATCAACCAAACAAGCATGTATGACGCAGCATACCACCAAAACACACCACAAAAACAAAACCTAATGCTTAACATATGCGCAAGCCAAGTGGCATCACTACAAGAAAACATCACTATCACAGACGGAATATTCCGTATGTAAAAGCTGAATTTCCGTATGTAATGACAATCAGAGACGGAAAATTCCGTAGGAAAATTCCGTCTGTAATAAACGGGTCGGTAATACTATTCCGTCTGTGAAACAAACTCCGTCGGTGATAGTACGAACTTTTACAGACGGAATATTCCGTCTCAGAAAATAATCATCACCTACGGAATTTTCCGTCTCAGAAAATGGTTATCGCCAACGGACAGTTCCGTCTCAGAAAATAATTATCACCTACGGAACATTCCGTCTCAGATAATGGTTATCGCCAACGGACAGTTCCGTCTCAGAAAATAATTATCACCTACGGAACATTCCGTCTCAGATAATGATTATCACCTACGGAAATTCCGTCTCAGTTAAAGTCATTACCTACGAAATATTTCACCTCAGAATTACTTATCACCTACGAAAAATTCCGTCTCAGATAATCTTATTACCTACAAAATCTTTCATCTCATAAGTTACATCACCTACGAAATATTTTGTACCTAATAATTTTCACAAAAGAGACACATATAATCTGAAGAACTAATCCATTCATAGCTGAAAACAACTGTAACATTTTACAAAGTGCCACTAAAGTAGCTATTATCCTTAGTCACAACATTCCCAAAATATTCTTCATAACTAACTAGCAAATGTTCCAATAATAAGGAAACTATAAAATGTTTCTCATAAGAATTCGAATACTACAACACCCATGTCCTACCAAAAGTTCACAATATCCAACTTTACTGATGACTATGACACTCATTTTCACATTATCATCATAGAGAACACATATTCTTCTTCACTTGAGAGCTTCATGTCCCTTGAATTCAGCTACTTCAAATCTGCAAAAGAAAACACTACTTCAATAGAAGATAAAAACTACACATTACACAAGAAACAACTTCAACATGTTCTCCGAAAGACATGAGAAATAAACATCAGCACATAGATGACCAATTCGACATGTTCTCCAATCACATAGATGACTATTTAACATGTTCTCCAGTCACACGGTTGACCATATCCACTTTTAATCAAACAAAGTTTGAGTTTGTACAAGTTCAAGTAAAGCAGACAACTCTTTCCCTTTTACGAAGAAAGAAACATGTTCACAAGTCAAATAGATGACCCATTCACCATCCATAACCGAAAGACATGAGAAGTAAACACCAGCACATAGATGACCAATTCAACATGTTCTCCAACCACATAGATGACTAATTCAACATGTTCTCCAACCACACAGATGATCATATCCACTTTTAATCAAGCAAAGTTAGAGTTTGTACAAGTTCAAGTATAAAGTAGCCAACTCTTTCCCTTTAACGAAGAAAGCAACATGTTCTCCAGTCACATAGATGACCAATTCACCATCCATAACCGAAAGACATGAAATAAACACCAGCACATAGATGACCAATTCAACATGTTCTCCAATCACATAGATGACTAATTCAACATGTTCTACAGTCACACAGATGACCATATTCACTTTTAATCAAGCAAAGTTTGAGTTTATACAAGTTCAAGTATAAAGCAGCCAACTCTTTCCCTTTAACGAACAAAGTAACATGTTCTCCAGTCACATAGATGACCAGTTCACCATCCATAACCGAAAGACATGGGAAATAGGCTTGTTTAAATTATGTTCAAAGTATAAGATCCATACCTTAATTAGAAACATCATCAGAATCAAGCTCCTCATCTTTGTTATGTGAGATACCATTTGGAGCCCTTGAAGATCCACCACCAGATCCATTAGCATTAGTTGAAGCCGATGGAATATTAAAGTTTTTTTTTTGCGCACAGCAAACTTAATGTATATTCACATGGGCAAATTACAGAGGCCTGAAATAATGAAGGTCAAGAAAATACAACTTTCCATTCCAAAGAAACCAACCCACCAACAACAATGTTCTGCAACTCATTCTTATTATATTATATCCGCAACCACAAAACAAAAATCACAAAGCAAACGAAAGCACGACTCCCATATTTACAAAAACATGTATACTTTGACTATGAATCTCATTCAACTGAGGTCTTCACAACTCAATAATCATACTTTATCACAGCTCTTGTGGACGATTACCAGGGGAAGTGAGAGTTTTCTTCAATTTATCAGCAGCAGATTTTGCTGAATCTTCAATAGTTTGTTTGCTTTATAAAAGTTGGAATATAAAAGAAATTGAAGGAAAAAGATAGCAGCAGTAGTAGGTTTACACAAAAGGAAAGAGAGGCGAACTCCATCGTCTAAACCAAACAGACCGACAATGACAACGGACAGACAATGACAATCTAGTGTTACCACTTACACCAGCGATACATCGACAAAGTTCAAGAACTCTGGATTACTTTGAATCTAGTAGCCATAAAAGATAATCAAATATTACTATCAGCAACAACGTATCAGTAACAAAATTACAAGCAGCGCAGCAGCAAACTTAAACCAATAACAGCACCACCAGACCATCGGCACTACTTCCTAGCAACACGAAAGTCCAAAAAATTACAAACAGCGTAGTAGCAAACTTAAATCAACAGCAGCAAACTCTTTAGTGTTATATAAAATTGAATCATTACCTCACAATATTTCTAAATAAAGAAGAAGAGGAAGGAGAACAGTATTCGTCAAGCTCAATTCTCTGGTCGCTAACGAGCTCAAGCGCCCGAACTCTGTCAAGCTTCAAGTATCGTATGGTGGCCGCAAGCGAAAAATCAACATAGCAGGTGCTGCAGGGAAGGGAAGGGGTTGAGCAGCTGACCACATCAATCACACATTGATTAAAGTTATTCTTGTATCCCTATGTCATCCATATAACAATATGAAGTGTTAGATTGACATTTATGAATTATGTTGCTCCTTTTATAGTGCTAATAACAGACTCTGCTATTCAATTTGTGATAGACTTGTTGGTTTGTGACTTGGCTATTCAGTTTGTTATTTGTACTCATCTTCATCACCGCTATCACTAAAGTAATAGCTTCACCTACACCATTAAAAAAAACCAACAACCGTCAAATGGTTCCAATCCCATTTGCGGTGACTTGAACCAGAAAATTTTGTACAGAGAAAGGGACTGTTCCGGCAAAGATAATGAGAAGCAGTTTCAGATTATTCCACATGTTCTTCCTGGCACAGCTATATAAATCTAGGGTACTACCAGAAGCAGTTCCTTCACCCTTCTTCGGTCACCAGCAGAAGAAACTCTAGAAGAAAGATGATCACCCTTCTTCATAATCTAAATCAACTTTGCGTTAAATATTTTAATCCAGGGTAAGGATGAGATTGAGGTTCAGGAACCAGGAATTGTTCATAATCATCTCCAACATTCTTATATATGGAGGTAACTGTTCATAAATACGGTAGTATTAAGAAATTAAGTTGAGCAGATTGTTATGTTAGTCACTTAAAACACATTGTGTTGGGTGTTTATTCCTTCTAATTAAATTCAAACTTTAAAAAAGTGGTGAAGATGGTGGATTCTGGGCTGGTTTTAAAAAGATAGCAGAGAAATTGTATTTGACAAGTGATTAAAAGGATTGATACAATAGTAGCATAAAAAAACAATGAGAGAAAAGGTAGCTTCTTTTTAGTAAAAAAAATACTATGAAAAATGGTGGTGAAGACATCTCAGGCTGAACGCTGACATGATCTTCTATTAGCTATCAAAAACTGGCCACCAAAATTAAGAAATAATAACAGCAATTCATAAAACGTAGTAGCTTTGTTGAAATGAATCGCTAAAGTTACTGCATACCATCACAGACTCCAAAACGATGATTCCATGGAGATTCAGGTGAACATTAATCTTCACCTTTGCAATGCTTATTGAGAGCTTTCTTTAATGGAACTTTATAAAGTTAGCTTCAAGGCGATAAGTTTATTAAGTGCTTATTATAGAATGACAACCCTTTCAAAAATGGAACTTGTTATAGAGTTAGTTTTACAGCTACAGGTTTAATTAAGAGCTTGAGAAGCATACTTACTATATAAAAACTGTTGCAAGCTAGTTGCTTATCCAACTGTTAAATAGAAAGTTCAATCAACACTTTCTGATGCAAATTTATACATACTAAATATCTTTTTTTCATGGAGTTAGTTTCATAGCTATAGGTTTAAATAAGAGCTTCCGAAAGCATACTTACTATATAAAAAACTGTTGCAAGCTAGTTGCTTATCCAACTTATAAATAGAAAGTTCAATCAACATGTTCTGATGTAAATTCTACATACTAAGTATCTTCTTCTTTTTGATAGAGCGATGAACGATCACGTACAGACTAAAAAACATACAAAGCATAAACAAGTACACAATCAATGGTTCAAAAATACACACCAGAAATGCACCATTAACAAGCTTTATCCACATACCTATTCGAATTGTTATCAGCAAATTGATATTACTCATATTACTATGTTAATGGAATTCACCATATACCTATTCAAATAGTTATCAGCAAATTGATATATTACTCATATTACTATATTAATGGAATTCACCACTTACCTATTCGGATAGTTATCAGCAAATTGATACTACTCATATTACTTTATTCATGGAATTCACCACATACCTATTCGGACAGTTATCAGCAAACTGATATTATTCATATTACTATATTAAAGGAATTCACCAGCAAATTAATCATATTCGTGCTTGATGTACTAATCAAGTTCCGTGAGTGATAGTGCGATAAAAAAAACTGCTGCAAGCATCTTGCTTACCCAACTGATAAATAGACAAGTTCAATCTAGCAAATTTCTATCTTTATAGAAACTTTTAGAAGGCTCTTTCTTTGCTTCATTATATTACCAGTTTACAAACAAAAAAATATATTTTTCTGCACCAGGAAAAATGTTACTGATCGAATGAAACAGGATGATGCAACACAACATTGTAGAAAAGAAGAGGGAGAAAAGATGAATCGGGAGGATTGTGATAAATAAAAGAACAGTGGGATGAGATTAGAAGCCTGCGTACAACACTTTTTTTTGGGTTTGCAGTTAGGAAAGATGACAATAGATTGAGAAAAGAAACAGAGAGCTGAGAAAGAGGGAGAAGGGAAAGATTAAAAATCTAACAAATGTCTATCTAAATAATCATAAATTTGACGAAGAAATGTTATGTTTCATCAGTTCACGAAGCAAGTTTGTGTCAAAGCTACAATATTTTGGTCATCTAGGGTTTAACGTACATACCTGGCACAATTGAAAGTTATGGAAGAAGATGTTCTTGGCAACTCACTGGCAGCGGAAGAACTCGTGTGGTCCTCACCGGTGAAACCGTGCACGTCCCGCTTCTCTCCCTCTTTCGTTTCCTCGTTCTAGTGTCCCGGTGAAAATTTGCAAACTGTGGGAAGAAGATGTTCGTGGCGACTCACCGGCGACAGAAGAACTGGTGTGGCCGTCACCGGTGAAACTCCGCACGTCCCCCTTCCCGTCCTCTCTCTGGTTTCCCTCTTGTCGCGTTAGGGTTGCAAAAATGAGGTAGAGCCACAGAGAGTGATCTTGTCTCGTTAGGGTTGCAAAATTGAGTGTGAGTTAGAAATTGTTTGGTTAGCTAAGTTTGGAAATGAAAGAAGTATGGTTATTTCCTACAGATTATGTCGTAGGTAAAAATAGAATGACTTTTACCTACGGAATTCCGTAGGTGAAAGTATATTAGCTAGTGAATAATTTCCCTCCAACACTTTGTCATTTTCGCGCCTGCGGAACATTTTTACCTACGGAAATATTTCCGTCTGTAATATGTCCATATTCCGTTGGTAATAACGCTGTAAATGTCTATTTTACTCGAATACTACATCCGTCGGTAATACATATAAAATCCGTAGGTGAAAAAGTTTTTTACATACGGAAAAATTCCGTAGGTAATTTTCCGTCTGTAATACTACTGTTTTTTTGTAGTGCATCTACCCCCCTTAAAAAGGGTTTGACCACGAACCCGTACAAGTATCACAACCACTACTCGAAGAGTGCTAGATACTTCTCTCTCATTGAGTCTTCAAACTCCCATGTAGCCACCTCCACCTCATGGTTCGACCAGAGAACCTTGACCATGCTAACGGTCTTGTTCCTAGTCTGCCTCATCTTCGTATCGAGGATGCGGAGTGGTACTTTTTCATATCGTAGAGCGGGGTCCAACTCTAAAGTCTCAGGCTCTATAACGTGCGATGGATGGGGCACATACCTCTTCAACTATGCAACGTGAAAGATGTCGTGCACCCTCCCGAGCTCTGCTGGCAAATCCCGCCTGTAGGCTAACGGGCCCACTCGCTCCCTAATCGCATAAGGCCTAACATACTTCGGGCTCAGCTTGCCCTTCGGCCCAAACCGGAAGATCCCCTTCATGGGTAACACTCTAAGGAATACCATGTCGTCGGTAGTAAACTCAATGTCTCTCCTCCTGGTGTCTGCATATGATTTCTACCGGTTCTGGGCTGCCTTCATGTTCCTACGAATCTGTAGGACATCCTCCTTGATCTGCTCTAGGTACTCAGGTCCTAGAAGCGTAGTCCCGTTGGCCTCATCCCAGCATAAAGGAGCCCTACACGGTCTACCGTATAGTGCCTGGAATGGTGGCATCTGTATCGAGGAGTGGTAGCTATTGTTGTAGGCGAACTCTATCAGATGTAGACGCTCTAACCAACTCCCTTGAAAATCCAAGGCACATGCTCTCAGCATGTCCTCCAGTGTCTGGATGGTCCTCTCACTCTGACCATCGGTCTGTGGCTGGAATGCCGTACTGAGCTTCAGCTTCGTACCCAAGGCTTCCTGAACCTGACCCCAGAATCTGGAAAAAAATCGAGGGTCCCTGTCAGACACAATGGTCTTTGGCACACCATGGTGCCGGATCACCTCCTTCTGGAACAAGTCCACCAACTTTGGGACCTTCCAGGTATCCTTCATAGTGACAAACTTCGCCACCTTCATAAGACGATCTACAATGACCCAAATCGTGTTCAGTCATCCCTTAGTCGGTGGGAGACCGACAACGAAATCCATCGAGATATCCTCGAACTTCCAGCATGGAATAGGCATGGACTGCACTAATCCGCCGGGTCTCCTGTGCTCAAACTTAACATTCTGACAGGTCAAGCATCTAGTCACGTAGTCGGCTACGTCCTTCTTCATCCCGCTCCACCAGAAATGGACCTTCAAGTCCTTGTACATCTTCGAAGAACCGGGGTGGACGGATAAGGACGAGCAATGAGCCTCATGGAGTATCTTCTCCTTCAAATTAGGAGAAGACTCTGGAATACATAATCGGCCATTCAGTCAAATCATGCTGTCGTCGCTCTGTTCGAAGTCATATTTATGACTCTCGAAACAACCCTCTGTCATTCTTCTGCCTGATACTCTGCATATACTGATCGTTCTCCTGTGCAGCTCTTATCTCATCAACCAGACTGCTGCCCGCTAAAAGTGTAAACAACAAATGTGCTCTACGGCTCAGGGCATCGGCTACAATATTCGCCTTACCCTCCTTGTACCTCAGGTCTATGTCGTAGTCCTTCAAGAACTCGACCCATCTTCTTTGTCACATGTTCAGCTCCTTCTGAGTGAAGAGATGCTGTAAACTCTTGTGATCAGAGTAGATGGTGCCTGTCACACCATAAAGATAATGGCGCCAGATCTTTAAAGCGAAGACTACTGCGCCCAACTCAAGGTCGTGTGTGGGTAGTTCACCTCGTGCTTCTTCAGCTGTCGGGAAGCGTAGGAAACAACCTTCCCGTGCTGCATAAGCACACAACCTAGACCGGTTCCAGAGGCATCACAATATACCTCGAACCCATCGGTGCCCTCAGGGATAGTAAGGACGGGCGCCGATGTCAGGAGATCTTTCAGCGTCTGAAAGGACTGCTCGCACTCGGTAGAGCCATAAAAAACTGGGACTCCTTCTTCATGAGATTCGTCATTGGTTTGGCCACCTTGGAGAAGTCCTTCACGAGCCTTCGATAGTAACCGGCCAAACCCAGAAAGTTGTAGACGTCTGTTACCGACTTCGGCCTTGGCCAACTCTTCACTGCCTCAATCTTGGCAGGGTCTATAGATATCCCGCTCGCTGATATAATGTGTCCAAGGAATGACACGCTGTCCAACCAGAACTCACACTTTGAGAGTTTGGCATACAGCTGGTTCTCTCTCATGATACTCAAAACCTGCCTCAAATGTAACTCATGCTCCTCCTCGGTCTTAGAATAGACCAGGATATCATCGATGAAGACCACAACTGAACTATCAAGCTGCTCTCTGAAGAGACGGTTCATCAAGTCCATGAAGATAGCGATAGCTGGCGCATTCGACAACCCGAATGGATAACGGTGAACTAGTAGTGCCTATACCGAGATCTGAAAGCTGTCTTCTCCACATCACCCTCTGCAATCCTGATTTGATGGTAGCTAGATCTGAGATCTATCTTCGAGAACAAAGTGGCTCCTCTCAGCTGGTCAAACTAGTCATCGATCCGTGGTAACGGGTACTTATTCTTGACCGTGACCGCATTAAGCTCGCGGTAGTCGGTGCAGAGTCACATACTGCCGTCCTTCTTCTTGACGAACAGTACTGGAGCACCCCAAGGAGAAACACTAGGTCGTATGAATCCCTTGTCGAGGAGGTCCTCCAGTTGTAGCTTCAGCTCTCTCATCTCAGTCGGCGCCATACGGTAGGGCGCCTTAGCAATAGGGCCCGTACCTGGCAACAAGTCGACGACAAACTAAACCTTGCGCACAGGCGGCATGCCTGGCAGCTCATCAGGAAACAAGTCGGGGAAGTCTACCACGACTGGAATGTCTTGAGTCCATCTCATCGCTCTGTCTCATGTCCTGAACATAACAGAGGAAGGCCTGTCGGCCCTTCCTAACGTCCTTCATCAGGGATAGCGCTGACACGATCTTGACAGTCGGCTCTCTCTTCACACTACGGTATGACACTGTCTTGCCGCTCGGCCCTTCAGCAGTAGTCAATGCTCTGCATAATGTAAGCGGTCCTTATGCTTCTACAGCCAGTCCATACCCACTATAATGTCGAAGCCCAAGTTCTTGAACTCGATCAGGTCGATGGGGAGGTCTCAGTCATAATGCTGATCTCTAGTCCCGTGTACTGTCTGGTGCAACCAACTCTCTCCTTCGAAGGAAGAGTGACTGAAAATTCAGAGAGAGCTGTTCAGGGGCTGCCCTCAGCTTCTGCGTGAATGCCGAGGAGATAAATGAATGCGAAGCCCCGGAGTTGAACAATATGGAAGCACTAACACCATCGACAGGAAAGGTACCTGAGATTACTTCTCATATTAGCATCGAGTCACAATAAATCACTTATTTATTGTCGGTTGTTAATGTCATACATGTGATGACATTACCGGACTCCTTGGCTTGCGCCATATCTAAGATGCATAAGGTACCCTCCATTTCATTTTCATGGCCTGGAGTTATGAATTAACGGTATTAGCAAACGGAACACATATACTTGGAGGTACATAAACTCTTATTTCATTTATCCAATTGGTATTACAACAAGGTTGATGAGTGTCTAAATGAGCATGTTTAGGGGAGTATTTCATATGTTTTATTAACACTTTTCATGCTCATTTCTCAACTCTGGCTTGTTTTCCTCTAGTTTTGTGTTTCATTGGTGTCTTACACATTTATTGTTTAAACAGGAGGAATAACATAGATAGGAGTAAAGTAGATGAAGAGAGGAACGCGTGGGCGCAAACGGATCCAAAATCGGAGCTGAAACGAAGAAGATACAGCATTTCGAAGTTAGCCTACTAGAATCGACCGACCCATAGGTCTGGGTCAGTCGGACTTTTAAAAGAACACGATTTTTGTCCCCGGCTACTGGAATCGACCGACCCATAGTCTGGGTCGGTCCCTGGGTCGGTCGGACTTAAAAAAACGCGTTTTCGGCACCGAAATTGCTCCTGGACGCGACCGACCCACGGGACCGACCCAGGGGGGTCGGTCGGGTCGAAAATTTGCCCAGATCTACGTTTTAAAAGGGGAATTTTGGGAAAAACTTCCCCATTCTTCATTCAGTCAAGTTCCACCCCAAAAACAGAGAGGAAGGGCGATTCCAAGGAGAAAAGAAGAGGAGAAGAGAAGAAGAAGAAGAGAAGAGAAGAAAAGCTCATCTCCCTCCAAGCTCCATTAACGGCTTCTTCTATCCCTCTCTCTTTAATTTTCTCTCTTATGTTTGAGTAGAATCATTTGTAGCTAGGGATTGGGGATTTGTCCCAAAATCCTTAAACTCCATTATAGATTCTTGAACTCATTTATGGTTTTATTTTAGTTCTTGTTCTTAATACTGATAATAATTGTGTGTTTGTGGCTCTTGAACTAGTCACCCATGATTTCGGGATTTGTTAAGGGTTTTGCCCAATTTGTTATCTATGTGTTAAACTGGTTGGTTTGGCCTACCGATTAGTTGTGCATTATTGTGGATTTATGTCAACATGTGATTCTGAGATAGAAATCTAGACCGTGAGGACTAAATCATTGTATTCTAATATTGATGATTTCGAGATTAGACTACACTGCAACTTAAGGGGAATTTGTGCTTAATGCTATCAATTGACTAGGTACTTGGAAGAAAAGCCAGGTTCCAACTCCGTTGGTTAGGATTAGTAGACCTTGATTAGGCTATTAGCTAATTTAGCGTTCCCGTTGTTTAGCCATGAGTTCGAGAGTTGACCATTGGTAGTGAAGGGAAGATGGGTGCAAATATCCATCTCGAGCTACACCTATCCTAGATTAGTTAGTCTAGTTTTATTGCTTTCCTTTATTTTCCATTTATCAACTAAAATCCCAAAAACCCCAGTTTACATTTATGCACTTTTGTATATATCTTCCTGCACATTTACTAAGCTTATAATTAGCTAGATAGTTACGAAGTCTCTGTGGATACGACCTTGTTGAGCTACAACGACTGGGTTCACTGCCCATAGTAGCAAGATAGTTTAACCGCTATTTTGCACAACAAAGGTTACACACTTAGCTACCAAAATACATCAGTACTGTCTAAAAATTAAATTTAAATGGCCGGGTCGGATGTGGGTCTCATTCACTAGAGCTGGTGGGACGGTATTGAGCTTAATGCTCTTAATCCCATGGTATACTAGCCTTGATTCTCCACCAAATACCAACACATCTCTAGACTTGGGGACGATCTTGCTTGCTAGATCCATCTTCTTCTGGTCTCCATAGATGAACTCGGCATCATCGCCAATGGAGAACGACACAACTGGTATTCCCTTGGTGATGGACTCAGTCGTCTCATCACGGTCTTGGTGCATCCCAAGCCTTCTCCCTGCTCGTAGTAGTTGATGATGCAAACATCGGGTGTCATGTTGGGTAAAGGGTAAGTCTCACAGTGTTGAGCAATATTCATTGCTTTCGTACCAAGGTTAGAAAACTCTCAGGTATCCTAGGTATTGATACGCCATCTACCATCCTCACCTCTCGGTAAACTCTAGCTTGCGGATCCCAATCCTTCCCTAAGCACATCATGTGCAGTTTCATCTTAGAACCACTACTAAATACAGGGGTATAAAATCCTCCCAAACCCTTACCCAAAGCTCTACACTCATCTACTATGGTGATTTGTTCATCTAAGGCTAGGAACTCTCTGAGAAGTATCATGCCCGGTCTGACCACATGACACAACTCTCCAGGGTACTCCCGTCTTTCTTCCACGGGTCTAGGTGATCTCGGTCTTGTGAGTGTGGGATAGTAGATATCGAAGTCTCCTAAGAGATAAAAGGTTTCCTAGGTAAGTCGTTTGTCTAAAGCGGTAATTAAAACACGCATTCATGCTAAGGTAAAGCGTTTAACACTTAGTCATGCTCTCATACAATGGTTTAAGATTTCAAAAGCTAACCTTCACCGCGCTGGGTACTAGTACCAGCGCCCGAAGCTCCCGCTACATTCAGCGTGCGGTTGCCCGGTAGGTTCATCTTCAGGGTTGCTGCTGCCCCTTCTGGGCTGTGGGCGCCTGCCCCTTCTGGCCACCTTGAGCTCCAGCTCCTCCAGCTGATGTGCTCTGAGTCCCCTTCGACGGGCGGCACGCTCGGCTCTCCGGATTCACGAAGCACTCGAACGACCTATGGCCCTTCTTCCCACAGTGGTGGCAGTCCACGGCTTGCCCAGCGCAGTCAACACCCGGGTGGTCTTTACCACAGCGCTTGCAATGAAAGTGGCGTTGGGGTATAGAACCTATTATCACACAACAATCGGATTAATACAAGGACGGTAATGGACAGTGTAATTCACAACTCATTCATGAGGTTAGATCGTTTACCCTTAGGGGTGCAGATCTGAGAGGTGGACATCATAAGTAGGCCCGGTCAGCATCGGAACCGTCTTCTTGCCCTTCTGGCTGGCCTGCTCCTTCTTCTTCTCCTTCCAAGAGAACTTTCTCTCCTGTTATCGTCAAAGAGTTAGAAATCAAGTATAAAAGCAGGCAAGTAAGTAAAGTAATTTAATAACTTAAAAGCGGTTCTTACTTCCCGCCCTTGCTGCCTCCGCCTCCAGCCACAACCTCAGCCTCCTTCTCGGGGGCCTTACGCTTCTGCCCCTGGTTGTTATCCCGGCTGTTCACCAACAGCTCAGTCCGAGAAGCAGCATCATAGCACTCCTATAATGCATCAATGAGTTCCCCGAAACTTGTAATAAATCAAACTGAGTTACAATATATAAACTGTTAACTAATTTATCTGGACCGTAGGGTATAAAGCAGCACCCATGGCGGCCTTGATAGCATAACGCAGCCCACCTCTAAACTTCTCCACCTTCACGGTGTCAGAATAGACAACTCCTGGGACAAAGTCCAACAGCCCGATGAACGAAGAGTAGTACTGATCCACTTTCAGACTACCCTGCCTCAGCGCCTTGAACTCCTCCCTCTTCCTCTGCTTCAAGTGAGCAGGATAATACTTCTCCCTCAACAACTCCACGTAACCCGCCCACCCGAACCCTCTATAGCAGTATAATGTGCCTTCACGGACCTCCACCAAGTACTGGCGGCGTCCCTCAGATGAAAGGCTGCTATACCGACCTGGTGCTCAGCAGGCACATGAATGGAGTCGAAAGCCATCTCATGCTCAATAATATACCTCTCCAAGACGGTGGGGTCAGCTACTCCGTCATAAGTCGGAACTCGTGTGTCGGCGACGCTCTTCAGCCAGTTTGGCTCTCTCGGTGCAGGGGGTGGGACTATAGGTGGAGCTCCAATCTGGATGCCTCCCATCTGGGCCAGCTGTGCAAAGACGGCAGCTACCGTCTCAGCAACGCCCACGGGCTGGTCTCAGGAGGACCTCCTCCAGACCCACCACCTCTACCTCTGCCTCTGCCTGCCGGACGACCTCTAGTAGACATCTGAAAGATTCAGAATTAAGTCAACACTTGGTAAGAATACCGTACTTCTCTCATTCATAAGTTCACATAGCCCTAACAGGCGTTAAACACACTTGTTCCCAACAATCTCCTAATCCTTCTTGTTTCCAACTTCCTCAATGGTACTCGTATTAAATAACCTAGGCTCACGAAACCTAAACTACTGGCTGCGTTCGGGTGGGTATAAATGTGGTAGTTTTGTGGCTGTTTTGGTCTGGTTGTTTTGTGGTAGTTTTGTTGTTGTTTGTGGTAGTTTTATTGGTTGTTTTGTGCTGGTTGTTTGTGGCTGTTTTGAAAAATAGTGTTCGGCAGGCGGCGGTTTCGTCTGGCTGTTTTGAATAAGTTAGTTTTGTGCAGTGCGTTTACCGTTTTTGGTGTTACAATTAAAATTTTTATATTACATTTTAAAACAATTTTTTGTTAATAAAGTTAAAATATATGTAGATATTCAATTATATACTTTAATTATTTTTATTTTATATTAACATTTTAGTGACAATTAATTTATAATATGTATACATATTAATTTATCAATAATAAAGAAATAAACCATTGTGTTTAGAGCAAATATATTAGATGTTACATATAAAAATAAAATTTTATGGATTATATATTAGTATTTAATATAACATTTCAAATGTATTAATACTTAAGATTATTTGAATTTTAATGGAATAAATAATATCATTGAATTGAAAAAAATGATTTTTCTATAAAATAAAATAATTGACTGTAACCGAATATATTTATATACGTACAACTATCACTTATTATTATATATTATTAATTGTTGATAAAATATTTATTTTAAACATATATTTGTAGTTAAAACAATATATTCTATTCAATTAAATATTACTTAATGAAATTCAAAAAAATAAATTTAAATTTAATACTGGCTATGCCGAGAAATAAAAAATAACATATATTAGCATATAAAATCATTTTTAAATATAATTATAAGTATTGAAAATTTAAATTAATTTATTAAAATTAATTAATATTATTAAAATATTCTCGCCCCCTTAATTACAGTTTTCTGGCTCCGCCTCTGTTTACGGTATTCATTCTATTTGCAGCATAAATTGTTGGTTGTTTTGTGATTGTTTTGAAAATGGTAGTTTGGTGACACATTATGCCATATTTAGATCATCACCGAACACAACCACTATCTCTTGTAATCAGAGCGGTACCCCGCTCTGATACCATTTTTGTAACACGCCTACTAATTCGGCTCCTAATTGTCGTATGAACGTCGTACTTAATAATTAAATCGCAGCGTAAGGTAAATAACAGACTGTCGTTCTATGGTGTCACCGTCATCGCTCGCCCATACAAGTGATAACGCGTTACATGATAATCAACATACGAAACATATTCCCGCAGTGACCACAAGAGATAAATAGTAGTGCTTAAATAAAACTAAAATATATACAACATAAGTCCGTCTTACATAAATCCGTACACGTGAGCGTCTAACCAATATACACCTTGGTTCACAAAACCCGAGTCCAAAATATCTACTGTCTCAGTCCGTACCCAGTCTAACTAAAAGTCGCTAAAACCGTCGCCGCATCGACAACCAGCTAGTCTTCTGAAAATAAACATGGTTGTGGTATGGAATCAACCCCTGCTAAGTATATCACATGCCCCGCCATGCCTCCTTAAACCCCTCATTAATTGGTCAAGAGCATGAGATTCGTTACATGCAATACCGTTTTAATATTTAAACTGTAAAACAATAAACAGTAATAACCATACAATAAACACAACCATTAACACACATAATATAATCCATATAGCATAACTGATGAACAACAAGGCGAAACAACGAGAATAATAAACGAGAATTAATTCCCGTCCTTGGCATAAAAGTCCAATATTGTTCACCAATATATGAGCTTATAAGCTGTCATAATTGTTCAGTTATACCTAGTGACAACATCTTGTTAAAACAACGTGTCTCTAAAATACCCATAAATTATGGCGGGTCACCCACGATAGTAGCCACTTAGCGGTAGAGTCTCCGACCAACGAACCGTTCTAGTTCGTGGGAAATTTCTTGATACTTGCGGACCCGTACGCGGACATCCTAGTATCGTTTTTGTGATCACAGCGTGCACCAAGAGCCACATCCTCTTGGCTTTGTTACATCTATTCCATCGCATCGTATTACCAATTTTTCTAACACAGCAGACTAAGGTCGTTAGTCCAATCCGGAGTATGTAAACTCGGGATCCAGTGTTAGATACGAGAGCGGCGTTAGAAAAGGCCAATGCTCCGTATTAAAGTCTCGGATAATGTATATATCTTATAACCCTAGTGCTACAACGTTTTTCTGACGTTCCTTATATTACATATAAGATAGCACCATAGTTGCTAGTTCGTTTTATATATAGGTCCAATATATGAACCGATATTGTTATCGCAAAAACAGTAAATAATAACCAGCTTAAATATACAGTTCATGCATATTTATTCACACATTCAGACAAACAATCTTATCACAGATTTCACAGAAGTCTGAACTGAGGAAGCCCTCAGAGACAATCAGAGACACGTAACAACATACCGTTCACCCTGATTATAAAACCGTGGAGTATGAATCAGCTAGATCTGATGCTCCTCCTGACGTCTCTAATAGTCTAATAATACATAACGCTATAGATTAGCATCCCGTATAACAACATTACTCTACGGTACCCCATACCGTCACTAATCCCTCCCGGTTCATTCCCCGTTATTACTAACAACGTTTGTCGGGTTTGTTGTTTAACTCAGGATTAGGAAAAACACTATATTACATGCGTGGTTACGTCTCGTATATTAATATACTTAACGTTAAACTTATGTTAGCGCATGTAGTTTAATATACACTTGTATATTATATAGTTTGTCACTATATTGCATGTATAATTCTTAATCATTATATTACATCTAGCCTTAGTATTTATTTTCCTAAGGTTAGTTTTTCCAAGTTTAATGTAGTATAATTCATATTTAAAAATACTTTGAATTATATAACTCCTTATTATTTCATGTACAACATAACATTAGAATTTCCTTATCTAATGTTTATAATTCTTTCCTTCTTACCTTATATCATTTTAATTATGATAGTATATGGTTATTGAACCATGTTGTATTTTTCACTCCATAAAATATATTTATTTATATATATATGTATTATGGGACCATTTATTATATGGTAAGTCTTATAATATATTCATTCTCTTTTAATGAATATTTCTTATATTATAAATGTTACAACCTTTATAACATTAACCCATATTATAAATTCTTATTCTAAAATACCCATTATTACCGAACAGCACTTGTGTTCTTTAATATTTACAAAATCCACCACATTATTTATATAATGTTACTGTAACACCCCAACCGCTAATCCTATGCTTACCGTCCAATCATCCCATAATCCAGAGTTACTCGCAGCGGAAACACTACTTACTACGGCGGGTGATACAACGCCGCTAACCGCCCATACGGCTAGCTAGGCTTACCTTACTTACAGTCACGGTCTGATGATCATAGTATACCGAGCTACTATATTACTTACCAAAATACCATACACCAAATACTTACATCAATGGATCACCGAGTATTTAAATGTATTCAATTACATCCCAAATCAAACTTCCCAAAAGAATGAGTTTCTACCGGCTACTCATCTATACCAATTCATCATCCTCTCTATACCCAAAAAGGTGTACCCCATGGTACACCGGCTAATCAAAAGCTATAGCCATGTACTACTCAGTACACCATCATAATTCATTGTTTACAATCCAAAAAGAAGATAAAAAAAAATAAAACTAAGTCTTCACATCTTCATCCTTCGCGAGTACCTGCGTGTAGTAAAAATGGTGCCCCAAGGGGCTCAGCAAACGCTGCGTATAAACTCCGCATATACCGCGTGCTAGCTAGGGCACGCCGACTATTTGGCGTCCACTAAACATGCGATTCATTAATTTCATACATACATGCTTTACATACATCATACAATCATGCTCACTACATTACACATTCCAAGGCAACAATACAATAGCACGCATCTTACTTACCTTCACAAGGTTAGTCAAATTATGCATCCGGGTTAATCGGAATGCTTTTACTCTTTTACTCATTACTTACTTTCTCTTAATTACACTTACTTACTTTCATTTACTTTACTTACTCATTCTTACTTACTTATACTCAAGTTAAGTCGTCGGGACCTCCGGCCCTGGGGACTACGCCGTCCCACCTCCGGGATTTACTTGACTCACCAATCCGGGATGCTACCCACTTAAGGGATTTGGGCCGCGGACCAGTTTAAGAGTCAGGAATTGGAGCCAACCTCTCGTGACTCCGCATCCTCACGCGTGGCCGAAACTATATCGGACTTCTACTCATTCCAATTTAAATACCAATTTAAGTTAGATGGTTAGCTTGTTAGGAATAAGTTAGAAGTCCAAACACAATAATAAACGGTCACATTACAGTATATCATACATACACACATTCATTATCATCCACACCTTTCATGAATTATACAAACTGAGGTTTAAGAAAATATTCACAACATACAACACTACATATTCACGAGTATGCATATTAACTCCGATTCGTGCATTTATCTTATTTGGTGATCAATTAGCACACAACACACAAATCAGAGTAACCAAGATAGCATACGGGGCATGAGGAATCCATACCGTTCACCGTCGTACGTGTTTCCAAACGTCCTCCCGGGTGTCACAATCCAAGTCTTAACATATACATACAATTGGGTGGTTAATTACCCTTACTTAACCTTACTAACTAATTTACTAACATTCCTTGGTCTATACTTACTATTTCATTATTGTTCAAATACATATACTTATGTTACTTACTAAAATTATTTTATAAACTTGTTTATGGCCTTAATGACCTTTAAACATCATTAATTATGTCTTAATCGTCTTATAATATCATTACCCATCCTTACCTAAGCTTTAAAATCTGTACAACCCGGACCCCCACTTGGAAAAACTCTCGGGTAAGATTTGGGACTGGTCCGGGTTTGTGTCCTACTTTACAAACCCGGACCACAAGGTTTTAGAACTCTCGGGTAAGATTTGAGCATGGTCCGGGTTTGTGTGCTAGTTTACAAACCCGGACCACATGTTTGTAGAACTTACGGGTGTGATTTAGGGGTGGTCCGGGTTAGTGTCCTGGTTGTAAACCGGACCATCCCTTGTAAAAACTTTCTGTCTTGTTCATGCTAGTCCGGGTTTGTGCGCTGGTTTGCAAACCCGGACTAGTTACAGTATTGTGATTTATATAGGTTTTTCAACTTGTTTCAATTCCAAACTTCTACCAATCTCTTCCCTAATATATCTACATATAATCTAGCCTATTTTAACTTTGTTTAAGCATTTTAAACTAGCCTAAACCAACGCTATAAAAATCTGTTACATAATCACCCTTACTGTAATTTTCTTCCTCTGTTACATTTCTACTTCTTCAAATAATGCTACAGACCTTCCTATTCTTCTTCCCACTAACTCGATGACTCTCAAACTATCCTAACTTAGTTTGACACTCACGTTTTACCATTTACAACTCCACTCAATTACATTTCTTTTCCTGTTACAAACAAAGTGAACAATCTCATTTTTCCTTCTCTGTAATTCTCTTCTGTTTCTTTCTTTTCTAACATCAACCAAGACTCTACATTCCTAAACAAATTTTGACAGAGGTCCCTACATTACTAAGTGTTCTCACCACATAATTTTGCACACTCACTATATTCACAACCTCTTTAACATATACATTATTCTCACATATATTTCTAATACCTCCTGCACACTCAACATTTACACTTAGCATATTTTTCTTGTTTTCAAAAACTTCAAACTACAACTACCATTCACATTAGTGTACCCATTCTTTTCCCACGGTTACAATAGTTTAGTTCATTGCTAAAACAATATACCTACACATACACAAACATACGAATTATACAGAGGCTTCTCATTACTTTGGTTTCCTTGTTTCTTTTCCTTTCTCCTCCTTCTCCTTTCTTGCTCCTCTTCCCTTCTTTGTTTTTTGTTTTATTTCAACCAAACTACACCATGTAACAAGGCACACACTTACACACCAAACTAATATATTCCTACGTAGGTTTCAAACCCCAACTTATGAGAACTTATTTAAACACTTAGGAACTCTTACCTTGAGCTTCTAATGTTGTTTTGGGTAAACAAATGATAGGCTTCAGCTCTCAAGAAGGAACACCACCGGCTGGGTGAGGAAACACAATGGTGTTCACGTGAGTTTGGTTTTTTTTGCAAGGAAAATGGAAAAGAGTGAAGCTTTGGTATTTTTCTTACCTTAGAACTTGAAGGAGATGATAGGTCTTCTAATGGTGCTCTTGAAGCTCTCAACCGATAATACCCTCAAAATTAAAGTTGGTGGTTTTAGATTTTTGAAAGGTGGAGAATGATCTCCTTGACGATACGAATTCAACGGTATGGTTTTTGTAGCATTTGGTGGTGGTGATGAGGTTTCAAAGATTGGATGCAAGTGAGCTGCTGTGTGGGTTTTTCTCAAATCGCCATAGAAGAACAGAGAGGAAGAAGAGAAGCAGTACGTGGGTTTTGTGAGAGAGGAGAGAGAGAGAGTTACTTTTTGCCCTTTTTAATTTTGTTTGTCTTTTGCATATAAGGAAGGAGTTAAGAGAGGGGTGTGAGAGAGCTAGTAAATCGGCCCATACTACACACACACACACTGACTTACATTTTTATTTTCAAAGTGGACACACTAACTTATTTTAATTACACTCTCACCCCACAATTTCCCGTTTTTGACAGTTTTTTACTATTTTCTAGTTTTATTGATTTTATTGGTCCAAGACCTTCACTAATATTTATTAATGACTATTTAGCTGACTAAAATTGTTACGAGTCTATTTGACCCGCTTAAAGTCACGTTTCCCCGGTTACCTCGAAAAACGCGCTTTAATGTTCGTTATTGTTTTAATCTATTTTAAGGATCCGTTTTCTTCGGGATTTGTTCCCTATATTAATTTAGGCTTAATTAAGCTTCTAAATTATTTATTAGCCTAATTAATCACTATTTTAATTACGGGGTATTTCAGTTACATTATAGTTATATAACATATATTATGACATTTATGTCATTAAAACAATTATAACCTATAGTTATAAAATGTTACAAAATGCCAAACAACCCATATTGTTGTCGGTTTTTATTTAATTATCCCATACTTCCAGAATTTACAAAACAACCCCAAATTATATTCATTGTTACACTTATAATATATACCTTATATTATAATCTTTAAACCTTAATATAATTATAACCTATGGTATAATACCTTATAATTGCCGAACAGACCCTAGGGTCTATTCTAATTTAATTCCTACCACCCAACTTTCTATATTTGCAAATCTCCCCTCTTTATAACATATAGTTTCCTAATGTCATTAAAACTATATATTATACATATATCTTAATAAAACCTCATATATAATTCCAAAAATTACCAAACTATACCAAAAGGTTATAAACATCATTCCTAACCTTATACTTTCAATATTTATGGTTTATACCCCATATGTTACCCATATATACAATGATATAAAATATCATATATTATACTTATATAATTCATATTAACTCCAAATTTAACCAAATAAACTCCTAAAAATTCCTAATAACCCAAGGTCTGTTCTAAACCCCGTTTGGTACCCTTAAGTTTCAGAAATCACAATATCACCCCAATACTTATAAATATTTACAATTTAATAACTAACTTAATATAAGGTAGTATTTTAATTCCATAAACTTTCCAAACTTGGTCAAAGTCTTGTATATAGTCCACGTTGACTTCTAAATCCCATTTGAGCCCAAAACTCTTGGTAATTACTACATATACCCCATATTTTCTTATTTTTACAATTTTGACACAAACTTTATAAAATGTTATAATTTTTTTTTAAATTCATTTAAAACCCTTAATTCCTTTTATTTATGCCCACGGCTTCATATATTCCTAGTAATTACTGTTTGACCTCAACTTTAATGCTATGAGCATAAATTAAATTAAATAAGCTTTTAAACTTAAATTAAAATGGCCTAATGACATGGACTTATTACAACTTTGCTTTATAACATAAAATTACACATAAATTGCTTAAAAATTACTATAAACTCTCGGCCTTACTCCAATTCTTCCACATAATGTCATAATTTGACCATTATGTTAATTAAATCACCTAAATGACTAGCTTAATTTATCTAAGTCATTTATGGTCACACTTAGGTTAAAATTAACCATTTAAAATACTCCACTCTTGGCACATATATTATATGAGCTTTAAAATCATACAAACATAAGGTTAAGGTATTTATCCTTGATTTAGGTGCCTAAAGTCAAAAAAACCCTCACTGCAGCTTGGAGGAAAAATCAACCCAGCACTTTAGCATGTATAATACACCAAAATAAGATATGGTTATACTCCCAGCACGAGCTAACCGTAAGGAACAAATTAATGTAAGATTTAAGGCAAAAATTACCTTAAAATGGAAAGGCTGTCTCAAAGTGTTTTCGGCCTGAATATAGAACACCATAGGGTGTTAAAATCACCATAAAACATGGGGAACAGCTAGACAACAGCAAGGTGCTATGGTAATAGATTGTACCTTGGCAAAATGCCTTAAAGTATGAATTTCTCCTTGTTTTCGGCCACTCTTGCTCCAAGGGGTTAACACACTGAACCAACATGATAATAGGAAGTTTATGAGTGTATAAACTCATAGAAATCAAACCAAGAAAACCGGATGAAGAAAGGAATTTCTTAAGGTATGTTTTTACCTTATAATGGAAATTTTGACCACCTTGGTCCCAAGGGTTGCTTCAGCCGAGAATAGCCTTTGATCAAGGTTTAAAATACTGATATTGAGCCATGGAAAGTGATAGATCATTAGCTCCTTGTGTAGGTAATGAAGAGATGAAGAAAAAGAGCTAAATATGACTTAAACCATTACCTTAGGTGGGAATGAGTAGATTTCCCTTATTACACAAGAACACAGCTTGAGAGGGTCTGTTAGTGCTAGGTACTCGGCTGGAATGGGACAAAAGGAAATAGAAAGCAAGAGTGTTTTAAGGAATGAAAAGTATGAAATGGAATAGTAAAGTGATGATTCACTAAATTGGCAAGATATTTTGCCTAAGCTTAATGTGTTGTCCTCCTCCTTAAATGCTGCCGCCTCCATATTGATAAGGATGGTCAAGTCTTGGCCATTGACTAGGCTTGGTCAACATTACTTAAAAAAACCACTATTTCAGTTACTATTCACAAATGAATGCCATATTTGTGATTTTTTGAAAATCTTGGAATTAGACCTTTTTAATGCGGTACATTATAGTACATTAGTATATCAAGGTATAATCCAACGCCTAACACCACCCAAACCCACTCAGAAAGTCAATTTCTCAAAAACGTGTTTTAAGGAGTTTTAAAGCATAATTTGTGTTAGAACATGTTTTGAGCTTGGTTCCTTTGAGAATAGTTTTATAGTGTCATTACTTAATTATAATACTTAGGAATCCACTTTGGATCATAATTGAGGTCATACAATCTCTATGGTGTCTTAAAGCACATTTTGGCTTTACCGATCTTAAGGCATGTTTTTGCCTTGTTGAGATCTTAGATTGTTCCCCAATGGTATTAAGATTTTATTAATCTTCTTATATTATTAATAGATCATTTAATTAAGTTTTTAAGGTTAAGGGTATTTCACTACTACTCAGTACAAAGAAGATCAGTTGGGGTACTACTATCTTAATCAGAACTAACAAGCAATCACAAACAGGCCAGACGAGATCCTCCTGAACCAGGCCGAGCCGCTAGAAGATATTCCAGTGGCGACTGACTCCAAGGAGTGAAGATTGATTCGAGCCAAATACTTTTGAAGTTGTGGTTATGATGAAGAGATGAAGAAACTTATCTAAAGCTGTTATCGACAATGAGTTAGAGCAAATGTTTGAGAGTTTCAATTCTCTTCCATCTCCAACCCCAACTATAGACCTCTCTAACTATAATATATATGAAATATATAAAATTTATGGTCACCTCAATAGCACAGAAATTTGATGAATATCTAGCCAGTTATCTCTACATCATTAATTTGATTGTCGTTATTTCCATGCTGAGGAACCGGCCATGACAACGATATATTCCTTCTTTCATGTTTCCGTTCTGAAAACCTATCCCTAAAACATTGTTATTTAGTCATGCAATCACATGTAGATTCCAAGAAGTTAGGTGGTCCGCAGCCAGTAGACGGGTGGCATGGCCATAGCCACCCAGCGGCACAGCAAGGCTAGCCACCTAGCAGTTACAACCATGCTAGCTGCCTAGCGGCTGCGCTGGCCCCTGCCTACGGGTGATTATGCTTTTGTAGCTTCTTGTCTTCTATCTATTGTCTTGAAATATGATCTCTTTTTAAGTTTTAAAAATACTTCTATATCATTCTACTTTCAAAATGATGGTAAAGATTTTCAAGATGAAATTGAAGCACATTTACAAGATCACAGACGATCCTAAATCCTGGACTATAAACCTTTGATGGTTCAGCGTTCCTAGTGTATATTTGGGATCTAGGGTATCTTTTTGTTCATTTCACTCGTATAATATTTTAATTATCTCGGCAGGTCTTAGGGTTTGTGGTTTATGGTTTATGGGTCCTATAATATGAATCCTAAAATAAATCTATCACGATTCAATTTTTCTAGGGTGATTTTTTTAGGGTGTGTTATTTTTTCTTTATTTCTTTTATATTTTACAATGTCCTCACTGATTTGACAGATTTTTAGGGTTTGTAGTTTAAGGTTAGGGTTGTTAGACCCTCAATCCTATGCTACAACCCTAAAATAAACCTTTGATCATTTATGTCATATGGTGGTTTTTGAGGGTGAGGCTTAGGGTAACCTTTTTTTATTCATTATGTACTTCATAACTTTGCCACTGATTTGGCATATTTCTAGCGTTTAAGGTGACCTAAACCCTAGACTACAAATTCTATAATAAATATTTGACAGTTTCACTTTCATAGGGTATGCTAAGGGCTTAGGGTATCTTTTTTTTATTCATTTACACCTTGTAACGTTTCAATTATCTTAGAAACTTTAGGTTCAAGTTTAGGGTACATACCTTAAAATAAAACTTTTGACAGTTTAACTTTTCTAAGGTATATGTTGTAGTTTAGGTTATTTTTTTATTGTTTTACACCTTGTAATTTTTTACAGTTTAATTTTTCTAGGGTATGTTTGTGGTTAGGGTATGTATTTATTGTTTGTTTTACACCTTGTAACTTTTGACGGTTTAACTTGTCTAGGGTAGTTTGTGGTTTAAGGTATCTTTACAATATCACAATTTATTTGACATATTTCTTAGGCAGCATTTGGATGGATTGGGGAAAGAGAACAATTGGGGATGGGAAATTAAGGAGAATGGGAAAGGGAATAAAAATAGTACTATATTGTTTGGTTGTAGATAAAGGGAATAAGAATGAGAATAAAAAAAAATATATTATTTGAATTTAAGGATACAAAGAGGACATATAATATCATAAGGATTTAGTGCGAATTACATTTATTTGTAGCATTTGCAGCTAATTGCTAGTAACTATTCTTACCCAATATTTGATTCAAATTTAAAATGGACAAAACATATTATATAATTAGTTGAGTATAAAATAAATACAACAATTTTTTTATTTCTCTACATTTCCATAAATTATGTGCGGGAACAGAAGTATGAAAGAGGCGGAGGGACGAAAGGGAATAGATTCCCCTGACTTTCTTAGTTTTCCTTCTGTACAAATATGGTATGGGAGTGTCAATCATTTTTCCCTTCCCGCCCTTAGTTTTCTTTGCAATACAAACAGTGCCTTAGTGTTTGTGAGATAACATTTCCAAAAAACCTTTTTCGTTCTTCATGTTCCTCATTGCATTATTTGTGTTCTTCATTGCATTATTTGTGTTCTTCATGTCTTCATTGCATTATTTGTGTTCTTCGTCGTGTTCTTCATTGCATTATTCGTGTTCTTCGTCATGTTCTTCATTAAATTTAAGTGTTTTCAGCTAACAAGGTACATCTTCAATTTGTATCTTGTATTGAATAGATCGAACCTATTCTGTGTAATTAAGAAGAAGAAGAAGAAAAAATATGGAAAAGACATGAGGTAGTCGGCCAGAAGCGTCGTACATGCCCACGGCTGACGGCTACTTGTTCATTGTCGTCGGGGGATAGGTGTCTTGTAGTTGTAGCTGCTGAACGGCTACGTAGCTTCGGTGTATCGCCCACATTTTTTTTTTTTGGCAATTTATAAATAGAGTAATTTAAGAATAGGTCCCATTCTTTTGCATCGGGATTTGAGCAGCTAGTTTATTGTCTCTGTATGTCACATAATCAATTGTCATATCAACTATTTTCTCCTCTACTTTTTCTAACTTTCAGCTGACAACTGACATCAGCTAGATTATCAGTCATGCAAAAGAATGGGGCCAGATGTTCGGCTTGTAGCAAGATTTACAACAAGTTTGGTTAGATCTTAACTGTTACTCTAGGTTGATTTGAAGAGCAAATGTGGGTATGTGGTAGGAGGGGCGTGGGAATGTATCCCCGTGTTGTTTCAGGAAAATTGCTTACTAGTGTAGTGGGATGGAACTTACAAAAGGACTGAAGAATACGTGTGTGTGTACCCACCATATGGAAACTGAAAAGGTGGGCAGTGTGTGGGCCGGAAGATGTCCGTGGGGGTTTACACTGTTGATACGGCCTCTTAATGTGTTTGTTACATCATCATGAAGAAGCTATCCTATAGTATTATCTTCACATATAAATATAAACCCGTGCAGTTGTAGCTCAAACATGCGGTCATAATACTTATGATGATACTCATGATCATGAGTAGGTTCTCCAACACTACTACCCTTATCCTCTTTCTTTGTTTGTTGCTACCTCATTAATTAATATTCCCAAATGTTACTAGTTTTGCTATTTAATTAGGGTTTCATCATCTCTTCCCTTGTGGGATTTTTGAGTGAGCAGATTTCAAGTCCATTACCATACGAATGAATGTAAGGGTAACTCTTATGCCACGCAAGTGTTTACAAAGCTAGGTTCCTGAATTTACAGGACGTTTAATTTATTTCAGAAAAAACATCACAATTCGACTTCAAATTTCTTAAACAATGGAAAATTGAAAATAATGTTTCAATTCATCTCATATCCCGTGAGCAATGACACATTCTGCGGAAATACTATCAAAAACTTATGTTTCTTTCAACTATTCAGTGCATTTATTAATTTACCTACATCTATCATGCTTCTTTTACCTTCATCTACTTACAACACAAAAAGTGAAATACATGTATTATGTGGTGGGTTGTGCTGCACTGCCCCCATTTCCCCCTTTTTTGCCTCTTTTTGACTTTAGTGTCAAATTTGTTGATTACGCACACTCTTTCTTCTTTTATTTCCAACCTTAACCTTCCATCTTTGCCACTAAACTAAAAAGACCAATACTGATCGACCCAAAACAAAAAACACACTTCTCAAAGCAGATTAATAAAGTGACACCTTGGCTTTGATTCGATCAACTTTGGTTCCTTTCTTCCGTTAATAAGTACTCATTTACACGAAACCACCTTCACCTTCATGTATGCAAGCAATTTATGCCAACTAATGTCAAAAATGTCGCCTAATCTGGCATTATTAGGCAGAAACTGGACTGCCCTGCCCCTCATTTAATATGGGAAATCTGTATCTCAGCCTGCGTGTGTGCTTAGACTTTTGATGCAGACAGACGGACATGATTTTGTTCCACGCCGATATCATCACACCGAAAAAAAATTACGCGTTAAA
This sequence comes from Limonium bicolor, assembly GCA_023374045.1. NCBI lineage: Eukaryota > Viridiplantae > Streptophyta > Magnoliopsida > Caryophyllales > Plumbaginaceae > Limonium > Limonium bicolor. The sequence goes on from CM041776.1 coordinate 88,408,952, forward strand.
AAGAGACCATTAACCCACCCTACCCAACACAACTATCTATTCGCCTTTATGTTTTTTCTCCTTCCTCTGCATAATTATCATCTATTCCCATTCGTTTATGCCACACACACCATACAGCTACACAAATCATAATAATTAGTTTGATTCCTAATTGAGATTCGGGATTCACAAATCCAGTTTTAGATTTGATAATTCCTTTCTTGGTTTTGGTGGACATTTAATCATCATCCAAACCAAACCTTTACTAAAAAAAGTGAAACAATATCCCCATGCCAACACACACACCTCTTACAAAAAAACAGTTGGCCTTTTAGGAGGCCAATCGTTCCCATTTGCCTGCACAAATCATCGCCTCTATCTACTCTACTCATCTACACACAGCACGTTTGTTATTATTCAACCCAATTTTCATTCTTTTTAGAGTGATTGCAAAAGGTATGGATAGAAAAAGTAATGGATCAATCATCATGGCCATGTATTGTAATTGTGTAATGCTCATGGTGTGAAATAACATAGGAATGATAGCAGTAATACTACCACCAAATACTAAAAGGAATCTCTTCCCACTGTCTTATTGTCTGTGATTTGACCTTTTTCTTTCTTTGTTCGTCCATTTCATGTCCAGCCAGAGTTATAGCTCAAAAAGTCCAACTTGATATCATGATGTCCTAGACAAATACACAAACCCACTCACAGTCACAGCTGTAAGTAACGTAAACAAAGCAAACCCATAAGACAAAACTACTTGTATGATCGTCTAATGTGAAGTGCTACAGCATGATGGGCTGTAAGGGAATGACATGGATGCTCATACCTGTTTGGAAGATAATTCGGTTTGTTGTTGCACTGCTGTGTCCTTTGTGGAATATATGGATGGGCAATCACACTTGCACGGAGGAAGAAGATCAATGTCGCCATCAATCTTGGAGCTTCAAATTGAATAAGGGCAGACTGTAAGAGATAAAAATAAAAGTACAGTGAAATCAGGGGAAAAGAAAGAGGGTAAAAGACAGTGCAAGTGAGTGAACCATATATGCTTAAATACTGATTGATTCAAATGCACAACCTTTAAATGTAGTGTTGCACCAGGATCAATCAATCTTCTGAGATCCAACACAGATCTGCCAAAACGAAAGAAACCAAGGAGAATTCCCATTCCTTATTTGGAAAGGCAGTCAGGCTGACTGAGTCTGCTACCATGTTTCAACCCCAGTTTTCAACAAGATTAGTTGTATGTATATCGTAGTACTGCCTTTACCAACACCACCACACAATGGCCAGGAGCAAGCAAGCAGCATTGAAGTAGTGATACTGACAGGATGACGAACTAGATATATAGATAAAAAAAAAAAATCTTAAGATTGAGCTGCTGAATGGGTAACATGTCATTTCTCGTTAATTTTAATCCAAGATTCCTACAAACTTGGAGATATACCATTAGTCCAGGGTTTCCCATTTTTACCACCCAACCCACTAATTAACCATACAGATGATCCAACTGTTTCTTTCTTATCCCTCCCCCTTCCCCCTCCCTGATTACATAAACAATCCAAAAAAAAAAAAACTAGTAAACAAGTGGAAAATGAACAAGACCAACCAACACCCAGATGAAGATTTCATCTGATGAAAGAGAACAACTACTCATCCTTCAATCTTCTATCAGTCAGTACATTCTTAATACACTCCTGGCAATTGCATGCGAGAGTAGGCAGCGAAGGCTTAGTTTTCCCCGGTGCAACTCCTCCTCGTCGACTCCCTCTCTGGGTGTCAAGTAGAATCGCAGCAGGCTGTTGTCTGAATGCGTTGGAGGAGGTGAGTACCGACCACTTC
>CM041776.1:88411281-88439714 GCA_023374045.1 Limonium bicolor
AATAAAAGATGATAAAATGTAACATAAAATATAAGAGTTTATGAAACTCATGAGAATTACCTACGTGGTAAAAATATATATACATACACAAGAATAATGTATATAAGGTGGATAAATAATTTGGTTGGAAACCATATGATTTAATGGTGGTGGTTATTTTTTTAAAAAAAATATATAGTTATGAACTATAAGTTATGAATTTTAGAATGCAATATAATATAAGAATGCATGCATACATGCAACTATAGGTTACGTACCTAAACTAGATGTGGATAAGATTGAAGGAAATATAAGGAATTAAACTTAACAGTTGAATGTTTTGACGTACACGTTTTAAGTAACAAAGCCGACTGTTTTAGAGAAACCTGTAACAAACAAAAAAAAAAAGAAATAGAATTCTTTACTGTGTCTGCTTGTGGGGTGAACGTGTCGGGGTACTTATTATTTGGAAATACCGGAGTATGTAGTTAGTCATGGAGACTGACTTATAGTTTTATTACCGTTTAGAGTATACTTCTGACAAGGACGCTTGACGAGCTAACGGACTGCACGGAGCGTAGGATCTTGCTGATTCATACTCCACCGTAATACAGTCAGGGTGAACGGTATGTAAAGGGGTTTGATCGAGTTGTCCTAAGGTTGCTCCTTGGGCTCGGATTTGGTTGATATAACTTGTATGTGTTATGAGTCTCTGATTGTCTCCGAGGACTTCCTCAGTTCAGACTTCTGTGTGATCTGTGATAAGATTGATTGCCTGAATGTGTTAATTAATATGCATGAATTGTATATTTATAGCTGCTTATTATTTACTGTTGTTGAGTTAACAGTATCGGTTCGTATATATGAACCATATATATAAAACGAACTAGCGGCTATGGTGCTATCTTATATGAAATATAAGGAACGTAAGTAAACGTTGTAGCACTATGATAATAACATACATATTATCTGAGACTTTTATACGGAGCATTGGCCTTTCTATACGCCGCTCTTGTATCTAGCACTGGATCCCGAGTTTACAGACTCCGGATTGGACTAATGACCTTAGTCTGCTGTGTTAGAAATTTGGTAATGCGATGCGATGGTATAATTAATTAATTAATGGAATGGAAGTAAAGCCAAGAGGATGTGGCTCTTGGTGCGCGTTGTGATCACAAAAACGATACCAGGATGTCCGCGTACGGGTCCGTAAGTATCAAGGAAATTTCCCGTGAGCTAGAATGGCTCGTTGGTCGGAGACTCTACCGTTGGAGTGGCTACTGCCGTGGGTGACCCGCCATAATATATGGGAACTAGAGACATGTCGTTTTAACGAGACATTGTCACTAGGTATACTGAACAACTAAAACAATTGAGACTTATACAGTGGCGAACAAAACCATGGGCGAGACTTTATACTTGTTTATTATTCTCATTGTTTCGCCTTGTTGTTCATCGGTTAAACTTGTGGTTATTTTATTGTGTGTTGATGGTTGGATGGAGCCTTCAAGGCTAAGGTAAATTAACTATGGAGATTGTACGCTACGGCGAATGATTGTACATATGGATGGGGCTTGAAAGCCAAACTAAAATAAATTGACAGTGGATGGTGAACGCTACGGCGATTGTACATTGTACAATATATTGTTGATATCGATACGTTCGATATACAAATGTTGTTTGATATATTCTATGACTGTTTGGATGGATGGTTAAATGTTTATGGATATTTGGATGGTTGATTATGTATATTATACATTTATGCTTCAGTTTGATTATAACTGTAAAATGGAAAAGCATGAAACCAATCTAATAACAAGATGGTTAAAATGACAAGTGACCATTAGGGTCCAGGCCCGGCATACTCAGCGTCTATCGCTGATACTACACCATTACAGGTTGTTGATCATTGTCGGAGCTGAAGAGCAGGAACAGGGCAACTGGAAATGTTGTATAACAATGAAGATGGTGTATGGTCTTATGGTAAGGTTGTGTATTTTCAGGATTGGGTAGATGCTCACTTGTCAATGTATATGATTTATGGACTTAGTATGATGTATAGGAGTTTCTCGTTATCACTGCGGTTAGCAGTTTATTTGTATTGGAAGTTGGATGTAGTTTGGTTGCGTTGCTCGCATGGGCGAGTAACGGCCGGTGACACCCGAGTGAGTTTGTAATGGTTATTTGTTTTTCCGCTGCGAGACGTTTTATTTATTGCTACGTGAGAGATTATATCGTGATTATTGAGAGGGGTGTTACACTCATATTGTGATTAGTAAACTACAAGAAGAGATTATTGTTTTGAAAGAACAAAATAAGGAGTTGGCATCTCAGTTAGTCTTAAACTCAGCTAAGGTTGTTCAATCCACGTTTACTGCACCCGTCAGTACTAAACTGAGTTCTATTCCTGAGTGGGCAGAAAAGAAATTCAATCACTCAAAGCTGATAATGAGTGGATACGTCAGGATAATGTTGATCTACAAAGGCAGTATGACACACTTAGTAGAAAATTAGACATTATGACTTTGAAAAATCCCTCTTGGTATAAAGGAAAAGCTAAACTTAATGAAATGGTAGGTCGACCTAATCAAGGACGTGCTGGTCTAGGGTTTTATGGCACTACTTCATCGACGTCTAATGTTTTACCCCAGAAACAAAGTTCACAGACTAGGACTGATCCTACAAGATATCCTAGTGTTTCTCATCCACGAACTTCATATAGCACTGCTATGAATGTTACTTCACATGTAAGGGTTGAATGTAGTTATTGTCATATACATGGTCACCATATTCGTTCATGTCATAAGCTTCAACGCAAGAATGCTCGACTTGCTCAGTCTGATACTGTTAAATATGCTCAGCTTTATACCAATCATAGACGTCCCAGACAACAATGGGTCCCTAAGTGGCACTAACTGTTTTCTCTTTTCAGGATAATAAAGTTCCAAACTGGCGGCTGATGGAGTTTGGATGTTCTTGTCATATGAAAGGAAATCACACTCTACTAACTTTGGTTTGGTTTTTCATGTAGGATCTGCCTTCTTCCTAAGGTCTTTCATAGATCGAGACTGAAAAAAATTATTTTCGATTCTGCCTCAAATTGGTCAGCTCAAGCCCGGTGTCTTGGTTCTTCTAAAAGGCAATCACATATTGCACTCTCCCACATTGAAGCGGTATATATCGTTGCTACTGCTTGATGCGCCCACATCCTCTACCTTCAATATCAATTGGCTGACTATGGTGTTCCTCAGTCTCCTGTGCCAATCTACTATGATACTCTCTCAGTATTGCACCGACGAAGGATTTAGTTCAATATTCCTTGATTATACTATTGAGATTCGTCATTACTTTTCTCAAAATCAAGTTGGCAAGAATTGTGGATCTCCCTCATTGTGCCACTGATCAACAATTGGCAAGCACTTTCACCAAAGCTTTTCCACACGAAACATTATCCTCATTCAGTCTTGCACTGTGGATGCTCAATGTTGACAAAGGTGTATTCTTTTTATTTATCGTATTGACTTCTATTGTGTGCATCAGAATTGGTACTTTAGAGTGAGTGGAGCGTGACGTATATTTTATTATTTCATTTCACTCTATAATAAGTGAGGATTACTTCTCTTTCCGTGGCATCTCTTGATTATTAATTTGGCTGATCTGGATCAAATTCTAAGTTGGAACATTGAACATCTGGTGGCACTATCCATTTGTTACCACCATTATCTTTCCGGTTATCCGTACCTGACCAACTGTCCCCTCAGCATAGAACCCACTTTCGTTGGTCACTTTCACTCACCATTTTCTCCACAAGATTCCCGTACCAATTTTCCAGTTTCTTTGTTGCACACAATTTACCTCACCAATGGCTTTCATACTGGTATTTTTGCTAGTCTTTCTTCCTATCCCATAAAGGATTCTCGAATAGTCTCATAAAAAGGGGTGATTCGATTCTGGTTGTACAAGCATTATCCAACATCAGATGCTAGATTTGCTTCAGCACAAGGCTGAACAACTTGGTCCAAGACTAGACTGAGGTTTAGTGGGAAGAAATAAAGGAATTATGCTACACCCTACAAATGAAGATTCGTATCAGTCTTGTCCAATTATGATGTACCATATGTTGCACAAGATTACACAAATAATTAATCAAGTTGTACCTCTGGATGTTGTCATGTCTACGCCTCTGGATCATAATCATGATTGGATCCTTAACTCTTTCCAAGATGAGTCTTGAACTGAACGATGATCAGTGCATTGTTAAACAACCCCTAAAGGCTTTGGGCGTGTCTTCACAACCCTCAGAGCTTCTGGCCTGTCTACCTCAGCAGATGAAGAAATTTGAAGAAGCTATTCTTGAAGTATGTGTTAATCTTCTACCTCATTGCCTTTTCATTTCGATAGCCAGCTTCCTAGTCAGCCTTAGCCTAACCCGGCGACACTTTTATTCCTATTCATTGCCTTTTCTATGGACAGCCTATCCTTATGTTCTGTGTTCCTACGCATGAATTCGTATAAAATGCCATTTTGATGATCTTGCATGCTATTTTTACACTCCGTGAGATAGACTTTTTAGTACCATTTTTTGATTTCGCAAAAGGGGGAAATATGGTGAGTAATTTGAATATGTTACTTGATTAACCAAATCTCATTCAAGTGCTGCAAGGTTTTAACATCTTCAGGGGAATGCTCGTTTTAAGGAAGAATGCATATCTTGAGGGGGAATGCTACATATCTCACCATACAAAGTTTGCTCACATCAAAAAAGGGGGAAACTGTAAATGTATATTTACCGAAGGTTTTTGATGTGGCAAAATCCCAAACCAAGGCTGCCTATATTATCTCAACAACCTCTACAGTCAGCAGCTTTGAGTGAAGATCTTAACAGAATATTTACTTAATAATAAGAAGGAGTGAAATCAGAGGCGCCAGCATTATACTAGGAAATAGTTAGAGATATTTTAGGATCTTATATTTGTATTTATATTGGTTTTAGATAAAGATTGTTTGTAGATATTTAGGAGGTTGTTATCTGCCTCCAAGTAGTATAATGTACAGCAAAAACATCAGAAAAGGTAGAGCTTCTACCGCAAAAAGAGAGTCTTGAGAGAGAAGAGAGTTGTTGATAGTAATCAACGTTTTTGTCTAGAATTAGACGTGAGAGTGATTGTTCAAAGTGTTGAACAGATCAGGTGAGGAGTTTTCAAGTTATCAATAATAAGATTGATAGTGGAGTTTTTCTTCTAAACACTTTATGTCTCGTTTCTCGTTTTTGATGTGGCAAAATCCCCAAACCAAGGCTGCCTATATTATCTCAACAACCTCTACAGTCAGCAGCTTTGAGTGAAGATCTTAACAGAATATTTACTTAATAATAAGAAGGAGTGAAATCAGAGGCGCCAGCATTATACTAGGAAATAGTTAGAGATATTTTAGGATCTTGTATTTTGTATTTATATTGGTTTTAGATAAAGATTGTTTGTAGATATTTAGGAGGTTGTTATCTGCCTCCAAGTAGTATAAATGTACAGCAAAAACATCAGAAAAGGTAGAGCTTCTACCGCAAAAAGAGAGTCTTGAGAGAGAAGAGAGTTGTTGATAGTAATCAACGTTTTTGTCTAGAATTAGACGTGAGAGTGATTGTTCAAAGTGTTGAACAGATCAGGTGAGGAGTTTTCAGCGGAGTTTTTCTTCTAAACACTTTATGTCTCGTTTCTCGTTTCTGCTCTCTGTCAGTCTTGTACTGAGGCTTCTGATTTTATACTTTACGAACTTACACAAAATTTCCTTGTTGAATTAGAACGTGATGAATGATATCCATAACCCCCCCCCCTGGAAGGACTTGGCTTTGGTTATTATTAATTATATGGCTGTGAAGCTTTCATCTTTCTTTTTCTGGCCCGGGTGGGGATGTTCGCCTGCAATACATGCCAACCGGGTAAATCACACAGGGTATAACCCCTCTGTGGCAGGCTCGCCAAGCAATGTAAGATTGGAGAATAAGACCTTGGGACCGTCCTTCTCGCCACTCCGTTCCTCCACTCCCCCCCAGAATGGGTTATAAGAGAATAAACTCCATTCCTCCACCAAAGTGGGTTGTAAGAGGATTCGAACTCAGGACCTTCCGTCCCCTACTCCGGTCCTCCACTACTCGGATGTCAATCACTTGACGGGTGGGGATGTTAATATCCTGTTTGGTTCGTATTTGGCTTGTACATTGAACAAGATAATATGCTAAAAAAAAGTTTTCTAATCTGAAAAAAAAAACAAGGACGACTTAGAAAATATCATTAACCACCAATACCCATTATATCTTCAAATCCCATTAAAATAATATTACATCTACTCTGAAAAGGAAAAGGAGAGTGTAATTCTATCGCAATTGTTCAACATATTCAATCAAACACAATCCCACTCCAAAGAGGGAAAAAAATGAATCAAATCTGGTAGACATTACATCCTAATAAAGTCAGTGTGTGAATAGAACAGAGAAAGAAAGAATGAGCAATGAATCTATGAATTTGAACTAAGATTTTGATCCTGAATCATTAGCACCATGGCTACAACAACCCTCATCACCATCATCATTCTTACTCTCCCCCGCCATATTATCGAAGAACTCATCCATGTACCAAGGGCAATGCTCATTCCAATCTCCTCTCTTAGCCTGCGCTCTCCACTTTTGATCTGCAACCATTGCCGGCGATAATCCCCACCCAAGAAGCTCCTCCTCCGTGTGAGCAAGAGCCAGACTATACTCCCCACCGGACCCAAGCTGCAGCACTCTGTACTCACAGTTTGCCGGGTTGAGAAGATTCTCAAACTGCTCCACCGTCCATTTAAACCATTTCATCAGGAACACACGAGCCGTCAAACCGTGCGTCACTATTACAAGGTTCAGATCCTCCGATGTTGGTTCTAAGTGCAGCCTGTTCATGTCTATGTCCCTCCATAACGATTCCATGAAACCTGCAGTAGTGACAATGCGACCGATTTACTTTACATGGGTTTCAGGATGAGGAAATTGAAAGTAATACGCGCAATCGATTTTTTTTTTTTTAAAAAAAGAGGATCGAATCGAAAAGAAATTGAACTAACTGGAAACACGATCGAAGACATCAGCAGCGGATTCACCCTCAGGAAATCGATAAAAGAATCGCCCAAATCGTAATCTCGTCTCTTTTACAGCTCTCATTCTCTCCTCTACCTGAAAATTCCCAAAATCTTGTTCCCGAATTCGGCATTCTTCTCTGACACCGATGACCATCTTTCTTGAGAAACATCGACCCATCTCCCGGAGAGTTGATCTTGACCGTTCATACGGTGAGACGTAGAAGTAGACACGACCTGCGGATCCATCATCGTTGGCGATTAAGGAGTGAATCTCTTGCCCTGCTTTTCTGGCCTGGTCGATTCCCGTTTGTGTGAGTGGGATGTTGTGATCTGGGATCCGAGTGTACGCGCTTGTGTCAAGATTGCCTTGGCTCTCGCCGTGCCGAACAAGAATTATTCTCTTGGGAAGACAGGATTTGGTGCAACTGCTGTGATGATGGTGGTGATTCGACTGATGTCCGAATGGCATCTTTTTCTTCTTGGAATGTTTGTAATTGTCTCTCTGTGACTCTAATCAATCTATCAATCTCTGTGTTTATTATTGTAGTGGTGGATTGGATGGATTTCTATTTCTGGACGGCCTCTTTGTTAAATACTCCGTTGTTGGGTCAGCGCCACCTTACAACAATGATTTTAAATAAAAGTTCAAGGTCTAGACGTGCAAATGCATTTAGCACTTAAATCTGCGTTCTGCGGTGGGTGGGTGACAGCCCTGAGATATTATACTTTGAATTTTAAACAAGTATGAATGGCAATGTCAGCAGGGCAGTGGATTCGTCGTGGGCAGATGCTTTTCTATTTCTGGCAATCTGATCCGGTAGAATGAAAAGTCAGCAGCTTCTCGGGAGATAACAAGTGCAATAGGGAAATTGTACTGATCTGTATATGAAAAGCAATGGCCCCTTTCGTGGAGTAATCAAACGCTTATGGCACACAAATGGATGTTAAATGCATATTAGTCGCGGGTTACTATGGGTCGAGTCCAAGGATTACGGATCCAAAGTAATTGTTGTCAGTCGAATCTTGTTTAGATGTTAGTATTTCAACTGGTTTGAAATTTTACTCACGTTTCTAAAATCTAACACGCTATGATTAAGTGATGGAAGAGGATTCACCGTCAAATGACGAATTCCTATCCTTCAAGAAATGATCTTATTCAACATGTAATAAGATATACATGATTATAGTTTCCAATATAACCAATTATTTGAATTGGTGAAGTGTGAAGTGGTGGAGTAAAAGTCGAGTCCTTCCTGGTTGAGCCTGTCACCTCATGTGACTTATCTGGTTCTTGTGGTTTACAAGCAATCGTATCATCTATGAATTTATGCAGAATGTACTTTAAAAAATGCGACAATGGATTCTCACATACAAAAATATTAAAAAAGATATATAATTATAATTATTTTCGAAGATGTCCATCAACTATACAATACACACATGTAACATTATAAACATATTATATTTGTCATTTACATTGGTATAAATTAAAGTTACCGTATTTATTTTGATAAAATCACTTTTTTCACGCACTAGTCTTTTTTAGTGAACCAGAAGTCAGGGTCAAAATAAAAATTTTAATATGTAAATCATAATAAAGATACCATCTAATTATTTTTTCTTTTTACATTCATATCCTTAAGTGACTTTAAATAAGAATAAACGTTTATGAAAAGTTCAAATAAGGGTAAAAATAAAGTAAGACTAAAAAGGTTAAATAATTAGATGTATTGGATAAAATACAATTAGTTAAAATGATAAATAAATCAAAATAAAGGGAATAACACTACAACATATTAAATCAATGAGGGAAATTTGTATTGCCATAGTACATTAAAAAATAGCTTACCAGGTTAGGTTATAAGGATGATCAAACAATTTCCCCCAAGGTTGACTCTGAAGTCCTGTCATGTTAAACTGTGATCACGAGTAGAGGTGACAGTTCGGGTCAATTGGATTGGATTTTGTTTGGTTTGGTTTGATTCAGGTTGACTTTAAATTCACCAGTATTCGGTTTGGGTTGGATTGAGTCGGGTGAATTCGGTTTGTTCAGGTTGAGTTTGGTTTATTGAAATTTTGGATCGGTTTAGATCGTTATGGGTGACTTTCGGTTTGATTGACTTTCGGCTTGGATGACTTCGGTTTGGGTGACTATTGATTCGGGTTAGCCTTTGGGTTAATTGGTTTTTTCCTGTCATGGGTCTAATTCGGGTTAATTAGTTGGTTAAATTCGGTTGATATTACAGAATTAAACAACATCGATCATAATCATGCTATGCAAAATTTGACTTCAATCAATCACAATAACTTGTATTAGGTTAGGTTGACACTACCATAAGGTTAAGCGGTCGTTTTAAGTATACAACATCTAGACATCTAATGAATACAATGCTTGTCTATCATATTCCTTTTTTGTATTGTGTTTGTTTGTTAAAGCATGCTCAATCTATTAAACGCATTCGGGCCTGCAAATGAGTTTGATTGTAATTTGATTACAACTCATTAAATCCTTTCTAATGTATTCCAGCGAGGCGTGCACGATAACGAGCAGGTGTGGGGCGTTATGTGAAGGTATAAGTGTGGGGCACACGACAATGACGCGATGGCGGGGCACACGACGTCGACCTGAACACTAGGTGCGTGACGATGACCCATGGTGTGGGGCACGTGACGAAGACTCGGGGGGCGGGGCGTGCGGCGACAACCCGGAGGGTAGGGCAGTTGGCGTGCGGCATCGACCTGGGTGTGAGGCACGTGGTGTCGACCCAGACGTAGGGGGTGCGAGGTGACGACCCAGGCGCTAGGCACACGACGATGCCCAGGGGGCGAGGCGCGCAACTTTAACCCAGGCGCGGGGAGCACGACGACAGACTGGAGGCGGGGTGTGCGGCGTCGACCTGGGGGTAGGGTGTACGGTATCGACCTGGGGGCAGGGCATGTGGCGTCGACTAGGGCGGGGGGAGGGGCGCATGGCTTTGACTCGGGTGCGTGATGTGCAACGATGACCTGGGTGAGGGGCACACGAAAATGACCCAGGTGTTTGGCGTGCGGTAACACTCTTGGCATAGTAATTTATAAATGTCAATTATCTTAACATGCATCTCACACACAAACCTTCCTCGAAAACCTCAAAACTCTTAATAATTCTCAGACCTTCAAATAATTTCATTTCATGAGCTCTTAAAGCCTTGCTCATTCTCAACTACTCCAGACAATGAAAGATTCCAGGATTGTGAATGTCTTACAGACCCGAGTGTCTCACAGACTCTTTCATCTCAAGATTTCAAATGTCCTACAGACCCGAGCGTCTCACATACTTCTTCATCTCATGATTTCAAATGTCTCGCAGACCTGAGCGTCTCATAGCCTCTAGCATTTCAAACCTCAAACATCTCAGGAGTTTTCTAATATCCCATGAAACATTCTAGTAACACTTTCAAGATCAACAAGATCCCAACCTTCACGAATATCAAACTCTAATAAATATGAGTCCCCCTAAATCGTTCAAACTCCACAAATCCTTAAATCTTGAACTCCCTAAAATCCCAAATTTCTTGAAACTTCAAACTTCTTCCAATCTCTGGCATCTCAATAGACTCGAAGACTCGAATGTCTCACATATTCGAACATCTCAACAAGACTCAAATGTATCAATGAGCTCAGACACCTCAACAAATCCACACATCTCAACAGATGCAGACTCATTAAAAGATTCAAGCATCTCAATGAACTCAGAAGACTCTCAAATTTCTCGACTTTCTCAAAGCTCACAAAGACTCTTCAAAAATCCCAAAGCTCTTTCAAACTTCAAACTGCTTAGAATCTCAAGCTCCTTGAAATCTCTAAACTCAAAAACAATTCTGACACTCCAATCAAAATCCATAAAATGATAAAGAATTCCATCAACCCTCAAAATAAACAGAATACCCTTTGCTTCTCATTCCTCTCACCTTCAAACAACCTTAAGCATTTCCTATTTCTAATCACCTTAAAGTTCTGAACTTCCCTCAAAATTTCTAATTCCAGATCACCTCAAAGACCTGAAAACTTCCATTCCTCAATTACCACATAGACTCAACCATCCCAAAGGCCATGAATTATGTAAGGTCTGATCTCAATAAAGAGTTAAGTATGTAGACAACCCATTAGGGTGCAACCCCCTTCAGTCAAAGACCTGTTCCTAGCTCTATGGTGGTACTCATACCTCTCAAAACACTCAAATATCCTTTGACTCCCTTCAACCCTCAAACCATAGACTTTCGGTCTTTTCACTAACTAAACCTTATACTTTTCCCAATCTTTCATCTCATACTCATTTCGTTCCCTTTATTCATCAATCCTTCTTTTGGCGCTAGCTTGGCAGAAAAACTCGCATAACCATTCATTTTGTATTCAATCAACTCTTTCAAATCCATTAACCCTTCTTGGCACTGACTTGGCAGAAAAGCTCGCCTCATCAATTCTCCATGTTTGTTGTGCGAAATACTATAGAAGTATCTTGCTAACTAATGGGCAGTGAACCCAGTCGAAGTAGCACTAGTACAAAAAACGTTATTTCGGCGCCCCTATTTCGGCGGTTGTAGATAAAACCGCCGAAATAGGGGCCCGAAATATATACCGTATGTAAAGAAGGGGTCTATTTCGGCGGTTCCTAACAAAGAACCGCCGAAATAGGCCCTTTTTAATAATAAAAAAAATTAAATAGACCTATTTCGGCGGTTCCTTACACGAAACCGCCGAAATAGGTGTTTCTATTTTTCTTTTTTTTTTTAATTAAATCATCTATTTCGGCGGTTCTTGTCAGGAACCGCCGAAATAGGTCTCTTTAATTTATTTAATAATTAAAAAGGGCCTATTTCGGCGGTTCTTTGTTAGGAACCGCCGAAATAGGTCCTTTTAATTAGCCCCCCAGCCCGATTCGAAACAATTACAGATCATTAGGTCTAATTAACCCCCTCTTCTCCTCTCTGTTCAGCGGCGATTTCGAACCCACCACCGCCACCACAGCCGTCGACCGCCCGCCCTCCTCCTCCTCTTGCTTTCGCCGGTGTCGCGCCGTCGGTGTGGTCTTCGGTTGGTGTCGCCGGCCTCAATCCGCCACTCAACAGAGGCGAACAGAGGTGAGAACAAACACTCACGATTGTTTCGATTTTGTTTTATTAATTGTTAATTTGTTGTTAAAATTGATAAATTGTTGTTAAATTGTGATTGTGGATGATGATATTTATTGTGTGTGTGAAATCTTTGCTAGATTTGGTTGTTAAACTATTAAATTTATGTATGCACACAAGGTGTTCGATGAAATGTCCGAGTGAATTTTTGTGCTGTTTTTTGCCCTTCTTTTAAGTATAGTTAGGTTAGCTTATTTGGGCTAGATTTTTTATGCTTATATATGGGGTGGAACAATGTTTGAGCATTATTTGTTTAAGTATAGTTAGGTTAGCTTATTTGTCCACTTAAAATTACTTGTTAATTCACAATTCATAAGTAAATATATACATTGTTAAAGTATAGTTAGGTTAGCTTATTTCCAGAAGCGTTATACTAAAAAAAATTCTTATTGTGCTTGTTTGAATGAGCTAACGATAATGTTTATAATTTACATATTTGATTATGATATTATATTATCGTTAATACAAGAGTGTGATGCATAAGTGGTATATTGAAAATTATGGATAACATGTTAAACATGAAAAATACAATTTAGGTTGTTATGTAAGTTATAGTTTGATCTTGTCATTTATGAGTTGTTATGAACAACTTCATTCATTGGTAAAAATACTAATAAACATTCGGTAGTGTATATATATGAGTATTGTATATTCGTTAAGTTTAATATAAAATTATTATAATTGATCTGAATGTTGTTCAATCTTTATGCGTTGCCTCTGTAGAGATTGGTGTTGCTACACGCGTCTCGCACGCCCGATTGAGAAGAGGGGCTGAAAACAATTCATTTATGAACCGGTATTTTTTTTTAATTTAACTCTTCATTCTCTTCATTCACTGTAATATAATCTAACTTATCATTTTTCTCTTTTGTGTCTCTACAGATAAATACTTAAGGAGCTTCTTTACCATTTGATGGTAGATTGAAAGCGGAGCGGAGAGCAATTCATTTTCGAACCGGTAATATAATCTAACGTATCATTTTTCTCTTTTGTACTTTGTATTTGATTTCCACAAATTATTGGAATTTCGTTTGATGAATGAATTTGGTATATATTAGTTTGGTTTATGATTGAAATTTGTGTTGTTGAATAATTGGTGAATGCTTAATAATAGGCATAGTTGTGTCTTTATTTTACTTTGTATTTTATTTCCACAAATTATTAAAATTTTGTTTGATGGATAAAGTTGGTATTAGTTTGATTTGTGATGGAAATTTGTGTTGATGAATGGTTGGTGAATGCTTAATAATAAGCATGGGATAGGTAAAATTATGCAAAAGTCATGCCGTTTTTTTTTAAAATCTCTTCGTAATTAATTGTTTGATGTATGTGTATATGTCTAACAATATCTAATTTTTTTTATCAGGTCCGTTATTCACCTCTCTTGTTTCCCGCCTTCTTCCATTACTTTTCCTCTTTCCTCCTCTGTGCACAAGTAAGTAACTAAACCTTATTTTTTGTTTAATAAATGCAATTATGTATTTAAATATAAGTGCTAGTACATAATTTAGCTTCATTCCCTATTTGTTGATGCATTTCTTTTTTAATTTATTTTTTGTTGCTCCCTTGCAGAGACATATCAGAAGTGGTATTGCTGCATCTCTCGCACAGAAGCCTACCTCTCAGGCACCAGTCTCCCCTGTCCATAAATCCTTAAAAAACAAGTACGTATTCTAACTCTCGATTCTTTGTTAATCTGTAAACCGGTTTGAACTTATACAGTGGAGAATTGAAAGCGTTGATTTGATGATCTGAATTTGCAATTGGTTTTCAGTTAGCTAGTAAAGAATTGATTTATTTTAATTGTTGGTTGCTGCCATTGTTGGAATGTTTGTGGTTGTGATGACTTTGGTGAGTGCTGAATAATAAGCACGGGATGTGTACAATTATGCAAAGGTCATGCCAAATTTTTTGTAGAAGTGCAACAATTTCTTAAATTTAAAATGGTAGTTTATTTTGTGTTTGCAACCTTAGAGTTAGGCTAGACTAATTGTCAATCATCCCAGTCATGCTCCATTAGGAAATAAACATGTGCAACTTAATATAGGCCATATTCTACAAAGGATCTAACTCACACCTGTGATGTTGCACATGTAGTATGGAGCGTGACTGGATGTATGGTGATAGAGGCGAACATTTTGACAAAATGCTGAAAGAGTTTTGCAAAGCTGCAGTGCAACACAAGGACAGGACAAAGGCGGAGAAAATTCCATGTCCTTGTGTTGATTGTGGTGTGGTTAGACATTATTCAAGCATCAACCTCGTACAACTCCATGTGAAGACCCGTGGTTTCATGCCACATTATACAAAATGGATTTTTCATGGAGAACGTGTTGAAGATAATGCTTCATCTTCCTACAGTCACGATCGGTGTAACTCAAGAACCGAGCAGACATTCGATACTACTAACGAGTCAGAACTCCCAAGCGCTTCCGGAGTCAATGTTGACAGTGAGTCGACTTATCATGATGAACAAATTGACGAGATGCTTGGTAACGTTGAGGATAACTTTGTCGACCGGCCGGATGAGTATCAAAGGTTGTTGGACGCATCCAAAACGGCGTTGTATCCTACTTGCACTAAGTACACGAAATTGACAGCTATATTGAATTTGTTCAACCTGAAGGGAAGATATGGATTGAGTGACAAAGGTTTCACGGCATTCCTCGAGCTGATTCATGATATGCTACCGGATGAGAACGGTCTCCCTACGACCACGTATGAGGCAAAGAAATGGGTGTGTCCAATGGGAGTAGAGTACAAAAAAATTCACGCGTGTCCAAACAACTGTGTGTTGTACAGGGGTGAATACGAACATCTGGACAATTGCCCAAAATGTTCGTTGTCCCGGTATAAGCATAAAGATGGTGAGTACTCCTCCGTTCAGAAAAAAAGCCCTCCAGCAAAACTTGTTTGGTATTTGCCGATTATACCCAGATTCAAACGGTTGTTTGCGAATCCGAAAGATGCAAAGAACTTACGATGGCATGCGGAGGGTAGAAAGAGTGATGAGAAACTAAGACATCCAGCAGATGGGCCTCAGTGGAGAAACATCAATAGACGGTTCAAAGAACATTTCGGACATGAAGATAGGAATCTGAGGCTTGGGTTATGTACTGATGGAATGAACCCGTACGGCACATTGAGTAGTCAACACAGTACATGGCCTGTTCTGCTAGTGATCTACAATTTGCCCTCATGGTTGTGTATGAAACGAAAGTACATCATGTTATCGCTCCTGATATCTGGTCCCAAGCAGCCAGGTAATAGCATTGATGTGTACCTTGCCCCTCTGATCGACGATCTGAAGCTATTGTGGAATGAGGGGACCGTGGTATATGATGCTTATGCAAGAGAGAATTTCACGCTCAAGGCTTTGTTGTTCTGTACCGTCAATGACTTCCCTGCGTATGGGAACTTGTCCGGTTACACGGTTAAAGGAACATTTGCATGTCCCATATGCGAGGAAGACACTTGTTCGGACCGTTTAAAACATTGTGGGAAGAATGTTTATATGTGTCATCGACGTCTTCTCCCCGAAGATCACCCTTATCGAGTAACGAAGAGAAAGTTGTTCAATGGTCAAGCCGAAACTCGTGTGGCCCGTCTACCTCTGACCTCTGAGGAAGTGTACGAAAAGGTTAAGGACATTGTAAATGTATTTGGAAACACATCAAAACCGGCGAAAAACATTTGGAAAAAGTGTTCTATCTTTTGGGAACTACCTTATTGGCGTCATCTTTCTGTGAGGCACTGCTTAGACATCATGCACATTGTGAAGAACGTTGGTGAGGCAGTGAGTGGGACTTTACTCAATATACCCGGCAAAACAAAAGACGGATTGAAAATCAGAAAGGACATGCAAACCATGGGTATACGAAAGGAGTTACACCCACAAGAGAATGGGAAACGAATCTACCTACCTCCTGCATGCTACACGCTCTCAAAGGCTGAAAAGATTAGTTTCTGCAAATGTCTGTACTCGGTAAAAGTACCGTCTGGATACTCTTCAAACTGGAAGAACATTGTATCGATGAAGGATTTAAAACTTTTAGGCATGAAATCTCACGATTATCATGTACTGATGTTACATCTTCTTCCGGTCGCAATTCGAGGGATATTGCCATCTGATGTCAGAAATGCTTTAACTCGGTTATGTTTCTTTTTCAACGCTGTGTGCTCCAAGGCAATTGACGTAACCTCTCTAGATGATCT
Organism: Limonium bicolor; assembly: GCA_023374045.1. Classification (NCBI taxonomy): domain Eukaryota; kingdom Viridiplantae; phylum Streptophyta; class Magnoliopsida; order Caryophyllales; family Plumbaginaceae; genus Limonium; species Limonium bicolor. Next base: position 88,427,757 of record CM041776.1, read on the forward strand.
ACAACGTGAAATTGTTATCACTTTATGTCAACTTGAGATGTATTTCCCACCATCTTTCTTTGATATAATGGTACATCTAATTGTGCACATCGTTCGAGAGATACAGTTCTGCGGTCCGGTATACTTACGGTACATGTACCCTTTTGAACGGTACATGGGTATTCTGAAAAGTAGAATGAAGAATAGGTATCGACCAGAGGGGAGCATTGTTGAAGCAACAGTGACTGAGGAAGTCACGGAGTTTGTGACCGATTATTTGAGTGAGGCAGAGTCTATTGGTATCCCAAAACCACGACACTATGGCAGGTTTAAGGGTAAAGGTGTTATTGGTAGAAAGATCGTGCAAGTTTCGCGTCTACTTATTCATCAAGCACATTTGTTTGTCTTACAACATCTTGAGGTTGTTGAACCTTATTTGGAAACCCATATGGTTGAGTTAAGGCATCAAAATCCTTTGAAAAACCACATTTGGCTGACAAAAGAACAAAACCGAGTTTTTATCCAATGGTTCAAAGATCATGTGTTGACATTAGCATCATCAGATCCAGAAGCTGTAAGCGAAGAGATCAGATGTTTGGCAATCGGACCTGAAACTAATATTACATCTTTTGAGGGGTATGATATTAGTGGGTATACATACTACACTGCACGCCAAGATGCCAAAAATCGATAAACCAGAATAGTGGGGTAAAAATTGAAGCTGCTGCCACTGAGTACCACAGCGGTAACCGATCTCAACCAGTTAGTAATTGGTATTATGGTGTCATCGAGGACATCTGGGAACTAGACTATGACATTGATTCCTTTCTGTTGTTCCGGTGCAAGTGGGTGGACAACCGACGCGGGTACCAAAATGATGGAGGGCTTACCATGGTTGATCTTTCACGGTTATAATGATGATCAATTTGTTCTGGGAAAGGATTGCGAGCAAGTGTGGTATGTTGAGGATCCGAAAGACTGCAGATGGTCTGTTGTTCTTCCAGGAAGAAGGCCGGTTGTAATGGAAAATGAAAATGAGGATAACGATGAAAATGGGACTGTAGAGGAAACATCCTTGTTTCCTACTGGATTACCGGATTCGATTGATGATACTGAAAACGATTTGCTCTACGCACGATCAGACCATGATGAGGGTGTTTGGGTAGAAAATATGAAATGATTTATGTTTTTGTACGTGTCAGGTAATGTTGTTAGTAGAATGTAGACTGTAATATCATCTTAACTGTTATTGTTATGCATCATAGTATTTATGTTATGAGTTTAACTGATGAAAATGCTTTATGATTTTTTTTTGCAGTGGATGATCACCCTATAGATGACCCCATTGGACGGCTTATCTCGACTGGAGAACCTGAGCCACAGCCGAATAGACCAAGTAAGCGGGTCACGAGAGGAGGAAAGAAGAAGAAGGACCAGGTAGCAGTACACGAGACTGAGGCTGGCCCTTCACAGCAGACCGAAGAGGAGTCGGTTGTGCCACCAGAGGCGAAGAAGCAGAAGAAAAGAGGTGCAACACGTGGGCTGAAGGCTAACAAGGGCCCTCCTACAAAACCGGTCGACTTCAATCAATTCAACCAGCCCCATGGAAATTGGAAGAATGACTTCACCGCTTACGGTAGCCATTTGGTGAAGTCATATTGCGACATAAACCACACCTGGAAGCAAGTGCCTCAATCATTGAAGGATACTATGTTTCAGCGTCTTCAGGTAAATCTCTACATTATTACTATGATCTTTTGTGAAATAATAGAACATTTATGTTTACTTTACTAACTGAATGATCATGTACGTAGTCTCGTTTCTCCGTGGATCCCGCACTTAAAAACGATGTGCTATCAGCGATGTCGAAACAGTTCCGGGACCACAAGAATAAGTTGGCTGACAAGTACATCTACAAGATGCCTACTCCAGAAGATCCAGATGAGCCAGATCATGGTGGAGACGGTGTGAGACCACCATGGGAGGTTTACGAGGGCATAACAGAAGAGCAATGGCTACAATTTGTTGAGAGGCGTCACACACCTGAGTTCCAGGTGCACTTTATTGTCATACATAAATTAATCTTAATTTCTTATGTTTTTTTGTGTTCAATTTCACTTAACATGATCCCATTAATTTATGCAGGCTCTCCGTGCGAAACAACAAGCAAATGCTAAGAAGAATCTGTACCCTCACCACTTAGGTGGAAAAAGTATTGCTCAAAGGGTACCAGAATGGGAGCAAAAGGGATATCTGCCCACGGATGGCTCATTGGATGCCAGTGGCAGAAGAATGAAAGTGTGGGAGTTAAGCCACATTCCGAAGAACTCTACTCCCGAAAATCCTCAATATGATGAAGCCACGAGAGCAGTTATTGCTCAAATGGTAAGTGATATCATTTCATTTTCAGTCAAACTGTTCATTTCCTTTGTATATGAACTTATGTTAAACTAATAACTGTATTTGTGTGTTATATTAGGGTGAATTAAGCTCTCAGCTCACCCAGGGCACCTGGACCTCACAGAGGAATGATGATCCTCTTACACGCGCTCTTGGTAAGAAGGATCATCCAGGTCGTGCCATTGGGTTTGGTGGGCACGTTGGTATCCGCCAGGCATTTGGCGCACCCGGGTCCAGAATCAGCCGGGGACAGTCGATTAGCTACGAGGAGCACCTGAGAGCGATGGCTGAGATGGAGCAGAGGATTACTCAGAACGTCGACGAGAGGATCGCTCAGGCTATATCAAGGATTCAGCCACAGCAGCATGAAAGCCAAGAGGTTTCTCGACCACCAGTTGATCAGTCACCCATTCAGCAGCAGAATGCACCGGTAGTGAGAAGTAGTGTCCACTCGGCTGATCCGTTTCCCTATGCATCTCTACAGGTTAGACTTACATTTCAATTGAGTACATGACGATTATGATTTTTAACTTGATCACTAATATCATCATAGAAGAATTCTCAATTTTTATCTAAACAAGTTCCACATAACACTCAGGCACCCACTGAGTGCCATCTGTTTTTACAAATTGGAGTAGAAGAGGTCATGGTTGCATGGGGAAAACTTTTCCCCTCTCGTCCAAGTGATATTGTGCACGGTGAACCACTCCGACATTACCATGCACGAGTGCTTGTAGACGAATTTGTTGCAGAGCATGCTGACGTCGGTTTACCGGTGCCGGTCCCACAAAGACCTACCGTGCGTTCTGCACAAACTGCGACAGTGCAGTGGCCTGCACGATTGGTCAGACTCCCTGGGCAGGTATTACTCTTAACCGTTGCTATAAAACTATTGGTGTACCACCTTGCATCCATATACTTAATTAGACTAATATCATAGGATATGACCCCACCGAAGACTGATAAGGGCAAAGGAAAAAGAATTGCCACACCTGTGCAATCAAAGGCATCCACAAATTTTGTGCTTAGACCTGCTTTGGTGGAGAAGAGAATATTGGCCGGCTTGTCGACCAATATGCAGATTCTGCATTCCTCGTTGTTGGTGCTACCACCGGATAGTGATTCCCTCATTGTGGAAGATCCCGAGCGGATATTTCACTATATAGTTCAAGGAGAAGATATACATCGATTTGAGATGTATATGTCCGACTTCGAGGAGTGCTTCAGGAGGGATTGGTTGAATGTGTCGATTATCAAGTCGGCCGCCATGTGAGTGACTTCTACCTTTTATATTTGAATTCATTAATTGGTGATGAATTAGATGTTTGAATATAAAGTTAATGACTAATGATATTGCCTCATAGGTGGGTGCATGATAAGGCGATCAATGTCTATCAAGATCAAAGATTTGGATTCCTGTGTCCTGCTATATGCAATGAAGTCCAGATGACAAGTGATCCGCAAGGCCTTATGCAATATATGACGAATGCCCTCTATGAATGTTCGAAAAAGTCATTTATTATGCTGCCATATCATTCAGGGTATGATATTTGACTATTTCTATTAGTATTATCTAAAACATATAGTTTGTGTTAGTTGCTTAATGATTTCAACACATTGTGTAATTTGTGGACAGTCGACATTGGTCATTGCTTGTGCTGGTGATGGGGAAGCACCCACGAATCTTGCAATTTGACTCACTTGGTGCGGGTGCCAAGAGACCGAAGATCTCCACCGCAATACTGGGGTAATTATTTGTTATCGTAAACAACAAATTTTACATAACATTAACTGTTTCATAATTGCTACTGATGCTTAAAACTATATATATTGCTGATGTATATAGTTCCATGAAAGCTGCATTAAGACTCCAGGGTATAACAATGAAGAATAACATCCCTTGGAACACTGTCAAGGTACTCTATTAATTGATAAATTTGTGTGATAATGTTTAAACTTGTTTATAACTGTCAATATGTGTTTGTATAGTGTCCGGTGCAGCCTGGGGGGTCAGAATGTGGATACTATGTCATGAGATTCATGAGTGACATAGTAGGAGCGGCGAACCTTTTACCAGAGCACTCGTTAGACATGGTAACATTCTTTGAAAGTTTCAGTTATGCTCTTTACATGTTGTTAGACTTGTACGTTTTAGATTAATGTTCATTTTTTTTCAAGGCTTACGAACAAGTGTTCAAAGATGGTCAGTATGATGATGCTCAAATTGTTGAGATGCTTGAGGAATGGTCGGAGTTCGTCTGCACAAGTTTAATGAATTGATGATCATGAAGATGTTTTGCTAACTTTTTCGAGTATGTAAATATAACTCTGTACACTTGTGGATGGTGTAATGGTAGATTTGAATTGTAATGGTGTTTTTTATTTGTATTGAAAGTGTGAAAGTAAGTGTAATTGCATTGGTTTTGTTAACTCTCAAATTGTGGTGCGTCGTTGGTATTAATTGGGAGCTTTTATAACTTTTTAAATGTGTGCTGGAGCTCCCTGTATGGATGAAGCATTATTACAGGTCTGATTGAATCAAATGTGGTGATATATATATATATATAAGCTGGGATGGAAAAAAAAAAAAAAATATACCTATCTCGGCGGTTCTTAGAGAACAACCGCCGAGATAGGCCCCTGGGATTGACCGTGTGTGAGATTGACCATGGGTCTATCTCGGCGGTTGTTCTCTAAGAACCGCCGAGATAGACTCATGGTCAATCTCACACACGGTCAATCCCAGGGGCCTATCTCGGCGGTTGTTCTCTAAGAACCGCCGAGATAACATCTAGTTCGGCGGTGCTCATTTCGGCGGTTCACAACCGCCGAAATAGGCCCATTGGAACCGCCGAAATAGGCCTTTTTTCTACTAGTGAAAACACCACTTAGAAACCTAAGGAAAAGCACTACAAGTGTTAATATTTATAAGAATTGTGTAATGCTTGAGGAAGATCTTTAATAAGTGATTTAAGGAGTTTAATGAAGTCTTAAGGTGTGTTTGAGGTGCCCAAATGAGGTTAGAACATACTAGGATACATGAGGTGAAGTTTGGAGTCAAAGGGGAATTTAGAAACAAAGGTCTGGAGCCGACCAACCTTAGGGACCGGACCTGCAAGGTCGGTCAAGCTCAGTTTACACTACCGGAAAGAGTCTCTGGAATGGACCGACCTTGGGGACCGGACTTGCAAGGTCGGTCAGGCTTGTATTTTTAGTACGGATTAAGTCTCTGGAATAGACCGACCTTGTGGACCGAACATGCAAGGTCGGTCGGAGTAGAATTTTTGACGGTAATGTGTTCTGGAATGGACCGACCTTGTGTAAGGTCGGTCGGTAAGGTCGGTCGGACCAAAACTTGTTAAAAAAACAACAAACAAGAGTGACTTAAGTAGTAAACCCTAGTGGGTATAACAAGGATAATCAAGTGTGAATTAAGTAAGGAAAACATGTCATGTAATCATGTAAAAACACTTAGTTATTCAAAACTTAAATAAGTTAATTAACTGACATTACTAATTATGTTTAGGAACTACGTTTGGTGGAACTCGTATGCAGCAAGGGCCAAGGTATGGTTTTCTTGCAACCTGTGTCCTACCGGATTACACCGGCTTGTATGCCAATGTGTTTTTCTGTATGTTTGCCACGTTATAAGATAAATCATGAAACGAGTTTACAGTCGTTATAGTTGTTGTGTGTTTGCGTACCGATACAGGTAACCTCGAATGCGCATGGAAGGCTAGTTAACCATTATTAGGTAAACGTAAGAGAACGGTATCCGGTAATAACGTTTCCAACCTAAGGAACGTTCTAACCACGGCTATGCGTGAGCTAGTTGTGTGATGTTGTGTGTGATGTTTGCTGTAAATGTATGAGCCTCCTTTGTGTGATTAACTCAGTTGTAATACTGTATTGTGAGCTGATGTGATAGGTTCCACAGCGGAGTCTTTATCTGTGAATATTTATATATTATGGGGGGTGAGGAATCCGGTAGTTCCGGTCGCGCGTTGTTTGGGAGTTGTTGTATACAGTTTCTTCAGCTTCCTCTCTGTTGGTTGTCTTCCTTCATTGGTCTTTAATCACCCCGAGCTTAACCAAGGCTCTTGACTCACGTCTGTTGGGGATTATGTACGGTGTGTTCGGATCACTATGTCCGATCCATCCTTGTGTTAAGTTATCCGTTCGTCTAACAGGATGGTAACGAGTTATGTAAACGAGCTTAGAATGAGTTTGGTAGCATTCTCTAGGCTCTCCCAGTGAACTAACTATGTTTGGGGCGGTTCCTAAAGAGATCCGTACCCGTTCTGTTATGTGTTATTGATGTACTGCAATGCTTATTGCGATGTGATGTTATATGTTGTTTAAATGTGAAGTATGTGGATCATGGATATGAAACCCAGTTTATAAAAGGGACGTTTATGGATAACCCGACTAGTGGGTAAGTGTTGTCTATTAAGGAAATAGCTCCATTAAAGGAGAAACACTCTAGGGTCAAAGAACACAAAGAGTGATTTATTAGTTGTAGATGTGTGGTCTGTATTTGTTGTGACCACTGTTGTGGATTGTAATGCGTTTTGTGTTATTGGTGTACATGCATGATTTAAATGTAATCAACCGCATGCTAAGACGACAAATAGTTGTGCGTGGCCCGGTAGCATGCGGGCTGCGGGATTACCATACCAGCAAAGGTGCTGAGCCCCTTGGGGGCCACCCTTTCTTTTCTTTCCTATTTCAGGTACAAGGAGCTAGAAGCCGTTCGAGAGTAGGACGGGGTAGTCGTTTGTACATGGGTAGCCATTTAAATTGTTTATGTATCGTAGGTGTAGTAAGACCGAAATTGTTATCGGCATTAGTTTAAAAATACTCGGTACAGTTGGAATGCTTGTGTATGTTGGTTGTTGTTGATGGAAAGGGATAGAAATGTATGGTTGCTCGGGAACTTAGTCCATCAGACCGATACAACGTATATGTATTAGCCTTGTTAGCCACGTGGGTGGCTAACGACGTGTAACACCAACGAGTCAAGTAGTGTGATGATGTTTGTTTTCCGCTGCAGATGGTTATTAAGTGTATTGTTGTAGTAGGGGTGTTACAAAAAGTGGTATCAGAGCGAAGTATCGCTCTGATGACTGAATTACCGAGCTTAGGAAGTACCGAGTTAGGATTTTAGCACTTTGGGTTAAGGGTTGAGTGATAGCGCGAGAGATACGCTAGTTAGGAATTACCAGTGTGTACTGGAAACCTACAACATCCATCCCACCCTCCACAATCCCTGTTTTATAACTCAGGTGAGTACGCCAGAGAGATGGAAGTCTTCTCTTACTCGGGAATACCCGATCTGGTTGTTAATAAGTACCTCTGTAAGTACGGAGAACCTGTCATATGGTAGATTCCGAAAACTGGGAATCCCGGAGACGGTTTCTGTCTGAACAATGTTAACCGCATTTAATAGCGAAGAATGAAGAATCTTGTGTATAGAAGAATGGAATTTCCGGCAACCTGGGTCGACATGCCGAGCAGTCGAGAACAACCAGCTTGCAACGCACCAATCGTGCAACAGGCAAGAAGTGAAGAAATGGAACCCGGGACGAGTGTCTGTGGGACCACAGTTGTTAAATAATACACCAACGGTATACCAACCGACTAAGGAACTACAACGTAATACCCGAACAAGAGACAAGTCTCAGTAACCACGACAAATGCGTGGAACGGGCTACAAAGAAAATACAATACTAAGTAAAAGGGTACTCCAAGAATGGGGAACACCCCAGTTAATGATGATTATGTGAAGACAGTGAGAAGTCATCCAGAGGATTTAACGTCAAGACTGTAAGGTCAAGTAAGGGCCAACAAGGCCGCTGATAATAGTGCGGATAAGAACAACACCACAACCGGAGTGTGTTTAACCGATAGCCAGTTAGCATGGCGCACTTGCCATGGCAAGTGCTGCTATAACAGGGCTGTTCGGGAAATTTTTAACAACTACAAGTACTTATTATAGTACCACGAAGTTAAGTGAGATCATCATAATTGTGGAAGGGCTTAACAGCCTAACCTCTGTAATTGGAAATACACCAGTCAGCAAGAAGCTAGATTTGGTTAAGGCAAGAAGACGTTGTAAAACCACGAGAATTTTTCTTTCAAACTCAAATTTATTTCAAACTCTTTTTCAAAACCAAATTTTCTTTCAAACCAATACTTATTTCTAACCTTCTTTAAAACCAAACCAGAGGACCTACACCGGCCTCAGTGCCACATGGTAGGTATGATATCCCCAGTTTGCTTTTGAATAACCGGAAAGGAAACCGGTGAACCCAAGGGTAGCGAGCCGAGGGAATGAATGGAGATCATAACGATACAACATCGGATAGACCTTCTCTTGATTAAGTTCGGGAAGCAAGGAATGCATATTATCGCAGGATGATATAAGGGAGTTGGCAACAGAATACTTCACCTAGGCGTGAGACGGACACTACGAGTGTACCAACTATAATGTGGGACGACCGCACTCCGATAGGAGCTTGTGGGCGTGACAGACCTACTTACGGGTTAGTTGGGTAAGTAGTAATGTATCAGTATGGTACCCCACATGTGTATACGAGTAGAGTCCGGAACACGGGAAGTAGTCGACTCCATACTACGGTCAGCAGTAAAAGTCAATCAAGAGCTAAGGATTACCATGAATGGTTGAAGTAAGGGAACCCAGTTAAGTTAAAGAGACTAAAAGAATTAGTGAGTTTATTTCAAGGAAATGTTTAAGAGTCAGGAAGTGCGAAGTGCACTGACTGGTATATAAAGACATAGCATGTGTCTTAAGGATCCTCAGGGATGAACATGATAGCTGGAACGGTGACCCAGCCTATACATGGCAAGGCAGATGCCTAATATGGACAAGTTAATGTGTAACAAACGGGATGAAACTCCCAGAATGATCACCTGGACTAAACACACTAATAAGTGAGAGCCAGAAGTGACGGCATAACTTAGCAACACCCAGGAGCAATCCTTGAGGGGTGATTGGATCATTAATGGTTGAATGACATAACGTGATTATAACACAAGAGTTGAAACACTTATTCGGTTTAAACACCGGAGGGAACCCACATAACAGTAGGACCCTAAGTTGCCAAAGAGACAACTTGGAAGGAGTCGTGATGCAACGACCTTGTCAGGGAGTTAATACTACCACTAAACCATGTAATGTTGTACAGGAAAATAAATGTGTGTGAACCGTCCACAATGGACAGAGCTCGAAGCAGTAAGGCTTCTAAGCCACAAATTAAGTGTGATATGTAAATTTGATCGGTTGTAGAAGTTTATGTTATACAAGTGAATAGAGCGAAGAACGAACCACTGCCTTAAGAGTGGGGATACCTCTCGATGTTGTGAAACCGCGGAAGCGGCAGTTATGTGACCAAGTTCAAGAAATACGGTAAGGATTGACCATGTTGTTATTACTCAAGAATGATGTGAATAAGAATAATACGAAAAAAAGTGTTTGTACCAGTTGTGGAGACCAGAAGAGTAATAAGGTCAATAGAAATGTGATGCTAAATGTAGGGTGAACAACGCTTGAGGAGCACAAAGACTCAAAAGAAAAAGTGTATCCAGTGGTCATCCAAATGAATGATGAGCCACGATACGAATGATGAAAGTACATGTGCAGAAGCCAATATGATGGTGGATGCCATGCAATTCAGTGTTATACAAGAAGTAAGAATATAGTGCGCAATAAGCGACCATTGTATAAGTATTGTTAAATGGTAATATGGCAAATAAGTAGAATTATGAGTCAAACTCAGTGGAGATACAACGGTAAGTGATAATAAATGGGTTGTGCAGTAAGCCATTAGCCAGTATTATGAGATAAGAATCTCAGTGAAACACAGTGTGACTTCCATTGCAATCGCATAAGAGATTTACTGCCAAGAGTTTACGCCTCTGCACTCTGTATGACTGTTTTGGTATTGCACTTGTGCAATAATGATCGAGTGAGATAGCTAGGAAGTTGGGAAAATGTTAAATGTGGTGGAAGTAGAAACAGACTTATAACGCTATAAGGACCAAGGCATAGGAAATGCAAGGTCGTACCAATGAAAGGATACATGTACAAAATCAGATGTGGAGGCATGTTTAGCAATAAATGACTGCAATAACACGGAATACCAAATATCGGTATGGAATATACCTCAAGTGCAGGGAATAACCGAGAGAGCACTACACATCAGGTAGTGGCTCAACCTCAACCGACAGTAAGTCGGAAGGAATCAAGACAATCACTGTAAAATACATAGCAATATACACAGTAAATTATTATGGAAGTGGATAGAAAGTTTGTAACTCACCGAATTCGTGCATGGCAAGCAATACCACGCATCGGTTGAGAAACCATTATTACCAAGATAAAGGTGGTAAATGGGAGATGTACAATACAGTAAGAATAACGAACGGGGCAAACTAAGCTCTAAAGTTATCAGGGTTGCGTAGCAGAAACTAGTGAGCCAGTGATACAAGTGTTGAATGTGCATAGTGAACATGAGTGAATGGCTAATTATTAATGCCTAGAAGCCTCACAGGCCAGAACCGAAACCAGTTAAGAGTTAAAGCAAGCTCCAATGAGAATTCTTGGTTTAGGGACTAAACCGCCAATATGGTTAAGATCCTCTAACCAGAACACATTGTATAACAGATCGCGTGGAAGTTGAAACACTTCACGATGGTAGAACTTTTTAAACCAATATCCAGTGGTTGATTACGTGGGCGTAACCCCTTTTAAGAGGGGTAGAGCGCAAAACCGCTTAGTGTGTTTTACCGTACAAGTGTACGCGAACTATGTTGTGCATAGCAAAAAATAATTTGTTTTGATGATTGGTGCGTGCGTTACATAAACATACACATTCATTCATGGTTGAATTGTGGTAATTGCGCACAGAAGATGCGAATACCATTGTGATAAGTGTGTTTATTGGTTAACAGTTGTGTGTGAGAGTACAAGTGTAAGGGAGTAAAGAAACTCTCGGGGAACTAAAACCCCAACAGTATATAAATGTAAAACTGTGTGTTGTATTTTAATAAAATATATGTATATATATATGTAATATAGTGATTCATGAAAGGGTATGGAACCGACATAGAACCTAGTGAGAATAAGATTCCCTAGGTAACAAGATTAAAGTGAATGGAGATAACTGATAGACGGAGTTCTATCCTTTGGAGATGTAATGATTATGACTAGAAAGGCTAAAAGATAGAAAATTGGAAATGGGTGTATTATTTGATGCTTGAAATTGAAGTGGGAGGTGGAACTTGATTTGCATGTGATCAAGGGAAGCCGAACACAAATTGGGGTGGAAGGATAGTTCAACACTGATGTTGATCACACCAGGGTTGGATGATTCTTAAAGCTCCCTATAAGTGGTCACAAATAACCACGCTAAGGAAAAAAAAGAAATAAAGAGCATAAGTTGGACTTGGAGTTGTATGTGTTTTCAAAAGGATTTTGAATCGGTATTTATAAACGTCGATTGATACCTTACTTTATGAAATTACTCTTGCTTAACCTTACAAAGAATATTTTGTAGT